>JARHVA010001411.1:1022500-1092500 GCA_037957365.1 Torreya grandis
TGCATACTTAATTTTTTAGTTGAAATAAATGAAAAGGGAGGGATTTAGAGGAATATCAAGTTTTACACCAATAAAAAAATACTCATTAGGATTAGACAATGTAGAACAAGTCCAAACAATAAGGTAAAGTAAACCCATAAAATCTAAGGAAAACAAATATTTCCCCAAGAACCATACAGGGACTTTTGAAAGAGTAGGACCATTCATGAATCCATGAGGATGAATGTGACAAACAACAAATGATTAAAAAATATTTGAAAACTTTGTTTGCCTAGTCTAGGGTTCCAAAAACTTCACTAGCATTTCTAAAATTTTGTGTAGATATATGGGAAAGTAATCTCCTTCAAAATACTAATAAAGAAACTAAATCTAAAAATGGATAAGTAAAATGATCATTTTGGGGCTTGTATTTTTAAGCACTAACTACTGACCAAGTCCCTTTACACCTCACAATATTGCAACCAATGAACCAAGTATAAAAAATGTTAGTGAGACAATTCAATGATGATAGAGTGTAATTTATATGAATTTTCATGTAACAATGAATACTTGTTTCATTAATAAATGCTTCATATTTCCTTAAAATCTTGAATAACTACTCTAATGCTTGAATTAAATACTTTCACATGTTCATTATATATATTAAATGTCCTATATACTAATACATTTATTATATTTATAGACTTATTAAATTCAAATTATGACTTTATTATCATTTAATCTAACACAAAACAATCAATAAATCCAACAAACCAAAATCACATGAAACAAGAGGCCTAAAACAAGGGTCAAAAGTGCCCACCCCCAAAATCATACACGATACACATCTGGGGCCAAAACCACATCAGGTATGTTTTTGGATAAGAACTTATAAATCCAAGGAAACATGAAGGAAGGAGAGAGGAAAAATAGATTTAATTAGACTTAAAATTATATGAGATAACCAAAAATTATCTAATAAGAGCCTAATCTGGACCACTGATTGACAAACACACCAATACCCTAAAATTAAGCAATTTAATGACTAAGATATACAACCATAATAAAATTATCTAAATTAATAAGAAAGTGGGTTTTAAGGTTGTCCTTCCTAATTGGACTATGTTTTTTTGAATGTGAGTAGGATAGGTGTGGGCAAGTACAAAGTGATACATGAATAAAGAGGATGTAGATGAGAAGGAGTAGACTAAATTTAAAGCCTCATTTGGGAAGGTGAAGTATAAATAGACAACCAATGGATAATAGTGATTTGGGTACAGTGATGAATAAATCCTTGTGATTAATTACAAAGAGGAATAAAGAGGTTTTAGATAGAAAGGAATGCTTGAATAAAGTTAAAAACCTAATTGGGAAGTTGAAGGGAACATGAATGACTAATGGCTAATAGTATTAGGATATGGTGAGGAATGGTCTCACATTTTATAAATTACCAAGAAGAATAAATAGGATGTAGATGGGAGGTGGGAGGCTATTTAGTCAAAATAATATTTTGGAAGGTGAATTTCACTTAAACAACCAACATCTAATAGGGCATGGGTATGGTGAGTAATAGGCCCATGTGTATCATGTACTCACTTATAACTAAGGTGCACATGGAAAGATCTATGAAAATGTAAGGAAAGAGGTAACCATAGTGGGTGGTACTCTTACATACTTTATAAAGCATGTAGTGGCCAATTAATTAGAATATAGGTAAAACTATAGGATTTTATCCAATTCATGATTAGACATGTTATATAATGAAACATTGTCACTATAAATGTTTTGTATGTATGAAAAGGATAATAATCATGAATGAATGAAAACCTATACTAGTATTATTGAGGGATGAATTGGCCCAACTATCTCACTTCACAAGTGGTCATTTGGATGATATTTAGGAAACATGTTCTCTATTAATTATTTATTTTATAATAAAGTGTTATATGTTTTATGATATTAGAGATAACATCTTGGTTCTTCTTCAACCCTATTATTCAATTTTTAAAACCCAAAACCTTAAGCCCTAATTTTATCAAAAATTCAAACACAAAGGTAATTAGGGATAATCAAAACACATTTAACCTAACTGTAAGTCTAGGATGTGATTTGGGGGTAAATTAGCACATATTTATTGGCATATTGAGCCAATTTGTCAATTCTTAGAGTTAGTGATGTAATTTGGATAAAATAGAACCCTATGAACCTAATTTTTACTATACATGATGTAATTTATGGGATCAATAAACCCCAATATCATAACAAAATAAATCAAATAATCTACCAATTCAACCATGATGGAAATTAGGGCTAATTTGAGCCCCTTCAACCTAACTACAAGAGCAAGACATGATTTAGGGATCAATTAGGTTCAACTATGTCATGAATTAATTTAATTAGTTAATTAGTGCAATTAGGGACATGATTTAGGTAAAATTGAGATATGTGAACCTAATTTATGGGTCAATTGATTTTATAGGATGCAATATATAGATTAATCAACCCTTATTTATTACAAATCAAAACATGAAGGTAATTGGGGCCAATCTGAATCCCTTGAACCTAACTTCAAGTCTATACTATTATTTTATGGGCTAAATCACCTCTTATTTCTCAACATATTTACCTAATTAGTCCATTTTTATAATGATTGATGCAAGTTCAATAAAATTGAACCCTGTGAACCTAATTTTGACTATATGTAAGTAATTTGTGGGTCAATTAATGCCAATATCATAACATAATAAATTAGAAAGTCCATCAATTCAATTAAGAAAAAATTTGGTGCCAATTCAAGCCACTTCAACCTAATTAGACAAGTGAAGGAGGTGATTTGGGGCTATATTAGTCATGAATTGACCAAATTAGTCTTTTGGTCTAATTAGAGCCGTGATTTTGGCATAAATTAGTCATGATTTAATCCAATTAGCTAATTGGTATAATTAAACATGTGATTTTGGCTAAATTGAGCCCCGTGAACCTAAATTATGGTTCAATCAATTGTATAGGACACAACATATGGGTAAATTGACCATAGAATAATAATATAACATAGGTTTTCATCACATAATATAATCATATATCATAATATTATGATATATGATCACATAGGAATACTATAAATAATGTGTACATGTTATATTATAATGTGTATGCATTATTGTCTTAATAGACAAGTCATTGTCCAACATTTATTTTTTGTAATGTTTTGATAATGATGACCCCACAAACATTCTCTATATCATTTTTTTTTCCATGATGAAGATAATAGGAATCAATTTTTTCTTTGGGTCCCCCACCATCAAAAGGAATCAAATTGTTGTTTGGGTCCCTACCATCAAAAGAAATTTCAAATTATTCTTTGTCTAGTTATTCATGATGGAACTCATTCAAAGAAGAGGAAAAAGTTAAATCACAAAAAATGAGAAGATTTGAGAGAGAAATGAAATGTACAAATGTAATAATTTCACTCGAGACAAGGTATAAACACTATCCATAATGAGCCAAATGTCATAGATAATGATGAAATTGACAATAATGAATTTAATAATGATGATGAATATCTACCTATAAGTCCAAATTATTTTTCAAGTACACATTCAAAGTATAGAGTTTTTTATTTTATTGATGATGAATCTATGCATGATTATTTACCCCTATCTATGAAGATAATTTCATGAAAACACAATGATGAAAGTAACAATGAATAAAATTTCAACCCACAACTAAACAGTGAAACTAATAATTAATAAACTAGTAGTGAACATAATGATTTTGAAACACCCTCTTAATAAATTCCACCATTAATAACACCTTTGAGGATTGTGTGTAGAAAAGGCAAGTAATTAATTGAAGTTGATGAAAAATATTTGAAACCAATGCATTAAAAAATTGTTTGACCACCATTCAAGAATATTAGCTAAAAAAATTAGGATAATTTATTTTATAAATTATATTTTGATAGTCAAAAATGTCAACTACTTATTTTGTTGATGAAATTGATTAATATGAGACTTATAATGTGCACCCTGAGACTAAGAACATATAACATGGATGATGAAAAAAATAAAACTGTTGAAAATCTACATGACAAAAATCATATTATAGGCCAAAAGTCATGCAAAAAAGATTGTAATGATGCCTAACATATAATTACAACTTGTGCAGTATGATCAAACAAGGAAAAATGATTGATTTCAAAAATTAGCTAAGTACTGGACATAATTAAAAATAACATTAACTAAATCAATTAGAAGATGACCAAAACTTAATGATTCCAATACCACTGAGATCTAGGCATTCTTTGGTAGACTTACAAGAAATGACAAGACTATACCCAATGCTCTCAAAAATTTGCTTGCATAATTTCAAAAAGATAGTACAAGATTTTCACCTAATACAAGATATGTAATGAAAAGAAGAGTTGGTTATTGTAATTGTGAATCAAATCCAAAAAAATAATTTGATATGACCCAACACAATTATATTCTAAGTTTTTAGAAACATGTCCATAAATTTATATTTTTCAAAGATATTTTAAGATGGCCAAATAATTTTATATAAAAATAAATCACATTCACCACTTGTTTTTGTGGACAACATGTTGAATTTTCAATTCACTATGATGTTTTTCACCATATACATTATTATTTACATAATAACAACATTTATTATGAGTGTGGTAGATAAGTTCTACCAAAATCAACTAGGGAATTTATTCCAATTATTTTTTGTGAAAAATCAGATGGATAGTTCTTTTATTAAAAAGTATGTTTGGATGGAAATTAAAACATTTTTGGTAAATTGTGTAGTCATCTAAAATGTCATTTAATTAAATGAGTGTCACTTGAGACAACATTATCCTTATCTTATCCCTAGGCATATCTTAGGGCCTCTTGTAATCCATTTCTAACTTATATGCACTTATATCACATGCTCAAATATACCAAAATCTGCATTAAGACATCACCTAGGCATCCCTAATCCTTTCACACACATGATATCCACCTATAAATTAACATATCACCTTTGGTATATAACATAGTGTACTACTGTCAAGGGGGAATCATAATTGACCCTTATCTTCTTTTACCAACAATAGATGTATTTTCCACTCCCCAAAGTGTCTTAGGGTCACCCTAATCTCATTTCATGCTTTGACAAGAATCAAAACAATCTATAAATACCACTCTCATTTATTTATCTCTTCGATGGAAAATTATCATGAATAAGCTCAAAAATAATTGTGCTAATTAAGGTCATTAATCCCTAGTTACCCCTATTTTTACATACACCCATTTAGAGAATCCTAGAGCTTAGTTTTACTCAAATTTATAGTTTAAAGTCACACTCAAATCATTCAAATTAGAATTCATAATTAGGAATACTATCATTAGTATAACTTGCACCAACACGTAGGTTTGGAAAAATACATCAAGTTTGATCCCCTTTCAAGGTATGGGTACATAGGCAAAGATAAACATATGGGGTGTTGAGGTCATGTTCAACCTAACCTAATAACACCACTCTTCTTATACTTGTGTTTGTAAAAACCCTATCAATAAATAAGGCTTACGGTTCCATAGTGAAATAAGTCAAAATAAAGCACAAATGATGATCTAGGTCTTGGTTACATAGGCATAGGATTTCCATAATAGAGTGAAGGTTTACTTCATGTTTTATTATTTTATCTCCACAAGGTCAATAGTGTAGCATAGAATGTAAGTAACATAGTGCACTATTGACAAATATGGACATACTACTATCTAATAAAGGTTCTAATACCTATTTCCTAATGATGACACTCTACCTTGCTCTTGCATCACTTTCTAGCCTTTCACTTATCCATCTCAGTCATATTTTTTAGTTAAGTACACCCTCTTCAATTCATTACTATTATAGGCTAAACAAATAAATAAATTATTTTACAAATTAGTGATTTTTGATACAATAGTATTTTATTCCTTGAGTTATATACTCATCTATTTTATCTACTTAGGTTTTTACATTAATTACAAAAATAGCTAAATCATTTGGTGAACCTGACATACTTTTAACATATCGCTCAAAACCCTAGTGTACCATTAGTGTTTTTTCCTTTCTTATTTTCAAAAATTTATTAATTTTTAGTCTTTGAGATGATTATCATGACAAAATCCATTTTCTACTTTTTGGTACAAATTCTTTTAGTTTTTCTTACATGTTTATTACCTGCCATTTGTATAAATATGCACATGTATGTCACTCCTCTCATGGATCATGTTATAGCTCAACTTATTTAATACATTGGTCCACCTCATCTTGGGCACCCCTTATATGGAAATCATTGTTACATGGCCAATTTTGACTTACCTCTAGTTATTAATCAATGACAAAATACTCAAATGATTCCTTTTGTTCCTCTTCCACTTAGACCCATTGACTACCTTCACTCACATCCCACCTCTACTACTCACCATTAGAAAATAGTATATCAAATGATTTGAGTTGTTAATAGATGAAATTAAATACCTCCTTAGACTATAAATGAAAATAATAATCCCACAATCCCTTCTCATCCCCAATATAATACAATGGTACATAGGGATTAGCACAAAGCATACATATTGTTGATCAGCTGGGAAATACACTAGCCAAGATTTATATATTGGAATTACTTCAATAATCAACCATATTCAAAGACATTATTTTTAAAACACTCAATCACACATATTCTCTTCATGATATGGATCCAACTTATTTTTCATCTATCATGAACACTATAAAGGACATTGAGGATGTTATATTTTTTGAAATTAAAATTTTCCTTCATAGACAATTATTGATCAGAATCTACCACTCTTCATTCAGGTACAAATTAAAAAAACACTATTAAACAGGTTATAATTAACCATGTTTTAGGTCTTAACATACACAACCTCACATTATTATAAAATATAGAGATTGATATAACATCCATTCAAAAGACACATAAGACCATTCAAGGTTTTGATGGCATTCCCTGATAGGCATTAGGTTCTATTAATTTAGATATCCCGATCGAGCTAAAAATCCTATCCACATAGTTTTAGGTGATGCCTAACCATTTTCATTAAAAATTATTACTCGAGATAACTTGGATACATGTAATTAAGGCAATACCCTCTAACTTGTATATATGCATCAAGTTTTTACATGATGGATATTTATACACTTATCCAGCTGATAACCAACCATTTAGAGATTACAAAGTCACTGAGCCTACTACCCTAATTATTTCTTCAGATGGGACATCTAATGTTATAATAGAGTCCCCATATCATATGATTTCTATAGAATAAATACATACATATGAGGTTAATGAATCTAGTACCATTAATCTTGATCTCATTCTAGATCCTCCTACAGTAGAGATACCTTCACTCATGATGGTGAATGGCCCTCATATAACATAGTTCATCCACCCATGATGTATGATGAGATATTCATAGACCTATTACCATTACTTGTTATCTTAGAGGAAATATACATAATAAACATATATATAAATTCCTAGACCACCATAGAGGATAATAAAACACCCATGGCCATTGATGATTATTTATGTAGATTGAGCTTTACACCATTAGGCTCTGTAGAGTATAGAGATTATTCTAAGGCACTCATACCTTTCCCTACATAGGCATCACCACCATTTCATAATACCCTAGGTAAAATATCAAATACTCACTTATAGTTAGAGGAAAATTCTTCTATACACTTAGTACATATGGTTACAATAATGGATATTAACCTAGTTATATAGCTTCAAGTAGGAAATAAATAGAATAAACCACAATGAATTTTATAGATATTAATTGATAGAGGATGGATATCATTGCCCATAGTTTTTTATAGATCTGTTAACAAATTTTCATAATAGGATGATATACCCTTTTATCTCATTCAAAAGATTACCAAACATGATATAGATACATGCTCATCATTGAAAAAGAAATTAAATAAAGTAAAATCTTAAGGAACTATCTAGATTATACAACATTAACCTTCACTAGTACAATCACCATGATAGACTCCTCACTAACATTTACATTTGAGGAATGATTCATTAACTATTAAGGATTTCATCAAGGACTAATACATCCCTAATGTTTATATAGATAAGGATTGTAATCCCAACACTTATACTTTTGCATTCTTACTTCAACACACTAATTTTTGTTATAAGCATAGACACTCACATATAGGTTACCTTTGGTACTACATGGTTATAGGAAATGGATGTCACGGTTGATCAGATAGATAGATGTTTGAATTTTAGTTATGAGGGACACAGTTTGAATTTTACATCATGGCCCAAAATAAAATAACAGATTTCATACAAGCATCCAATGGTCTAATGTGGTCTACCCTAGGAATTCACATGATTATTATTAAATATTAGAGCAACATGCTCTCTAAATGTATAAAATCCAAATCAAGGCTAAGGATAAGGATATACTTATGTAAATAAAAAGGTATGATGATCACAATGATGATGATTTATTTGAGTTTGAGTAGATTTAGTATCCAACATTAGATGACCTCCCACCAAATCTATTATTTGACTATCCACATATTTGAGATGTGATTTTAGATCTTTAGAGTCACTAAATTTCATTTGTGCATAATCTTATTTACTTCCATTATTACTTGTACATAGTTTCTTTTATATTTATCCTCATATATAGTTTCATTTTATTATTTCTTATACATAGCTTATACTCAAAAAACACAAAAAAATATAATATGTTCAAAAATATGAAAACATTCAAATACTTTTTCTAAAAATACAAATTTTAAATTATATGCATTTCCATGTTTACATTCCTTATATTTTTTAGGTACCATATGTTATCTATGTTAGTGTAGTTGGTGTTATCATACATACATGATTCACTTATTCCATTTGAGTGTTCTTAAATTACTACTAGACTATGGTCCTTTACATAGATATATATTTAATACTATTTACCCATTAGGGGAACACACACCTATACACTGATTCAACATTGTTATATTATCCCACTGGGGGCATAATTCACACAATTTTTAGTTTACTAGACTATATATGTCTATAATACACTACACTAATTTGTTGTCAACTACTACTATAGATTTAGTTTATGTACATCTTTGCTCTTATATAGATTCATACCTCATGATTATGCATACTTTCATTTATAACTTTACTAGTTTATATTTAATTGTGTTTATTTTCTTCTACATCTACTCAAGGGAATTTGAATATGTCATTCTTTTTATGTATCTAATCCAATTAATTTCATTATGTGTACATCTTGGACATGTGCTCATGTCCTTGTATGTGCTTCTTGATCATGTCATTCCATGTGGATCTAATCCAAGCTTGTTTGTTTTATGTGTATGTGGACATTTAAACATGCCTTTATATGTGTGCCTTTCTCATACTCAGTGACATGTGACCATGTCCCTTGTATTATGGACCATTGGACTAATTTATGTGCCTTGTGTGTTTGAATGTATTATTTTATGTATGTGTCATGGCCATGACACTTTTATATTGATTTTTACTTTCACATGAAGTTTGTGATGTTGTGAGGGACCACATGCATATCCCCTTCCTCCTTGGGTGCCTTGATGGACATATGCCCCATCCCCCTAGATAGTTTACTTAGATTATATTAAAATTTTCTATTCATATACATGATTATATTATTATATATATCCTAACAACCTTGTGAATTCTAGATCTAACATACATCATACTTTTCCAACTTATGCTTAGACTTTTTTACATTATAATGTCATGTATACACATTATATTATTTTATAACATAAATATCATATATTTTTAGTCTAACACACATGATTCATATATTTGATTTTGAGGATAGTTATTTTATAGGTTCAACAACTCCCCTTGAAATAGGCGTAATTCACGTGTGTTTGTCATGGATATCCAACCATCCTAGTGCACTCAAAACACAATTTTCAGCACACAAACATAGATTATAAAGCTCAAACTCAAGAAAATATAATGAAACACATTCTTACATAGATCAATGTTAGTATATCTTAGAAACAACACTTTTGGAAAATAGCATGGTACACTACCATAAGTGTAGTACAATATAGTCCATCCATCATCCTATTTACTAGTAACCTCAAACATAGAAGATTCTAGAATTTTTAGAAAGGTACAATAGTTACATTTTATATTTACATAGTCTAAGTCACAAATTATTAGATATGTTCAATATATACTCAATTTTCATATATAATTACATAGGTTTGATCAAATTGGGGGCATCATGTATGGCATGATCACTGCCATTTTAGTTTCTAATATGCACATATACAAATAACTATGACTCAGTCCATAATCCATATGCACAAATTAAGAATTGGGGACATGTGTGTAGCACATTGCTACCATATTTTTAGTTTTACACCAATTCTCTCATATGGAATGAAAAATCCATGTCATTATCCATGTTGTATACTCCATACAACATAACACCAATTTTGCACCAGGATCACACTAGATTGATGCCTCATTTTGTTCACAGTGGTTGGCATTCTCAAGTGGCTTAGAATTATTTTTACATTTCATATTTTTCATGTGGCTCAAATCCATCTTGAACAATTTAAATTACATCATGTAGTTTCAATTTCAAATGCATCTACTACACATGCTTGGCAATGAAGGAGTCATATGCTACTTGAGTTCTTAAGCCACCTATATAAGAGGGTTGGATAACTCATCAGTCTAATCCAAGTTAGGGTAAATGAACAAATTCTAGGAACAAAAAGGGGCCTACCCTTGGACATGATTTTCCTAAAATTTTAGAAATCTAATATTCTATAAATAATTTGAGATATTTACACTCCAAATTTGAAAATGGTGTACGAACATGAAATGTAGCATTTCGAGTCTAGTTTCTAAAACACTATTTTCTTACAAAAATATTTAAGTATAATTAGGTCAAACTTATAATATTTTAAGATTTTTTTTTTTTAAAAAGAAAATGGAGTAGATAGATGGTCGTGTAGTGCACCATTTTTTTAGCAGTGTTTAATATTGTTTAAAACACTTCAATAAAAATTTAGATAAGATCTTCTAGTTTGTGACCTATATTTTATTTTTATTTTTTCAATGAATACATTTTTTAATGAATTTTACAAGTAAATATATCCTAAAAATTGATAAAAAAAAATGGATAGCTACCCATTTAGCATGCCTAACTACCTTAAAAAAATGAAATTTTTTTTTTTGAATGTGTGTAGAATTAGGCCTAGTTTGTGACCATATAACTTATTTTTCACTTGGATCAATAAAAGACAATTTACATGAACATGTATAGGCATGTATGTTTACAACATGTAATGGCCTAAAAAAGGTATATTTTAAAATAAACATAGTTTTAAACCTTAAGTTAGTCTAAAATTTATAAAAAAATATATTTTTGGAAAGAGGAGAGCATGCTCATTATAATGGTATTAATTTTTTTAATTTTACCATTAAAATTTGTAGTGTATTTGGTGAACGAAGTTTAATTTTTTTTTTAATCATAACTCTTAGACTCAGTTGTAGATTGATAGGTCCAAGCCTTTGGCTCTATAATCCAAGCCATTCTTGAGCAAAAATGTGTGGTTTTTGAATTCAAATTCAAATAACACAATTGTGTTAATGTATAATGTGATATCCTTAGTAACATGATCATGTTAATGTATAATGTGATCCCCTTAGTAACATGATTACATTAATAAACAACATGATCTCATTATTATAAAAGTAATATCATGATCATGTTACTATTGTTTTTCACATAAAAGCATGTGAACATAAACATGAAGCCAATCTTGACCTGAAGTTTACATTTATTTCCTTATACTTTAAATTTATTTTAATAAATATAAGAAATTAGGGTCACTCTAAAACTAATATATTTGGTCTCATATTTACATGGCTTACGATGTGAAAATTAGTTTTTCAAGATCCAATCTAGTCAGTACTTAGGCATTTTCAGGGTCTAAATATTAAACCTAGGGATTTTAGTACATAACTTTTACAATTGATATCCATTTTTGGTAAATATGTAGTCATTTTGAGGTTTTTGTGCCTTCAAAATTGATTCCTAAAATTTATAAGAGTCCTAGGTTTGTCAAAATTGATGTTTGAAAATTACTTACTTTGAACTTGATCTAAAGTGGTGTGATTGAGGTAGTGTAGGTCACATTGATGAATTACATACATCAAATGACCACTTTGTGTTAATTTAACTTGTTCATTGTCCCTCCCTCATCCTTTATCACTTCTTAATCATCCATAATTACCCCTAATCACTCTCTCATCATTACATATTATCCCTAATCACTCGCTCATTAACCCTTATTATCCCTGGTCATCTCTAATCGCTCCCTTATCATCCATAATCACTCTTCCATTAACCCTAACTATCCCTCATCATCCCTAACCACTCCCTTACAATCCTTAATCACTTAATCATCCCTATTTACTCCCTCCTCATCCCTAATCACTCCCTCATTAACCTTTAATATCCCTCATTATCTCTAATCACTTAGGCTTATCATCCCTAATCACTCCTTCATTTACTATCACCATCTCTCATCATCCCTAATCACTCCCTCCTCATCCCTCATAATCCATAATCACTCTTTCCTCATCCTTCATTAACCCTCACCATCCCTCACCATCCCTCATCACTCCATCATTGACCCTCACCATCCCTAATATCTCCCTCATCATTTGATGCAAGTATATACTATAAACATATCTTTGATTCTAATCATATGTTGTTTAATCCATTATAATATAAATTAACTATTTTATATGACTTGATGTGTTGTCAATACCCATTTATGATAGTCAATTTTATTACTAAATAAATTGGATGATCTTAAAAATTTACAATCAAGTAACATAAGTGCTAACACAAAATAGAGTCTAAATTTTAGTTCATCGAATTATCATTATTGTGTAGCTAACTAGATGAAACTTTATTCAGTTCTACCTTTGGTAGCCTGATTTATAGAAAAAAACTTAAAAACAAATCTCTTGTATACTTTTCTAATTTTTAGAAGATTTGAATTAGATGCAAAGTTATTTGGTGTTTCCCATTCCTGTATGACTTAAATCTTGGTCAGGTTCACATATGCACTCCTTGTATGTGTAATTTATCCAAAATATTTTATCTCTTGCATCAAAAATGAACATTTATTCATGTTACCATAAAAATGTGTTTCTAAAAAATGTGAAACACTAGTTCAACATGGTGTATATGTTCATCCCATATTTTATGTGTGATCATAGGAATTTAAAAATATAACAATGTTATTTTCACAAAACAAAACAAAAAATCAACACACTAACATGCAAACATCTCTAATACTAGATCTTATGGGTAGCATAGTGAACAAAATATATATGAAAGCACAACTAAAATGCAAATAATGACAAAGTACTCACCATCCTTGAGAGTTTTAAGTGATTTATTCATGAATTATTTAGCTTATGCTCAAAGAGTCTTTGGCAATGGAGTTTGGCTATCTTCTTCTCTCTTTGGCACCATGGTTGGATTGTGTCTTATTCTTACTTAATGTATTGGCTTATGGTTTTTGCATTATAACACTATTACTTTCAATATTTCTATAAAACTTGCATTATAAATTTACCGTACCTAAGCTCTTTAAATGAAGAGGCAAATTCTTATATTTATAGGTTTAGAAACTAACCCCAACTCAAGGTGATTTAAAGTGTAGTTTAAACATGGAATGGGTTCAAACCTAACCTAGGTGAGTTAATTACCCCAATAGAGTTAAAAGCTGTCAAAAACTTATGATTTTCAATGAATAGCCATAGGTGAGATATTTTCAAAGGCTTGACAACTCACAAAAGGTAATCATGAAAACCTAGGATATTCTTGATTCTTGAAATTCCTTTTTTAGAATTTCATTAATTTCTCATGGATAATTCAACTAGGCATTTAATTTGGTTTATCATTTTAATTAATTATGTTTAAGATTTTTAGACTTTCCAAGATTTGATTTAATTTTATGTGTGCACTTGCCTCATTTAATAGGTTTATAGGCCAAATTGCAGATTATGATGCCAAAGGTTGCTTAGAGATGAATCCATGATATGTTTCTATTGATTATGATAGGATACCCCAATTAGGGATGTATCAATAATATTTTGAGCTTTGATAATTGATGTACAAGTAAATTTAGGATGTTCAGTGATTCTTAGGCTTAATTTGTAATGATTGGTAAGAGTTGGTCTAAATTCCAGTCAAAGACCATTGATGGATAATTTTAGGTGTCTATAGTTTTCCCATGTTTGGGAATATGTTGCAATATGTAAGCATAGTAACATCATCTCAAAGAATGAAAATCTCATATATGATTATAACTTCAATGGTAATGATGAACTATAGGTACCCCCTCGAGGGAGTGGTTAGCAAAGGGGTAAAAAAATAGTCCCTTAAAAGAAGGAAATAAGTGGACCAAATAGATAAAATGGGGTAAAAGGGACTAATTTACCCATAGGTGGTTATAATTAGTGGCATATAGAGCTACCCCAATTAGGGTAATTAAAAAGATGATTTTATCATAAACAATTATAATCATTGACATAGGTGGGATAAAAAAGGTAATTATTTTCCCAAAGATGGTTATAATAATCATAAAAGGCTTAGAGTAACAAGAAACTAATTTTCTTAGAGGTGGTTATAATTAGTAAAATGGGGAAACAATGATTTTCCCATAGGTAGTTATAATCATTGAAAGGATAAAAACATGCCCCATTTGGGTGGATAGAGATAATGGTTTGCCCAAAGGTGGTTATAAGCATTATACATTCCCTAATTGGGTAGAAGAAAGAGAATGATTTGCCTAAAGGTGGTTATAATCATAAACCTTCAAATGGATGGAAACTCAATGATTTTCCCAAAGGTGGTTAGAATCATTGGTAATGCAAATGGGATGGTATATAATGATTTGCCCAAAGGTAGTTATAATCATTGGTATCCTGATTATGGTAAACATGATATGGAATATGATGGTAAATGGGTATAGAGGAGAAAGATGAATTTGGGAAACCTACTAGTATGGAGATACACATATAAACTAATAAAGGTTTAAATTATTTAGTTTTTTAATTACTCTATTTGGGATATGATTTGTATTAGATCAAGTATTTTGTTGGTACCACAGAGATATTTCATTGTTGCATTTCTGTAGAGACTCCTCAAGCTAATTTTTATTATATCATGTGATGGTGGGCCTCATGATATAACACCATGATTACTTACCTAAAATATTCATATGGATTGACATGTAATCCAATACTCAATTAAAAATAATGCACTAATGATAAAAACCATGATGACAATGTTGACATATGAATATGGATGGATTCAAGAATAATGCATGAAGAATCACCCAATGAATGAACATAAATTAAATTAAGGCACAAAAATAAATCAAAATAATAGGCAAATTAAAAAATAAATAAATAAAACACTAAGAAAATAAAATGAAAATAAAACAAATAGAATAAGATGAAACCAAAACAGATAATGGTTAGTCATAATGTCAGTAAAAACAACATGACAGAAACAAAATGATAAACATTACCCCTATACTAGAGGAGAAAATGAAATAAACAAACAAAAATGAGGGAATAAAATAAAAATAAGGGCGTGGCCAAGATGGATCTAGATGCACTAGGCAAGTGGATGTTGCCTATATAGTTCTATGGACGTAATATCTAACAAAACTTCAAACCAACTGTAATTCTCCCAAGAAATGGGATAGAATAAAATTATGAGAAAGAAAACATGATGTATGTCATAAAATAATATGGGAATGGTCTTTAAAAATGGAAAGATCATGGGATGAAAGGCCAAAAAGGATGGGGAAACTAAATGAAAAGTGGTTTCTTGTGACTTAGTGAGGTTTCTCAAAATCCTTAAGACAAAGAAGTGCTCAATGTTTTTGATTTTTCTAAATAAATTTTATAATATATTTTTGAATTTTTGAGAATCTCAACTCAATCAATAATGATGAGACACTAAATAGTCCAATCTTGTGAAATGGAGAGGGAATTCAAACTTAAAATTGTTCATAAAATAGAGAGAGCATGGCTTAGGTTTCTCATAAAATGATGAGATCATTCAAACTTAAAATTCTCATAAAATGGTGAGAGCATGAAAAAGGGTGACTAAGTTGACCTCAACATAGATTGAGAACTACCTACATAGTCCTAAGATGGGACCTCAAGTCACTATAGTTTTACCTTATAGTGGAGGAATCTAACTAGTGTAGCAACCAATTCAAATAAAATAGGTAAAGCTGGCAAATGGTATAATATGACATAGGCATGGCAAGGTGATACTTCAAGGCATGATAAACAAGTGATGCCCCTAGTTTTGCCATAGGCATTTATAACTAGGAAACAATGACATAATTCAATGATACTAATTCGGCCATAGGTAGTTATAATTAGTAACAAGAGGGTGGGACACTAATTTTCCCATAGATGGTTATAATCAAGCACACATGGTAGATAATGGAACAAGAAATGAAGGATGAAATTGCTAAGCCACTATCATCCTACTCCAAAATATGGCCTCTATCTAGAGTACTTAAAATAATTATTGAAACTTGATCTAAATATTTGTGCTAAAAGTAACTTGGTAACCAATGAAATGGAATTAAGGTCAAATATGATAGGTAATTATGGTGAAAACAACTTGGTTGATAGAAAAGGCATGATAAAATGGAATGGGGGAATGAAAAAGTGATAGAATCATATAATGATATGGTACAAAGAATAATGTTGATAATATGGTACAACTAAAATGGTCCTCATAGAAAATATACCAAGTCACTGAAGAAAAGTAATGTTTGAGGTGTATAATGTTCATTGGCTCATCAAGTTCATCCATGTCTAGTGTAGTGATCCTCTATGCTCTAGCTCCATAGTTTGTAACAATTATGAAAGGGCCTACCTATTTGGGTTTGAACTTGCCTTTATGTTTCTTCTTGTTCATGTTATTCTTTTATTTTTCATTAAAAACAAGATCACCAAGTTCAAATTCTCTATACTTTACATATTGATTTTAGTAGCTACAGAGTCAATTTTGGTATGCTTGTAGATTGTTTACTGTGGCTAAGAATTTATCATCAATTAAATTTGGTTATTTTAGGTGAGCTAATTGATAGTATTCATCATCTAGGACATGCTTCAAAGATATACATAAATGAGGTAAATCAACCTCAATGGGAAGAATGGCCTTAGTTCCATAAACAAGTGAATATAGAATTACCCTTATTAGAGTGTGGTGATTGGTATGATATGCCTAGAGGACACAGAATGTTTAAAGGTGATAATCATGGTTGGAATAATTGACAACATTTTTTAGGATGTTGATAATGTTTTTATTTGATGCTTTATCTTGGTCATTACCTTGAGGGTAATATGCTATGGAAAAATTTTATTTGATCTTGTAATTGGCACATAGTGATTCGACATCCTTACTTTTAAATGATCCACCATTATCAAATATAATGTCAAAGGGGATACCATAGTAGAAAATGAGATGGTTAAATATGAATTTGTAAATTTTCTTTCCAATCATGTAAGTGAGTGGTATAGCTTCAACCCACTTAGTGAATTATTTTGTGGTGGTAAGTATATGTTTATGGCCATCATATGAGGTGGGGTTTATCTTCCCAATGAGACCAAGGCCCCATATAGTAAATGTACATGGTGTAAGCATTAGTTTCAAATTTTTATCTAGGGCATGAATTATATTAGCATGCATTTGACATTTATTTTACTTTTCTCACATATGCAGTTGCATCTACATTCATAGTTGGCCAATAATACCCAGTATGTAAGAGATTTTTGGATAAGATGAACCCATTAGTGTGGGATCCACATATTCCTTCATAAAATTCTCATAATGATAATGTATATTCTACCAAATTTAAATAATGAATAAAAGTTCCATCAAAATTTTGGTAGTATAGGGTTGGATCGAGTAAGGTATAATGTGTTTCATGGTAGATGAAGGCTTTGGATTGTTTACGAGAGAGGTATGGTGTCATAATGTGGTCACAAAGATAGGAATATAATTTTGAATATAAAATAGAGTTATGACCAACAATATCACATATCATTATGATAGTTAAAGGTTCATGAACTAGCACTAGTAAATTTTCAACAAGAAACTAGCATTCTTTGGCCTTATCTATATATTGAATCAATAATACAATGATGGCCATGGCATCAATTATTCTGTTACTTACCCTCAATATATGTTCAAACTATAAATCGATAATTTGTTGTTTGAGAGTGTCAATCATGGCCTTGTATGGAACCATCTTGTGATCTTTGATCTAAAAATGGTTTGTAACCTGATTGAAAAGTAATTGAGAATCACTGTAAACCTTTAGATGTTATATGTTCCATTTTACTACCTATCAAAATCTTGTAATGAGTGATTCATATTCTACCATGTTTTTAGTACAAGGAAAGATAATTTTCAATGACTTCGGGATTAGATTCCCCTAAGGTTTAATAAATAAAAAGATTGTTACCAATCCATGTGTAGTGAATGACACATCAAAATACAACTTCTAGTGTTACTCATAAAGAGGTATTTCAATTATGGTCATAATGGATTCATCTAGGAATTGAAATGTTATTGGATCTATATCTACAAGGGTTGTATTAACAATTTGATCTATAAGAACTTTCCCCTTAATGGATTTCTAATTGATATACTCTATCTCAGATTCATTGAGAAATATGATCCATTTGGCCATGCATCCTTATAAATATATTTTATATAGTAGATACTTGAGCGGTTCTACTTTTGAAATGACCATGGTCTTATTTTTCAACATGTAATGCCATATTTTTTGAACTATAAAGACCATAGCTAAACATGATTTTTTAATGGGTGTATAATTATGCTCATACATGACTAGTGTACAACTTATATAGTACATGGTATGTTCATTTCCATTATCATCATGTTGTGCTCGAAGTGCCCCCAAAGCTTTGTTAGTGGATGATAGATATAAGAGGAATGACTTTCCTAGTATTAGAGACAATAAAATAGGCAAATTTGATAGATACTTCTTTAAATACTGAAAAGCTTTCTAGCATTTGTCATCCCAATGGAATTCTACCCCTTTTTTCAACAAGTGTGTGAATGGGTGACACTTATTGACCAACTAAGATATGAAGCATCTAATAGATTATATTTTAACCTACAAACTATGAAGTTACTTCAAAAATTTTGGTGATGGCATTTCTCTTATGGCTCATACTTTGGTTGGATCGACTTCAATGCCCCTATAAGACACAATGAAGCTAATAAATTTGCTTAAAGTAATTCTAAAAACACATTTCTTAGGGTTGAGCTTGATTTTTTATTCTTGTAGATACTCAAATATCCTCCTTAGTACTACTAGATGATCAGCCCTAGCCTTTGATTTGCCTAGTATGTCATCGATGTAGTCTTCAATAATATCATACATCATAACATGAAATATGAAAGCTATGTCTCTTTCGTATGTGGACCCTACATTATCTAGACCAAATGGCATAACTAATAACAGAATGTTCCCCATGAAGTGCTAAACACTATTTTGTGTTGGTCTTCTAGAATGATTCAGATCTAGTTATAGCCTAAGAATCTATCCATTAGTGAAAGTATTTCATAACCCAGTATGGAGGTTATAATCATGTCAATGTTTGGTAAAGGAAATTCATCCTTAGGGAAGGCTTTATTTATGTTCCTAAAATTAGTGTAGATTTTGAATCTTTCTAGCTTATTGCTAACTAGAAAAACATTGGATATCCACTCTGAGTAGTCAATTGGATGAATAGATTTAACTTCTAAGAGATTTTCCAACTCTTTCTTAACTAATACAACAATGTAAGGATGCATCTTGCATAATTTTTGTTTTACAAGTTTAGCATCAGGATGTACCATAAGGTAGTGTACAACCAAGGCAAGGTATAAACTAGGCATATCAGAGTAGGCCCAATCAAAATATATCAACAAACTCCCTTTAAAATATTGTAAAGAATTCATGTTCCTCCTCAGTGAAGGATTCACCTAATTTGATCCATTTTGGGTTGTTTAGAGTCATAATGTTAACCTCTATTGTGTCTTCCACTAGAAGGGTCTAACCATCTTCAAGAATAGTTGGTAAAGATTTAAACTAGCCTATAATAATAGAGTCCTCTATTAGGACTATCTTAAATTTCTCCTAGGCATGATGAATAAAAATCCCCTAATGGTAGGGATGGCCATGTGACAAATACTATTGGGAACTCCTGGATGATTCAATCAAAATCCTATTATTCTTCAAGATTTAACTTAGACCCATAGGTAAATTCATCATTGGTGATCTCTTGAGATATGTTTGAGGAAGGTTAAACACCCCCATCTAATGGTGCCTAAAATAGGTGTTCACCACTAGGTTGGCCTTTATCTTTACTATTTGTGTAGTCCAAAAGCACCTCAAAGAGGTTTTTACTTTTGGACCTCAATTTTTTATTTATTTGTTTTTGGCTAAGGGTATTCACCCACTCTCCAAAATAGGATTCAAGATTTAACTTCATTAAGAACCCTTTTTTGTGGTATCCCAATGGAATGTTGGCCCTAAGGCCTAGAAAATTGTAGAAGGCCTCATCATTCTAAAATTCATAAATCGGCACTATTGATTCTTGTTGGCCTCAATTTATTAATTGAGAGTAATATAATAGAAAGAGATTATGGTTAATAATTGGTTGAAGGGTACAAATGGCATTACTACCAAAAAAATTGGTATGGGCTTGGTCATCAAAAGGACTATGATCAGACTCTGATTATCTATCAGTATCATTGTCACTGTTCATTGGTGATGGAACATGAATAAGATATGTGGGTCACCCCTAGGTGGTTTAAATCCAAGTCCATAAGTTTTTTTGTATTAAGTGGCAAAAATTGGCTCAAGCAGACCCTGTTGATTTAACCCAAGGCCTCCTCCTTCATAGGCATGCCTTTCCATTATTTTTTTTGAAATAGGATAATTGGTATTGAGGTAACAATTAGCCATTTTTTCATTATACAACCAAGATTTTTTATCTAAAAGAGGGTCCTATTCTTGGCCAGTGGTCGGTATAAAAGTGATAGGTATTGGACTATGCATATGGCCATTTCCCTTTCTTTTCCATTGCATAAGTGGTTTGTATTTTGGTCTTCCAAATAACTTGGGGTTATGTGTAATATTATCAATATGGAATGAATAATGGGTTAAATATTTTCCTGGGACATTAGTCAAGATAGCATAATGATTGGACATTTCAAGAGGTAACATGTGGGAAAGTGAATCAGGGGTATCAAGATCAATGGAGTTGGCCTCTGGTGAATCAATAAGAATTTATTTTCCCTTTTAATTTTTGGCAAGTAGATTTAAGCTAAAATGGTAGTTATAGCTTTGGTATTTAGTCTCTAGATGCTTGTGATGTGTGTATGGATGCATATCTTTCTAGATGGTAACCTTCATACTTGAATAGGGGAACTTGATACACTAGTGAAATGTTGAAATGATTGCACAAATTTCATGTATCCAAGGTATACCCAAAATCATGTTATATGACAATTTGAGGCCTAACACATGGCATAGAGTATTGTGTGTGAAGGGCCCAGTGATAACTAGTAAGCTGATGGTGCCCTATGTTTCCCATTCTTTATTATCATAGGCTTTGATGGTGATTGTTTCTAGTAGTAAGTTAGATGTATTATGCTTGAAAAGATTAATGAGATTTAGAGATACTAGGTTGATGCCTAAACCATTGTTTATGAGGACACATTTCACTTTATGCCACTTTATGATAACTTATATTTACAATGGATTGTTATGCAAAGGGCTAAGGGATGACATATCACTTTGGTTGAAGGTTAATTATTGTCTTGGAGCTAGGTGTCCAACAAAAACTTGAAATTTATCTAGAGATATGTCATTAGGAACTTAGAATTGGATAAAAAACTCAATCAAGATATTTTGGTGGATTGTAGCTATATGTTAAAATTAAAAATGGAAATGTATGCAGGCATATTTTGTAATTATTCCATAATATTGAATGTATTTTCTTATATAACAAGAAATGGCTTGTTCATAGGTAGAATGGTTGGTTGGATGGGTGAAGTGGTAGATGGTTGTGGGCCTAGTATGGTAATAATTGACTTCCAAGTTATGATTGCATAATTGGGATTAGATATAGGACCACTGTTATTAATAAATGATGGTGGAGGGGGACTAGATAGAATAAGTCTCAATTTCCAATGCACTTGTACATGGTTATGGGATAATACTGAGTTATCGATATAAGATCCAAAAGTGAGAATCATTTCTTGTTGGTTCACTTATATGCAGTCCCAAGTCAAGGAAGGATCACTAAAATGGGTTAGTTGATTGAGAATGATTAGTAATGATCTTCTTTGATTGATACTTGGTATCATATTAATGGAAATGGTTTTAATGTGACCTTTAGCAATATGGCCTACAACCTTGTTGTAGTCATGTGAAAGTACATGGTAGGTCTATTAGTTGTTGGCATCATTCTTGCCTTGGTTCCATCCATTCATTTGATGTTGTTGGTTCTATTGCTAATTTTATTGGTTCTACTAGTTTTGCCTTGGTTGTTGATAATATTTTTATTATCCTAGCCTTTGTTACTATTAATGTTGGTTGCTATGTTATGAAAAATGGTTTTGATAAATCCCAAGGTTCTAATTAGATGTGGAAGCTCCATGATCTGATTTTATCTATCTATTTTCAAACATAATTTCAATCAAATGTTTAATTTGTACATATTGGTGCAAATTATGGCCATTAGCTCTATGATACTCATAGAATTAATTTTCCTTGTACCAGTCTAGATAGTCAATTCCCTATGGATAGTGTTTCAAAATAGGCTAATTAATCAAGTTAGTTTTGGCAAGATTGAAAAACACATATTCAATGGGTTCTCCAAGGTTACTAAAAATGCAATCAATAGGCACAATTCTCCTTGGAAGAGGGTTTTTCAAAGCCATAGGTTGTTGTATTTGTTACGCTGGTCTAGGTTATTCTACTTGCTACATTTGTTGAATGGGTTTTTGGCTAGGATTAATTTCCATATGTGGCATAGGATAAGCATACAGTGTTTGTAATGTTTTGACATGCCATAACTCATTTACCTCATTTCCCATAATATTCTTGTTATGATTGAACTTCTTAGGTTTGTCATAGTTGTTGGTCTAGGCTAGTTATGATGCATGTGCTTGGACTTGGTTTTAATTTTTTCCATTATTCTAGTTTTAATTTTGGATTAGATTACATGAGGTAATTTTAATGATCCATTTATTTTTGATAAAGTAAGGCAGCAAACCAGGGGCTGAACCCTATACAGTCAAAAAAGACAAGAAGGCAAACAAACAAAAAATGCCTTCAGAGAGACGATGGCACAGTCGAGAATAATAGAAAAAAATAAAACACAAGCCATGGGAAGACTAGAGTCAAAGAGGTCTCCCCTTACATAACTATTGATTTGATAATATCATTGAGTTTCTCATTCTCTACATTGTCAGCATACCTAATATTACCCACCACTTCCAGCATAGACATGTTCAGCAGAATTGTATTACAAAGCCCTTTGGGAAAGACCTTCTCCAACTTCTGAATGTAGTCCTTCAAGGCCCCAATTTCAGTTTTCCAATCAGTCTCATTCTCAGTGCCCTCACCAACTTCCTCGACATACATTTTCCCCTTATTGTTAGTAGTTCCCATAGTGTTAGCACCCTGCTCCTCAGTAACCTCAAAATCCCTAGTAGCCTGCTTCCCTCTAGTGTCCTCTAAAATTTCTTGGATTTCCAACTCCTTAGACTCTTCCTCCTAGGTTGCTTCTTCTGAAGCACTTTATGAATAATCAATCAGTCTAGCCTTTAAGGCTATTTTACCAGCAATCCACCCTGACCTTCAAACTCTGGAGAGGAATCCTTCCTTATTAATTTTGGAAGGCTTGTGAGATTTTCCACCTTGGCCCCCCATGGCCCTGCCTGGATTCTTATGGGTCCCTTTTGTAGTCTCTTTAATATTTTCTTCCTCTTCATCAACCTTTATCTTCTTGCCCTTCTTGCTCGCAAAAGAGTTAGGGGTATCAATAGGGGGCTTTTCAGGGTCATCAATACACCTCATTCCTGACAAGTCATCTCTTTTTGAATGATCTCCCTAATGTTTAAGGGAATATGAACACCTTGTCGCCACACCCTCCAACCTAAAAATTACTGCCCAAGGTTGGCACAAGCATCAGTGACCTTGTTGCCTTCTCTGTAGGTATGGGGAATCTCAACTTCATAAAACTTTTGTAAAAGAAATTGGTTATCAGTAATGATGTATTATAACTTGATTCCCACATTTGAGGCTTTATTAATGGCATCTATGACCATCTTAGAGTCTCTTTATATATTCAAGTTCATTATTCCTAGGGATATAGCTAACTTTAATCCCCATAGTAAAGACATTACTTCAGCATAGTTATTGCTTTGGCATCTAATTCCACCAGCATAGATAGCAGACATCAATCCTTTATCATTCCTTATAATTCTTCCTCCACTATATTTACCATCCAACTTGGATGCCCCATCAAAGTTGAGTTTCATCTAGTTAGGTTTAGGGGGGATCCATTTAGTATTAAGTCTCTGTAGTATTTTAGAGTTATTATACCTAGGGATCTAGTTTAAAACCTTCCATTTGGTTGTAATTTGGCTTTCAATTTGAGATAGGGGTTTCTCCACAACATGAATATGAGATATTGTAACACTTTCCATAATGGTCTTAGCAAGGGATTTAAACACATGAGAAGCATTTCTAGCAGTGTCCCTAAAAATTATATGATTGCACTCTTTCCATAAAGTCCAACTCAAACATGGTAGAGCTTGCTTCCATAATTCCATAAGCCAGGGATGTGTGAAGGTTGGGTTCCAGCTGAGAATTAATTCTTTAAGGTCATAATTGTAGACCCATTCAATACCAAAGTTATTAAGTATTGTGCCCCATAACTCCCAGTCAAACTTACAGTGGATAAAGAGGTGTGAAACTAATTCCTCTTTTGAACCACATAGGAAACATCTGTTAACCAAAGTAAACCCTCTCTTTTGAAGGTTATCCTGAGTAAGGATTTTGTTATGAGCAGGAGCCCACCAAAACATGTTAATTTTTGGAATAAGTTTATGATTCCAAACCTTTTTCCATACATCTTTATTCTGAGCTTCAGAAATGAGCAGATGGTAAGTAGATTTGAAAAAGAATGATCCATTCTTATCTGGCCACCAGTATTGTTCATCCTCCCAAGGAAAGAGAGGGATTTTGATCCCCTGAATGCACTTCTAGATCTCCCAAACTCTTGAAAAAATATCAAGCTGGTGCACACAGCAATCCAAAAGATTTTTCTAGCTCCTCATCCCATTGTTATTTTCCATAAAATCACTGACCCTATCTCCAAAAAACCAGATAGTCAAGTTAGCAATCTCTCCATAGTTTCCTTGTGTGATGAGAGCCTTGTCCTTTAACTAGATATCATCCCAAAATTTAATATGCCAGCCATTTCCAAGTTTCCATCTAATTCCCTATTTGAGAAGGCTTCTACTTTTTAGCATTTTATTCCATATCACAGATCCCTGGGGTAATCCTGTCTATTGAATAAAGTTGGAATCATCAATGCTATTCATGTATTAGGCATACATTATTTCCCCCCAAAAATTGTTTTTATAGTTTAGGTTCCAACTAACTTTTGAGAGAAGGGATTTGTTCATGTTCCTGATGGACCTAATATTAAGTCCACCATGAGATTTTGGAAGACACACTTTTTCCCATCTGACTAAAGACATTCTCTATTTGTCTTACACTCCCATCCATAAAACTTTCCTTTGGATCTATTCTAGTTTCTCAGCAAAATATGCAAGAATTTTAAAAAGAGAAAGGAAGTATGTAGGAATACCTTGCAGTGAAGCCCGAATAAGTTGTAGTTTACCAGCACTATTGAGTAGTTTCCCTTTCCAACCAAGAAGTTTCCTCTACATTCTTTCCACAATTGCTTTTTTGGAAATTTATCCTTTATCCTAACTCTTTGGCATAATTATTTAATATATTCTTCCATATTCTAGCTTTAATCACCGATGAGATGCCAAAGAAGATGGTATCATCCATAAACTATTGTACCACCATAAGATAAAGGGAGGAGGCAAGTTTGATGCCCAATAGATTTTTTTAGGCTATATCTGCTTGTATGTATCTTCCTAGTGCCTCAGCCATAATGATGAATAAGTATGGGGAGAGAGGGTCTCCATGACGAATTCCTCTTGAGGATGAGAAAAACCCTCTAGGAACACCATTAACTAGCACTAACAATTTTTCAGAAGAGACCGCGTTCCATAACAAGCGAGACATTTTATCATTAAACCCAAATTTTTTGATCACTTGGAATATAAAAGTCCATGAGACTCTATCATAAGCTTTAGAAATATCAAGCTTGAGAGCCATCCTAGGGATTCAGCTCTTATCCATGGAGTGAATAGTCTCATGTGTGGTGATCACAACATTAAGAATCTACCTGCCTAGGATGAAACCTTTTTGAGCAAGAGAAATAATTTTGTCTAGCAAAGGTTGAATCCTCATGACCAGCATTTTAGTACATAACTTATACACAGTGTTGCATAGACTAATGGGCCTGAAATCAATGAGGTGTGAAGGTTGTGATTTTTTAGGAACAAGTACTATGAAAGTATTATTAGCTTGTTTCAAAAGTTTACCTGATCTGAAAAAATTGCACACAGTAGCTATGAGGTCTGCTCCTACTATCTCCCAATATTCCTGAAAGAATATAAGAGGAAATCCATCAGGACCTAGGGCTTTAAAATCACCCATGGAGAATAAAATAGCATGGACTTCTTCCTTAGATATAGGCTTTAACATCTCCAAATTATCTTCTTCCATTATCAAACAAGGGATTTGATCAATAAATTGATTCATAGGTCTATCGATTCTATCATTATTATTTTCTTCCATAAGCAAATTCTAAAAGAAAGCCTTGGCTTGTTCCCCTATTTCATTATCCTTAGTAATAATGTTTCCATTATCTAGGACAAGATTAGTTATTGAGTTGGATTTCCTATGTTTCATAGCTGAGAGATGAAAAAAGGCAGTGTTCCTATCCCCCTCTTTAAGCCACTAAACACGAGATTTTTCTTTCCAAAAAACCTCTTCTCTTTCCATAAGATTCTTCCATTCTAAAGGAAAGATATTCTCTTCATCTAAAGTGTCCTCAGAGTCATCCCCTTGATCTATTAGTTGATGTATATCCTTGAGTTTTCCCACTATATTTTTCTTCTACTGGAAGACCTACCCAAAGCTATATCTATTCCATCCATAAATTTCTTGTTTAATGTGTTGGAGTTTCTTGACTATTCTAAACATAGGAATACCTTGAATAGGAATTTTCCACCATTAGGACACCATTTTTATAAAATCTTTGTGTTTGATCCACATAGCTTCAAAATGGAATGGGGAAGGTCTAGAATGTACATGTTCTCTCCAACTAAGGAAGATCGGGTAGTGGTCAGACATGGTTTTAGGGAAAGCCTGCACCTGCATATTATGATAATCCTTCCAGTTACTTGATATAAGAAATATATCTAATTCAAATTGAATCATTTGATCTCCTCTTCTTCTATTGGTCCAAGTAAAATTTTTGTTTTGCATCTCTATGTCCAATAATCCCCAATCATTGATGAATTCAGCAAAGTTGAACATGTTGTCCAAGTAATCCATAATTCCACCTTATTTTTTAGAAGGGTATAAAGGAGTGTTAAAATCTCTAGCTAACATCCATATAATGTTTTAGGGATTATTCTTGAAACTACTTAGGTCTATCCATAATTTCTGTCTCAAAGCTCTATTATTTGGTCCATAGACATTGATCAACGACTAGCTCAAAGATTTCATAGAAAAATTGGTAATCAAGAAGTGCTTATTATAAGCCATAAGAGACCCCTAGATTTTAGCACTATTCCACATAGTGACAATCCCCCCTAAATCCCCTTCAACAAGATTAATGCAAAAGGCCACCTTAGGCCATATATAGGCAGTAATTTTCATAATATTCTCCTCATTCATCTTGACTTCTTGGAGTAATAAAATATCTAATTTATTATCTAAAATGCAATTTTTAAACTCAAACTACTTTGAGGGACTATTAAATCCCCTCAAGTTCTAGTATAATATTCTCATTTAGAGGGTTTGGGGGGTTGTGTCTCCAGTGTATTCTATTTACCACTGGTAATCTCCCTAGCAATCTCTCTTTGTCTTGTTTCTCTTAGGGTTGGCCTCCCTTTTTTGGGCTCAGTGTCAACATCTGTAGATTTTTTACCTTTTCAATTATTTTTCTTTGGGGTAACCCATTCCTCTTATTCATTACTACCACTTTGTCTTGTTACACCTATTGTTAAGTAGTTTCTTACTTGGTCTCTGACTTCTAGAGCATGGAAAATGTCTATATTTAGTTGTGGGTCTACTTCTCCTTTAGTGGGACTTTCTGGAGTTACTTCTTCCTATCCAACTCTTGGAACTTTGTCTTCTTCATTGACTTCCTATATCAAAAGGTTACCTCTTTCTCCTTCCTTAGACATATTAGTCTATTTTTCTAGAGTGTTGGTTGTGTTAAATATAGCCTTATGACTATCAGCTGATACTATATTTTCCTTTGGGACAACTTTTCCCTCACTACTAGTGATATCCTCCTATCCCGTCTCCTCCTCTCCCTTTTCTATGTTGTAAGGATTTTCAACATTCCTATCTATTTCATACTTGATGTTCTTTCTATAATTAAGAGCCTGATCCTCCCCTTTAATCTGGGAATCATCTTTCCTCCCCTTTTGCTTTGTTGTGCATTGTGTCATTAAATGTCCCTTTCTCTTACATATTTGATAGAAAGTGGTAGCAATTTCATAAGTGATTAGCTGAGTCCAGGTCCCATATTTAGAGTTTAGCTCTATGGTCATAGGGAGAGTCCTATTTATTTCAACATTGACACAAAGTCTAGTGTACACACATCTAAACTTTGTTCTAGTTGTATGATTTGTAGTGACATATTGGCCAATAGAATTGCCAATAGCTGTGAAAAAAATTTCATCCCAAAATTTGAAAGGGAACCCTGATAGTCTTACCTAAGTAGGAGCATACTTATTAAGGTCTGAGTTAGGATCAAATCCTGGTTTCCACGAGCATAGGGAAAGAGAATGTGGGCCATACAGCCATGGTCCTCTAATAAAATTAGTCATCATGTCCTCCCTATTCATAAAACTAAAAAGGAATAGGTCTTTTGCCATGGTAATGATCAAAACACTACCCTTAACTTTCCACCTAGAAAAAACCCATTTCCTAATCATTTTGATACTAGGATGGAAAGAAAAAAATTTACCTACTAATGTAAGGTCCATGGATGTCATGATTTCCTCCACCAGATCATCTAGGATATGCAGGGCCATTCCCTCTGAGATAATAGGGAGGCTTGTCATGCTTTTCAAGGGGCACATCTTTTCACCTGTAAGTTCCTTCTTCCATCCATTGGATGGACTATCCACTACCATATTTTTAACTAGATCCCTAGAGGCACTACCACTAGTAGTGTCCTCCATTAGATCTGTGATCCTATCGGTCGCACTCAGGGGGCCCAACTTGGAAGGAAAAAACTAGTTTCAAATGTTGTCCACACATAGAACCAGTTTCAAAGGTATAATGGTATATGGATTATGGATTAATTATCCCTTTGTTAATAAGGGATCTATGCACACTAAAGCTCAAGATGGTAAGATATCTTGCTATGTAAATTTTTGGTAAACATAGTGGCTAGTTGTTTGTCTAGTAGATTAGGGTTATAAGGGCTCTCCATCATTACAGATAACTTGCAAATCTTTCACCAGATATCTATTTGGATTTATCAAATCTACCAAAATAAATTTCATGCTTGAGATTTTAGAAGTATTACACCAACATATTTGAAAGACCATCAAAATCAAAAAATTAATTCTTAGTTAATTTTAGGAACCACGCTGACACTTTCCCTACTAGTCTCCTTAGAAATAATAGTAAAAGGTATATGTCCTTATAGGCCACTGGCTAAAAATCAATAAATAATTCCATTAAATGAGCCTTGGGGCCACCTTTCCCCTTGTGTTTTTCAAATTTTGGAGGTTTATACCCTGAAGGAAATGGTATATAAAAATAATCCATGTTAAAGGGGTATAAACACACATCATCCAACTTAAAAATTTTGGTTTGTTTCCTAGCCTGGATGAGGGCAATTGCATCCTTCATGTACTATAGCTATTATGTGAGTAAACTAGTGGGAAATTTAACTTGAGGTGGAGGCTAAGTGGTCAAAATTGGATTGCTTTAACTAGGGTATATTGGAGGCATTTATTAGGTAATGTTGGTTTGGCTCAAGGATGGACCAAGAATATTTATACATGGATTAGGGTGTGATTTTTTAAATTACATGTACTATTGTGAGATATTTTAGTTCGGATTAAGTATATGGGCCTAACTTTGGGGAAATTGAGGCTGAGATAGAGGGATATGGTTATACTATGCCTATTGAGGTTGAATATGGAAATGTCATCAACTAGTTGAACCTTACTAATTTAGGGGAACTTGTGAAATAAGGTCCTATCATTGAACTTATGGAACATTTGACATGAAAGGTAATTGTGGCCTAATTGGTACTTGTGGAACATTAGAACCTCTTGATTTCACAAATCCCTATTGGGAAGTAAACACATGTTGGAGATTCAATATTTATTACTAACTAATACTTATATGCTATTTATTAGACATTTTTTGGTTTTGTATTGGCATGTTATCTCTAACTGAAGAGGTATGTTCATCACTACCTATCAAGGTGGAACATTGGTTACCCCCTATTGAGGTGACATGATGGTTTACCTTTGTTATGTGGGTATATTAAATGATGACTATTATTGTGGAATTTTACTCATCACCTATTGTGGTGGAGTAACATCCATCACATTTTTCTGAGGCATGGCATTGGTCATGGTTTAATGACTTAATCCTTGAGGTTAGGTGCTTAATGAAGTAACTAGTTACATATTAGAGGTAGTTGTTTGAGGTTGGGAGGTAAAAGTTCCTACCCCATACATTTTTGAGCTATTCATGGTTTTGACTAAAGGAAAATTTTGCTTTGGGATAGTTGTTTATGCATTTACACCACTTTGGTTTAGATTGGATGTTTCTTGTGTATTGTCCACTATATTTAGCTCACTATTCTATGTAGAAGCAAAAGACATTTCTTCAATAGTTTGGGTATTTAATATGTTTTATACTAAAGTGATTTATGTGAATGGGTATATACCCTAATTATCTTATCCTATTAATTCCATCAAAACTCTTTTTGAAGGAGCTAACTCAATAAGAGGAGCACTTGACAAGGTCATATTGTTAAAATTATGTGCTAGGCTTAGGTACACTTGGTATGATGTATACATTTGAATGAAATGATCCTCTAGGAGGAAATTTACTATGAGAATCATATAAGGGTCTTGATACAAAATCAACATTATAGTGTGAGGATTGATTAAAGAGGCCTATTCATTGTTCTAATAGTAAGATATGTTATAAGGTCCTCTTACTAGACTTGGCAAGTTTTCATGGGAAAATTCAACCAAAAACTTATCCCCTACCTCTATAGCTCTAAGTAATAATTCATCCTTATTCTCAATTAAGTGATGATAAAATAGATAAGGATGATAATCCAATGGTATTTTAACATAATGAGGATTTTATTGGACTTGTTATGCAATCAAATGTATGTTAGTGAGGTGTTATGTCATCTATTCTTGGTCTTGCTCTAATTATGTAGGTGTGTTGACAAAATAATGGGATAAATGGTCTTAAATATGTTCCCCTTATTGAGTGTTGTAAGGTGGATAAGGATTTATCTCACAAAAAACATCATCTCCATAAGGATCTTGAAAAAAATCATCTTGTGTGATAAAAATTTCATATCTTGGATTATACATGACACCACTATGTGTATAGTGAGACATGGTCAAATTTATGGTGAATGATTCACAATAAAGGGATAAATTTTTACAAAATCTAAAAAAATTATCTAAAAAAGACAAAAAGGGGTTCAAACTAGGTCTAACTTGGTCAAAGGAATGGAGTTGTATCTCCAAAATGGTTTGTGACAAAACTTGGTATAAAATATTATAACATCAAATATCTAATGTTAAATGTCTCACATAAAAAAAATTCAATTGGATGAACTAAAAAAAATGCCAAAATCTAAGGATAAAGTGTTCCAAATAGGTTTACACTAGGAAAATAAAATTTGCTAGGTCTTTTGGCCAAATGCGGTGTCAAAATCTATGCTCAAATAAGGCATGTGTTAGGAATTTTGGCCAAATGTGATGTCAAAATCTAGACTTAAAATAAATGGGCATTTAATCTAACAAACCTAGAACACTTTGGCATAGACTTAAGAATTTGACTTTAGACATGAACTTAGCCAAATTGGATTGAGGCACAAAATAAAAGACACTTGGGGATAGACTATTTTCTCCCAATAATGGTATAAATAAATAGTTTTCAAATTTGGGTAATGAATTAACATAAGTTATGCAAACCAAAAGAGAAAGATCAATATTTAAGCCCTAATTATAAAAAGCCTAAATAGAAATCAATCAATGTTTGAATTTGAACTTGTTGAGATTAATTAAAAACTCAACTTATGAAAATTTAAACTTGATGACCAAAAAATCTATAAAAAAATTGATCAACATAACAACACTAGATAAATACCATAAAGGCATACATGGTTCAAATGTGAAACTTAGACACAATAAAATATGAGTCTATGAAACAATTTGAGAAATGTAATGATATTATCACTCTCAAGAGATGTAAACAATGGGTTTTTTTCAAAATACTCTAAGGAACAAAAATTGAATTGATTTGGGCAATATAACGTTACCTATTCCATTCAAGTGATACAACATTTTTTACATAAAAATTCTAAGGTAAAATCATGGTGTCAAATAGATGACATAATTCCTCCTCAAAAAATTGAGTAGTGTGGACAATTATTTCATTTTTGGTGTGGGCAAAATACAACTAAGTAAATCATCCTAAACCTTAAATTGGTAAGGTAGGTCAAATGGGGTTGACTAAAACTATAGTTTTTGAACATCTAGATTGATCCCAAGTGTGATTAACACTAGATAAGTTTCATGTCAATTTAGTTCATAATGATTAAATTACTTTTTAAGGGTATATTCCTTTGCATATTTATTCCATTCAAGGACTGCTTAGTGGAATCCCCTAGCTAACTAGACATGACTCAAGCCTTCATTATGAAAGGAGAGGTTAGCTGCTCAACCCCCTAGCTCTCACATTATGCATACCCTAATTTATATACCATACCATGTATCAAGGTTTAAAAAATATAAATATATGAAGCCCCATGTCAATGTTTTCCTAAATAACTCATGAAGAAGCTATGAACTTCCCTTCACAAGCCAAAATTACATGAAAGAAAAACTAAGTGGAAAGACATTAGAGATTGTTTTTAGATAACCCAAACCATGTAGGTTTTTGGGGGAGACTAGACAAAATTATTCCATGCCTTGTACTAGGTACAAATTACATGTGAAAATGTGATTTTGGTCACCCAAGTTACCTATAGGGAATGGGGGGAGAGCATACATGCACTCTTCATTTTGCATAAAAAACACACAAGTAATAAACAGTTTCAAGAAATTTAGCTCTAAGTGAAGTGTTGATTTATTACACCAAATTAATTTATTTCTTATGTTATTTGTCCCCTTAGATTATTTTAAAAACTTGTAATAATTTACACAAAAAAAACTTAAGCAAAAACACCTATGTTCATTTTAAGCACTAAAACCAAATATTCAAGACAACTAATTAGTTTTAAGCAAAAAAATTAACTATTCAAGATTTAGCCATTTTAGGTTCCTTTTAAGCACTAAAATCAAATTTTTAAGATTTAACAATTCCTTTTAACACCAAAAACGAAGTGTGCAAGAGTTAGCTAAATTCATTTTAAACACCCAAAATGAAATGTCCATGAGTCTAAACTTGTAAATTCATTCTCTATCCCTGCCTTAGACCTATAAGGTTTAGAGAGTTTCATCCTAATTTGAAGCACTTTTAATGACTATCAAATAATTTTTCAAAATATAACTCACATGTTTTATATTTTAAAAACACATATCGATATTAGTCACATATGACTAATTCTAGTAACTAGGAAACTGATGCTAGTTGGCAATAACTGATACTAATCGATGAGGATTGAGATTAGTTTCTTGTGAACCCAAAGGCAAAGCCAACATGAGTCAAAAAGTGTGAGTTATCTCAAAGTTTGATAAAAACTTCTCAAATCCTATAATGATATGGTTAGACAAGGAATATAAGGATTGATGAAACCAAGAAATAACAATTAGGAATGCCAAAAAGATTCAAAACATAAGTTTTTAAACTGTGTTTTCCCATAAAACCTAATTGATGATGGTCATCAAGAACTAATATTAATTAGGTAGAACTGATGACATTTTGGTAGAGCTGATACTAGTTATGCCTGACCAATGTCAGTCTCTGTGTTAATCTGAGTTAGCAGAAAATTAAAAATATGACAAAAACAAAGATAAAAATTCAATTTTGAAGATATTTAAGCATTAATTTGAAGACTTATAAGTTACATCTTTGTCTCCTTAATACATGGGATGCTTTAGGTCCCATTAATCATGCCATTTTTTATCATAGGAATTTGATAATAGAAAGGATGTTAGAACAAGTGTTAGTTTCACAAAACTAAATGAAATCAACACACTAGCATGCTAACAATCTTAAGGTGAGCATAGTGATCAAAAAATATATGAAATAACAAATAAAATGTAAATAATTAAAAATTACTTACCTTCCTTGAGAGATCCAAGTGATTTGTTCATGGCTTGCTTGGGTTATGCTCAAAGATTCTTTGGCAATCGAGATTGGCTATCTCCTTCTCTCCTTGGCACCATGGTTGGATTGTGGCTTATGATTAATTGAAGGCTTGGGTTATGATTTCATAATTATAACACTATTAATTTCAATATTGATATAAAAATTGCATTATAACTTTACTCTATCCAAGCTCTCCAAATGAAGAGGCAAATGCTTGTATTCATAGGTTTAGAAACTAACCCCAACTCAAGGTGAGTTAAGTATAGTTTAAACATGGAATGGGTTAAAACCTAAATTAGGTGGATTTAATTAACCCCATTAGATTTAAAAGGTTTCATAACCTCATGATTTTTAATGAATAGGCATGGGTGAGATATTTTGAGATATTTACAAAGGCTTGACAACTCACAAAAGGTAATAATGAAAACCTAGGATATTCTTGATTTTTGAATTTCTTTATTTGGAATTTCATTATTTACTCAATTAGGTTTAGAATTTTAGTTAATTTTATTTAATATTTTTTCACATATATAAGGTTTTATTTAATTTCATGTGTGCACTTGTCCCATTTAATAGGTTTATAGGCTAAATTGCATGTTATGATGTCATAGTTTGCTTAGAGATGAATCCATGAGAGGTTTTTATTTCTTAAGGTATGATACCCCAATTAGGGATGTTTTAATGATATTTTAAGTTTTAACAATTGATGCATAATAAAATTTGGGATGTTCAGTGATTCTTAGGCTTAGTTTTCAATTGTTGGTAATAATTTGTTTAAAGTCTAGTCGAAGGCCATTGGTGAGTAGTTTTAGGTGTCTACATTCTAAAGATTAAGATGTCATCAAGGTAGATTAAAAAATTATGTAGGTTAAGGGCCTAGGATTTCATTCAACATCTCAATGAATGAATTTGATGCATGAGTTAACCTAAAAGGCATAAATAATTAGTTAATCAATCCTTCCTTTGTTTTTAAAACTATATTACAAATGTCTAGAGGTTCAACATGAATATGATGATACCTAAACTTAAGATCAATTTTTGAAAATACTTCTACGCCATGGATATGGTATTAAAATTCCTTATATTTAGATGAGGATAATATTTCTTCACTTTAATCTTGTTAATTTTTTTAATTGATTCACACTTTTGGCACAAGCATTATTAGGCTTTTGTAAGGCAATGATTTAGGCATGATGTGTCCATTATCTATGATTTCATGGATCTACCACTTGATCTATTCATTATATATAAATTATATGTTATATAAAGAGGTTTGAGGTATAGGTAGTTAAGGGATCAAATCAATATTATTGTTTAGTGTATAATATGTAGGAACCTATTTAGGTGACTCAAAGATATCCTTGTATTCATCTATTTTATGGCTCAATTCTTTTTTCTTTGTTATTTTTAGATAAACAACACTATGATATTATTCCATAAGTATGTTATTATATTTACTTCTTACCATCAAAAGTATACTTATTACTAGAACTGATAAGATTCTTGCACTTCCTATCACTAATGTCATAAAGCTTATGAACTAACTATGATATATGGTATTTTTTATCATGACAATATATCACAAAATTCCAAGGATTTAATTCATAGGCTACATGTCAATGGTAAATAATTGGTTGACCACATGTAAAACATCACACACCTCTAATGGTGAGATATCACAAAGGATTATGTTTTTAAAAAGTTTGATTTTGTACACCATGTGACACTATTAGGTGATCCATTTCTAAAGGCTTAAACTAAATCATACACTAGCGTATGGTTATGGATGATGTATCAATTTCAAGTTCCATTTTTTAAAATATGATTTAAGAGAAATTATATTCTTCTAGCTTCCATTGTAAATGATGAAGTGTATTGGCTCATCATTGATCTACATTTGGTAATGAAACAATATTTTTAATTCATATAATTTATTGTTAGGGGAAGTAAAGATATTTTTAGTACTGAACATATCATTGGTTCATAATATATTATCTACTTACCTTTTTATAGTGCTAGATAACTTATACCCACTTTTTGAGATGTACAAGTAGAGAGCTCATTGTGTGGAACTCTTCATTGGATTAAATATTAAAGTTATGAATTAATCTCCACTTTCTAATCTTTTACTAATTGTTCTAATAATTTGAAAATTATTTTTGACTTTCTGGTATGATGACTCAATCAATAGGCATACAAATAGAAGGCCTTCAATGAAATTATTCAGATCATAAATTGTCCTCATATGGAAAGTAATTGATTGGTTTCAAGAAATCACATAGCTTGGTAATCCTCATATTTATAACCCATTTTTGGTGCTATGGTGGTTTTATTTGCTTCTCTTTTTCTAGTGGATTTTCAATTATGAATTACATCATTTCTAATAGGCCCATATTTTTCATAGGTGCTAAATATTTATGTTTAAAAGTTTCCCCCACATCATTTTGATCACTATGTATTATACTTTATGATAGCACTCAACTCTCCACTTTTAGCTCCTAGCATTATTAAACCCCAAAAAATACCACCATCAAGGTATTGTATGGAATTATTAAGGATGAGGAGGTATGAGGAGGAATTGAGTATAGATGATGAGGGAGTTAATAGGGATGATGAGGGATGGTGAGGATTAATGAGGGAGTGATTAGTGAGGATGAGGGAGTGATTAGGGATGATGAGGGTCAATGAGGGAGTGATTAGTGGTGATGAGGTATGAAGGAGTGATTATTTATGATTAGGTATGATGAAGAAGTGATTAGGGATGATTAGGGATGGTGAGGGTGAATGAGGGAGCAATTATGGATGATGAGGGAATGATTGTAAATGATGAGAAATGGTGAGGGTCAATAAGGGGGTCATTAGGGATGATGAGGGATGAGAAAGGAGTGATTAGGAATGGTGAATTAGTCATTAGGGATGATGAGAGATGGTGAAAGCCAATGAGGGAGTAATTAGGGATGATGAGTGAGAGATTAAAGATTATGAGGGATAGTGAGGGTCAATAAGTGAATGATTAGGGATGACGAGGGATGATTAGTGACTAATTAGGGATGATGAGGGATAATGATGGTCAATGAGGGAGTAATCATAGATGATGAGGGAGTGATTAGATATGACTAGGGATAATGAGGATAAATGAGGGAGTGATTATGGATAATGAGGAATGATGAGAGAGTGATTAAGGGTGATGAGGCATGAGTAATAAGTGGTTAGTAATGAGGGAGGGATGACGAAAATGTCAAATTAACACAAAGTGGTCATTGGATGTGTGTAGGTCATCAATGTGATCTATGATACCCCAATCACACCAATTTGAATCAATTTCAAAGTGAGAAGTTCTAAAACTTTAATTTTGAAAAACTTGGGACTCTTAGAAATGTTAGAAACCAATATGGAGGCATAAAAATGTAAAAAATGATTACCAAAAATGGACATCAATTGCAAAAGTTATGCCCTAGAATTCATAGGTTCAACACTTAGACCCTAAAAATGTCTAAGTATTGACCAGATAATATTTTGAAAATCAATTTTCTACATTGTAAGGCATGCATCTATGAGATAAACTCTATAAAATGTAGAGTGATCCTAATTTATTATATTTAATAAAATAAATTCAAATTATAAGATAATAAATGTAACAATATAAATGTAAACTTATACTTTAAATTTAGAGAAATAAATATAAGCTTCCAACCAAGATTGGCTTCATGTTTATGTTCACATGATTTTATGTGAGAAATAATAGGAATGCAATCATGTTATTATTTTTATAATAATTTGATCACATTTTCTATTAATCAAGATTCACTCCATGTACATGTTCAAATGTTTTAATGTGTCAAACAATAAGAACATGGTCGTATTATTATTTTTCAAATAACATGATCATGTTATGTATTAATGTGATCATGTTATGGCTTGATAATTGTCAAGACATAATTTAAATAACATGATCATGTTATGTTAATAATGTGATCATGGTATGTCAATAATGCGATGGTGTTATTTAATAACATGGTCGCATTATGGAAAATTTCTATGGATTTGTCTCCCAACTCCATGAACTTACCCATTATTCATAGATTATGATACACTAAATAGGACTAATAAATGATGGAGTCAAGGCTAACTTGAGTTATTAATCCACCCACACATGTGGTTTTAGGAAATTTATTAGCCCAGTCTAAGATATTCACCATTTGATCACCATATACACACACATAAGATGTCACCAAGTTTTTACATTGTCTCAAATATCTAGTGAGGTGTATTCATTAATTTCCTCTCTCTCTAACATCTCTTTACTTAGTTTTTGTTTTTTATTTTTATATTTATTAAATATTGATTCATACACATTTCATTTGTAAGACACATAATGAAGCACAATTCAAAGACTCAGGCCCATATTTACTAGCTTTGCCTCTTAGGTAAGTTTAGGTATGTCTTTATTTCCTTTATCATAATAATTTTTCTTTGATGCATTTATAAAATAAAGTGGGGGGGGGGGGTGAAATTTAGTCATATAAAATATCATTTAATACAATTATTATCACTTGAGACTACCTTATCCTTAGCTTAGCCCTAGAACTATCATAGGGCCTCATTTGATCCTTTTCTATTTTATATACACTTTTAACCCATGCCTAGATATACCAAAAGTTGTATTAATCCATCACCTAGGCATTCCAAATCCCATGACACACGTGTCAACCACTTGGATAATAGCATGTCCCCTTTAGACTATAGTTCAATGCATTATTGGAAAATGGGGTAGTTTTATTTAACCTTAAATTCTTTTACCAATAATAGATATATTTCCACTCCCTAAAGCATATTAAGGTTAGTATAGACTCATTTAATATCTCAAAAAGCATTAAAACACTATATAAATACCACTTTCATTCATTTATCCTTTAGATGTAAAAATTTTATGACCAAGATTAGAAATAATTGTGAAAATTAAGGTCATTAATCCCTATTTACCCCTATTTTTGCATACATCCATCTATAGTAACCCAAATCTTAAGTTTTATTATATTTATATTTTTAAGTCACACTCAAAGCATTTAAATTGGAATTCATACTTAGGCATACTAGCATCACTCTTATTTGAATCATCACTTAGATTTGGAGAACTACATCGAGCTTGATCCCATTTCAATGTATTTTATGTAGGAAATGCTCAACACATAGGGCATATGAGGTCATATACAACATACCTTACTAAAACCACTCTTATTACACTTATTTTCATCAAAAAACTAACAAGCATGGAGGCTTATGGTTCCATAATGAAATCAGTCAAAAAAAATCATAGATGATGATCCATGTCTCGATCATGTAGGCATAGGTTTCTTAAAATAGAGTGAAGATTTGCCATAAGTTTTGTAAATTAGGATTTTGATGATGAAGGGGAGATTAGTATTGTGTTAGTGGATAAATCAAATAAAAAGCACACTAACCTAACACCTTCATGCCTAGTTACTAGGGTGAGCTTAATAACAAAAATAAATGAAAAGCATAACTAAAAAGTAATGAAAAACAAGAATCTTTCACCTTCCTTGGATGTTCCAATGGAAGCTTGATTACCTCCATCTCTCCTTGGCACCTTGCTTGGCTTTAGATTCAATATTTTAGCACCATAACTTTGGCATGTGAGAGAATTTTGGAATCAATTTGGAATGGTAACTTTGCACAAGTTAAACTTAAAATTAATGTGGTAAGGCCTCCTATTTATAGATTTTTTAAAATGGTTAGAATCAATCCAAACCACCCATCTCAAGGTTAAGATGTGTGGCTAAGGATTAATCCAATTGTGTAATTAAAAATCCATAAATAGGCTCATCAATATTTGGGATAGAGGGGAATTTAAGAGGCATGGGAGGCATTGATGAGGTATGGAAAGGGTTAACCTTGATATTTTATGCATTTATGGCCTAGGGATGTCTTCCTAAGAAATGATGTCACTTGATGATGTAGTTATTCAATATTTATTTATAAAAATAAGTATTTAACAAGTTTTCATGGAATTTTTAATTAGGATATAATTTGGTTTAATTATCTCTTAAGCATGATCAAGCACTTTGTGCACAAATTACTCAAATTAATCAAAATTCCTTATTATTGGTTAAAGATATGACTAGATTATAATTTTAAGTCCATGTCAAATGCATTGGATCCATTATCCCATTTAGGATGTTGGCAACACCAAATAATAAATGCATGTGTCTTGTGAAAGATATTTGATAAAAAAAAAAGCAATCTAAAGCACCTAGTTGTAAAATTAGCATTTTGACTTAGAATGCTATGATCAAAGTTAGTTAGACCATAAATTACACTACCCCATTTAGGGATAACCTAGTCTAAATCAACACTTAAATATATCATGTTCAAATATTTTAATGTGCTTTAGTGTTTTTAGGCCAAATTGTGCATTTTAGTAAGAATTGGTCAAAAGCCTAATTGGAGGTTATTGATGGCTAGATTTAGGTGTCTATAGTTTACCCCTATTTGAGAAGGAATTGAAAGCTATAATAATAGTGACATATTCTTAAAGAATGAAAAAATATTGCATACCTACAACTACAATGATGATAAACTAATTGTATGATGCCCCCTCAAGGGAATGGTTGGCATAAGTAGGTCAGCAAATGGTCCCTCAAAAATAAAAAAGCAAAACGAGGGAACAAAAGAAATGAAAGATGATGGGGTGAAAACATAATGACTTTGAAAAAAATTCAAAATCATTGAGAATGTAAGTGGGATGGCGTACAATGGTTTGGCTAAAGGTGATTATAATCATTATACCTTGATAGTGGCAACATGGTATGATAACACAATGATTTGCCCAATGGTGGTTATAATCATTGAGAAGATGGAGCTATCCTAGTTAGGATAGACAAACAAGATAATAACATGCCCTTGTATGGGCATAAAAAAGTAAAGGGGTGACAACAAAATGATTTGCCCAAAGATAGTTATAATCATTAAGAAATATAGGTGGGATGATGTGCAATGATTTACCCATAGGTGGTTATAAGCATTATACCCTAATTATGGTAAACATGATTGACTGGATAATGATGAGGGTAACTTAACATAGATGGAAAATGATGAATTAGAACAACCTATTATTAGGGAGATGCTCATCTAAACTAATAAAGGTTGAAATTCTTTCATTACTTAAGTACTCTATTTGGGATATGAGTGGGATTGAATCGGGATGCTGGTGTTGAAGAGATGTCGATGCCACATTTGATGAATAGACATATTGAAGATGATTTTTTTTGTATCATGTGCTGGTAGGCATCATGGTATAACATCATGAGGACTTGGCTAAAATATTCATAAGGACTGACTCCTAAAATCTAATACTCAATAGAAAATAATGAACCAATGATAAAAACCATGATGTTAATGTTAGCAGATGAATATAGATGGATTTAGGTATAGGTGTACAGAAGGAATAATCCAATGAACACACAAACTAAATCAAGGTAATAGTGTTTAAAGTAAACAAATAGGTAGATAACAAAAAAAATAAGTAGAAATAAATAAATAAACAATGCAATATAATACATATGAACATTGCCCCTTACAAATAGGTGACAACTTAACAAACAAACAAAATAGAGGAATAGAATAAAAGGAAGGGGATGGATGAGCTATCTCTAGATGCACTAGACAAATGGGTGCTACCTACATAGTTCCATGGATGTAATATCCAAAAAAAATTCAAGCCAAATGTAGTTCTCCCAAGAAATGGGAAGAAAATGAGAACTGATGAAAATAAATAGAATAGATGTGATATAAGAAAAAGAATGGTCTTGAAAAATGGAAAGTGCATGGGATAAAGGCCAAAAATGATGGGGAAACTAAGTGACAAGTGTTTTTCTTGAAATTTAGTAAGGGTTCCCAAAATCCTTAAGGCAAAGAAGTGGATAGTGTTTTTGGTCTTTTCTACCAATTTTACAAATGTTTTTAGAATTTTTGAAGTATCTCAAATCAATAAAGAATGATGAGACACTAAATGGTTCAACCTCACAAAATGGTGAGATTTTGGCTGAGGTTATTCACAAAATGTAAAGATAATTCAAACTTAGGTTACTCACAAAGCAATGATAGCATTCAAACTTATGTTGCTCTCAAAATGGAGAGAGAATTTAAACTTAGGTTTCTCACAAAATAGTGATAATGTGGCATAGGGGTGACTGAACTAACCTCAATAAGTATCGAGTGCTACCTACATAGTCCCAAAGTAGGACATCAAGTCACTATAGTTATGTCTTTAAAGTGGAATAACTTGAATAGTATAGCCATTAATTTAGACAAAATAGGCACAATTGGTAAAAAGGCATAGTATGGCATAATAAATGATAAGTTGGTATGTCAAGGCTCAATAAACAAATGTTTTCCCTAATTTTCCCATAGGTAGTTATAAATAGGACATAATGACTTATATCAGTGATACTATTTTTCCCAAAGGTAGTTATAATTAGTAACAAGACCGATGATAAGAAAGGAATAGTAAATGAAGGATGAAACTACCAAAACTTCTATCATATTACTCTAAAATATGATCTCTATCTGAAGTGCTTAAAACAACTAATGAAATTGATAAGATTCTTTGGTGCTAAAAATGCATAATGAATGGTAAAAACCAAGGTCAAATACGTTGGGTAGATAGTATTTAGAACATGCTTGGTTGATAGAATGGAATGGTAAAGTGGATGGAATTGGCTAAGAGGAATGAAAAGCATGATATTCATAAAAAGAAGAAAAGGGACAAAATGACACAACTACTATGATCCTTAAAGAAAATACACCCTAGCACTCAAACATAGTATCACTTAAGGTGAAAATTTTCATCAACTCAGGAAGTTCATCTCCATCTAGTGTGGTGAGCTTATATACTCCTGATCCATAATCTATAGTAATGATGAAAGGCCTTATCTAGTTTGGTTTGAATTTAACTTTATAGTTATTATTATCCATGGTATTCATTTGGTTTTATTTAAGAACAAGAGCACTAAGTTTAAATGTTATATACTTGACATGCTGATTGTATTAGCCTTTTAGTCAATTCTGATATGCCTAAAGATTATTAAGTGTAGCTATCCATTTTTCATCAAATAGATCTAGCTCTTGCAGGTGAGCTACTTGATAGTCATGATCATTTAGGGCATTTTTGAAAGATATACATAGTGAAGGTAACTCAACCTCAATGGGAAGGATGGCTTTAGTACCATAAATAAGTGAGTATGGTGTGGCTCTTATGGGGGTATGATGATTGGTATGGTATACCCAAAGGGTGTAGAATATTTTTAGGTGCCAATCATGACTAGTATCATTGATAATATTTATAAGAATGTTAACAATGATTTTATTTGATGCTTCAGCTTAGCCATTAGCTTGAGGGTAATATGCCATAGAAAAATGTTAGGTGATGTTGTAGTCAACACATAGCTTATCAACATCCTTGTTCTTGAATGATCCTCCATCATCATATATAATGTTGGATGGGATACCATAGAAATAAATGAGATGGTTGAAGATGAATTTGGAAATTTTATTTCTAGTCATGTATGTGAGGGGTATAGCTTCAACCCACTTAGTGAAATACTTGAAGGCAATAAGGATATGTTTATGGCTATCAGATGAAGTGGGGTTGATCTTCCTAATGAGGTCAAGTCCCCATGTATAAAATGGACTTGGTGTCAAAATTAGTTTTAGAGTTTTTTTGGGGGCATGAATCAAATTGACATGCCATTGACATTTGTCACATCTATTTACATATGCAGCTACACCTACATCCATTATGGGCCAATAGTAACCAATATGCAAGATATTTTTAGATAGCATGGCCCTACTAGAATGATCTCCACATACCTCTTCATGAACTTCTCTTAACACTAGTATAGACTCTATTGAATTTAAATAATGAAGAAATTTTCCATCAAAATTATGGTGGTAAAGAGTGGATCTAAGTAGAGTATAATGAGTGGAGTGATCAATAAAGGCTTTGGTTTATTTTTGAGATAGGTTAGGTGGTATAAATTGGTCATGAAGATAGTTGTAAGGTACTAGATATAATTAGGACCAACAATATCATAAATCATTACAATAATTGAAGGTTCATGAACTAGTGAAAATAAATGATTGACAAAGAACTAATACTCTCTAGCTTTGTCTATTTGTCAAATTAGAGAGTTGATAGTAGCCATGGCATCTATATTTCTATTACTAGCCCTTGGTATATTCTCAAATTAGATATTTGTATTTTTTTTAGGGTATCGACCATAGCCTTATATGAAACTAGCTTGTCATATATGGTTTAGAAATAGTTTGTGACCTAATTGACGATTAACTGAGAATCACCATAAACTTAGAGATGAGATATGTTCTAGTATACTTCTTTTTGAAGTCTTAATATAAGTGCTTCATACTTATAAATGTTGTTTTTACAAGGAAAACTTATTCTAAATGATTTAGGGATTAGATCCCCTTATGGTGTAATAAATAAGAGGCCTACCCTCAATCCATGTGTAGTAAATGAACCATAAAAATATAGCTTCTAGTGCTACTCCTCAAGAGGTGTGTCAATGATGGTTATTATGGATTCATAAATAAATTTAAATGTATCTTTGTGTCTACAAGGGGTGCTTCATCAAGCTAATCTATAAGGACATGTCCCTTGATTGACATACTCTATGTAAAACTCACTAAGAAGCATGATCTATTTGGCCATTCTACCTTATAAAGATATTTTGTATAGTATATACTTGAGAGGAACTAATTTTAAAATGACCATGATTTTATTTTTCAACATGTAATGGCATAGTTTCAAAGCTGTGAAGACCATGGATAAACAAACTTTTCCAATAGGTACATAGTTGTGTTCATATGTGACCAAGGTATAGCTTAAGTAGTATACTACATGCTCTTTTTCATTATATCTTGTTGAGCCAAAAGTGCCCCCAGGGCATTGTTAGTAGCTCATAGATACAATAAGAATGGCTTTCCTGACATAGGAGGTAATAAAACAAGTGGATTAGCTAGATAGTCCTTGTGTTGAAATGTTATTTGGTAGTGATCATCCCAATGAAATGCAACTCCCTTTTTTAGAAGATGTGTAAATGAATGACACTTTTCTGGTAATTAAATCAAAAGTGTTAGATTGACTGGATCTTTCCCTATAAACTATGGATTTACTTCAAATTGGTTGGTGGTAGCATCTCAGTTATAGCATAGACTTTAGCTAGATCAACTTCAATACCTCTATGAGACATGATGAAGCCAATTAATTTGCCTGAGGTTACTCCAAACACACATTTATTTGGATTGAGTCTAACTTTATACTCCCATAATCTTTCAAATATCTTATATATCACTATTATATGGTTAACCCTAGTCTTATATTTGCCTAATATGTCATCGGCATAGTCTTCAATAATATCATGGAATATGATGGTCATGGCCCTTTGATATGTGGCTCAAGAATTCTTAATACCAAATGTCATTACCTAATAACAAAATGTTCCCCAAGGAGTGGTAAATGTTTTTTTATGTTTGTCTTCTAGTGCTAATTTGATCTCATTATATCTTAAAAATCCTTTCATGAGTAAAAGCATTTCATAACATGTTGTGGATTCGATGATCATGTCAATATTAGGTAATGGAAAGTCATCCTTAGGGAAAGATTTCTTGGTGTCTCAAAAATTAGTATATATTATAATTACTTCAAGGTTTTTACTAATAGGTACAACATTAGATATCCATTCTGAGTAGTCACTAGATCGGATACATCTAACTTTTAAAAGTTTTTCTAACTCTTTCTTTACCAAGATAACAATGCAAGGATGCATCTTATGTAGATTTTATTTTAATAGTTTAACATTAGTTTTGACCATAAGGTGGTACAAAACCAAGGTGGGGACTAAACCTATCATGCCAAAATAAGCCCATGCAAAGATATCTAGAAATTCTATCAATAGAGCTATAAATCCTTCACATTCCTCCTCAGTGAGGGACATGCCTAATTTTATCCATTTTTGGTTTGATGGAGTATTGATGTTTATATTTTTTTATCTTTAAATAGAAGGGTCAAACCATATTCTAAGATATTAGGCAAAGACTTGAACTATTAGACCATATCAAGGTCATCTACTAAGACTTTCTCTTCAACTTCTTATAGGAATGATGAGTCTTAGTCCCTTAGTGAGAGTTCTGGCCATGTGACAAAAATAGTCAAAAATTCCTAAATAATTTGATCAAACACTTTTTATTTCTCAAAAATAAACTCATATCCATAGGCAAGTTCATCATTGGTGGTCTCCTGGTCTAAATTCAAAGAATAATGAACACCCTCATCTAATGGCACCTAAAATAGGTTTTCACCACTAGACTAGCCTTTATCTTTACTTTTTCCCTAGTCAAAAAGTGCCTCAAAGAGGCTTTCACTTTAGGACCTAAATGTTTTATTTATTTTATTTTAGTTAAGGGTGTTCACCCACTCTCTAAAATAGGCTTCAGGATCCAATGTGATTGAGAATATTGATTTATGATCTCCCAATATAACATTATCTCTAAGGCCTAGAAAATCATAGAATGCATCATCATTTTAAAACTCATCAACTGATAAACTATATTTTTTTAATTCATAATCTCTTATTTATGGATACTATAATGGAAATGGGTTATTATGAATGACAGGGGTAAGGGTATAAATGGAATGAGAGGTAAATAAGTTGGTTTTGGCTAGGTCATCAAAGATGAGGCTATGATTAGACTCTACTTCACTATCAACATCATCATCACTAGTCACTAGTGATGGAATTTGAATAAGATATGAGGGGTCACCCCTAGATGGTTTAAATCTGAGTCCATAGGGTCTTTTGTACTAGGTTATGGAAATTGGTTCAATAGTTCCTTATTGATTTAGTTTGAGGCCTTTTGATACATAGTCTTGATTATTCATGATCCTATTGGGAATATGACACTTTACACTCTTATAAAAATCAACTTGGTTGTCATTTCATAACCATGATTTTTCTCCCTCAAGAGGGTTTGGTTCTAGGCTAGATGCTAATATATTCATGACCATTCTCTAATTATTAAGTTTATCTTTACTTTTTCATTGCCAATGCATGTGTAGGGTAACTTTAGGTCTTCCAAAGGTATTTAGATTTTGAGAAATATTGGAAATATGTAAGGTATTATGTGTTAAATATTATTCCATGCCATTATCTAAAATGGTGTAATAATTAGAAGCTTTGACATGTGGGAAAGGGAATCTAAGGTATTAGGATCTATGTAATTGTCCTTTGAAGAATCAATAAGTATGGTCTTTCCTTTATCCTATTTTTAACTTTTATTCATTATATATTGGTAATTATATCTTTGAAACTAACCCTCGAGATGTTTGCAATGTTCATACAGGTGTAAATCTCTTAAAATATTCACTTCCATCCCTGAGTGGGAGAACATGATACATTAGTGTAGTATTGATGGGACTGCATGAATATTATGTAACCAAGGCATACCTAGAAGCATATTATATGACAACTCAAGATCAAGCACATTGAAATGTGTATAATGGGTCATAGGCCTAATGATAACTAGTAGTCTAATGGTGCCTTGTGATTCTCTCTCCTAATTATCGTAGGCTTTGATAGTTATCATTTTTGGTTGGAGGTCTACCAGTTTGTACCCAAGGATATTGATGAGCTATATAGACACTATATTGAGGCTTGATCCATTATGTATAAGGACATGTTTCACTTTATACCACTTTATATAAACTTTTATGTACAATGGATTATTATGGAGTAGGCCAAGAGAAGGCATATCACTTTAGTTGAATGTGACTTATTGGGATAGAGTTAGGTGTCTAACCAAATCTTGAAATATATCAGGGAATATGTCACTATAAATAGTGTATTAGGTTAAAAACTCATTTAAAATGTTCTTGTGTATTTTTGATGTTCGCAAAAAATCTAAAATAGAAATTTGTGATGGTGTCTTCTATAATTATTCCATAATATCAAACTTATTTTCTAGGTTAGTGGTAATGAATTATTCTGAGGCTAAATAGTTGGTTAGATAATGGGTAAAGTGGCAAATGTTTATGGGCTTGGGATGGTAATATTTGACCTCTGAGTTGTGATTGAACAATTAGGATTAAATATAGGACCATGATTGCTACCAAATGATGGTGATGGTGTGGGACCATATAAGATAAGTCTCAATTGTTGATGCACTTGCATGTGATCATGGGCCAAGGATGAGTTATCATTATAAGGTCCAAAAGTGGGAATCCCTATTTTTGGGTTCACTTATGTGTGGTCTTAGGTCAAAGAAAGATTGTGAAAGTGATTTGTGTCAGGATCTTGCTCCACCAAAAGAGCACAATATGATTACCAAACCAAGCAACTTAATATGCGGAAATAAACCAGATTCACCAAGTAACTAGAATTCAGAATAACACATGATATGAGAGACAATACACAACTTGTATTAATACTTTACAAAAAAGAATACAATAAAGAAGATGCCACTTCTTCTCCACCACCTCTTCAGAGGCTCGCCACACCTCAAGTGAATAGTAATTCTCTCCTCAAAGCTCTCCCTCTCAGGTCCCAACACACAACTCAAATATAGAGTTGGTGTTCACCTCCTATGCTCCACGCACACCACAAGTGCTCCACACACTCCACAAGTACTCCACATACTCCACAAGTACTCAAGGTACTTCAAGTAGATCTCCCATGAACCTGCAACAACCTGTAATTCAACAGACCATACTTATGGAAGGAACTCCCTTGCCTTCCTCTTTGCTCTATCTAAGTACACACCTGTACTCCAAGTAGATCCTACCTAATACTGCTCCCTATTGTGTTGCTGTCCTATCTAATCTTGCACACCTACAAATCAACCTAGTTTTGCACACTTGTGAACCTTGACCTTGCATACACATACACCTGCAGATCAATGATCTTACTTACCATGTAGATCTCCTATATAGGCCATGCACCTGTGACCAAGATCCTACACACCTGAAGAATCCTGCTGACTCTTCAATCCATCACCTACACCTGGTACTGTGGAACTAGGAGGAACACCCTTGCTCACCTCACACACAGAAGGAGCAAACTTTGCTCAACTCAAACTAGAACACCCTTTTCCAATACAACCATGAGTCTATTATATAGATCTCATCCAAACAATAATTAGACATCTAATTACAATAATTAGATCCACAGCTCTTAGTCTAAAAATAGCTCTAATCATGCAAACACTTGGTTCATTAGCTAACTGCCCATAATAAGCTCGCAGTCAAACCACATAGGCGACCGACGTCGGTCCCTGTCTACCTGGAGGTGACCGACGCTGGCCGATCCTTGACTGACGTCGGTTGCTTCTCTTCACCATCCTACCGACATCGGCTGATCAGACCGACGCCGGTTGCTCTGATGCTCAGCAACCTTTAGCAACCCCTCCAATGGCCTTCTTCGTGTCTACATCAGTGAAGCTTTTAGCTCCACAACCTAACAATCTCCCACTTGGAGATAAACAGCTACATTGTACCTGTACCTATACCCCATCTAATCTGTTTCTTGGTTTGTATCCCTCTTCAAGCTCAATCCTGAAGACAACCCACCACACATCCCGTGATGTACCTCCTGTCATCCGAGTACCCTACCACATCTGAACCTACAAACACATGTAGTGAAGTCCTGACCCTGCATGTATACCTACTACTGGTCCCTCTCAAATACCTGAGAACTCACTTCCCCGAATTGGCTCCTAACTCTCTGATAGCTCCCACTACATGGGAATACTCAGGTCTATACCAGACCTCATGTGATTTCGAACACTGTACCTGTCTAGCCCTTAGTGTGCTTTGGCTCTGCATCCTGAACCTCGCCAACACCTGATTCACATCAGCTCCCACTGGAGACAAAATCAACCTGTGATCTCCATGTCTCCCATGTCAAAGAATTCTGCTGCTCCAAACTCCTCATGACATGCCACTGAACTAATCTTACCCTTAGCTTAGCAAAACCTTGTATGTATAAAACCAGCTAGCTAGCGTACCATCCACATACAACAATAGAATGATGTTGCAATCACCATCCCCTTGGTAAGTCAAACCACAGTAGTTACCCTGACATTGACTGAAGCCATGCTTTGTCCTCCACCTGTCAAAACCTGTACCACTATCCTGCAGCTCCTCAAGACCATATACCTGGTCTTCCGTCTCACGTATCCATTCTCTCTATTCTTCAACTAAGGTATCCATTCATCTCTGTGCTTTCTTCCCGCTAGCAACCCTACCAAAAAACATCTGTTTGGTTCTCCTCCAAGGAATCACATCCTCATCCATGCCAAGCTCACACCTGTTTCCTAGATCCTTCCTGCTCTACAATCAGCAACAAGTATAAAGAAGAGGAACAATGAATTTGAGGGCCTACTTACGTCTTCAATCCTCTATATGGGTGTTTGAGACTCCTTGACAGCATGCTGTCCACCTAAAATCTATTATAGTGACCGACCTCAGTCACTCCATAGTCTTCATCTGATCGACATCAGTTTCCATGTGTCTGTCCCTGACTACCGACCCTACAGTGTCCCTGTTGCCAATGTCGATCCTCCTGACTGACAACGGTCTTACCTACTGCCGACGTCGGTCCTCCTGACCGACGTTGGTCTTACCCTGCCCGACATCGCCGGCTTCGGTCTGCACATGACTGACATCGGCACCTGTCTGTTCGATGCCAGTTCCTCCTGACCGATGCCGATACCTATGTTCACCTGTGAGTGATGACTTTTTACTCGCGAGCTCCTTTGAATCAAAACCCATGTCCAAACTGCTCTACTCAGAAGTATCCAACACCATCCACTGGTCTCTGTCTGCCATCTCCTCCAAGTACACCAAGGCTTTCCAGTTCTTAAGCCTGTCAAATATATCTGTCTTCTGCTTAAGAACATGCATCTCCTTCCTGCTCATGTGACCAAGCCTATGAAGCCATGTCTCCACAACAGAAGAAGAATCAGTAATATAAACAAGTAGATAAAGAGTACCTATTTTCTTACCACCAGCTAATTCAAGTGCATCCGCTGTGAGAGTTCTTGTGCATCTCTCATCACCCAACCTTTCTAAAGAAATTAGCCATATCTCAACCTGGGACCTGCATGACCTTCATCAACACCTGCGTGTTGGCTGCCTACAATTTTAGCTTCACTTCCCCTTTGCCAATTTTTTGGCAAGGCTCACCAGCTCCTCTACCTGGGGTTGCATGGAAAGAGGCAACCGAATCTTTTGTCCAAGATTCAACTTTATCCAAGAAACCTCCCAGAGCATCCTGTGCAACAACACCTGCAACATCTGCTTCTTTAATTTCTTCATGCTGATCTACTACCAACCAACAATATTCTTTTACCTGCTCTTTCTTTCCATAGGACCTTAAGAGACCATCTGTGCTTTTCAACTCTTCCATTCTTAGCTTACTTTCATCTGCCATTGCTCTACTCCCACTCAATCAGAAACCCCTGAGAGTGACCTATAATCAAAACACACTACCCAGATCTAAACCAATCTGTTAGTATCCCAACTAAAAGCTCTGATACCACTTGTCAAGATCTTGCTCCACCAAAAGAGCACAATATGATTACCAAACCAAGCAACTTAATATGCAGAAATAAACCAGATTCACCAAGTAACTAGAATTCAGAATAACACATGATATGAGAGACAATACACAACTTGTATTAATACTTTACAAAAAAGAATACAATAAAGAAGATGCCACTTCTTCTCCACCACCTCTTCAGAGGCTCACCACACCTCAAGTGAACAATAATTATCTCCTCAAAGCTCTCCCTCTCAGGTCCCAACACACAACTCAAATACAGAGTTGGTGTTCACCTCCTATGCTCCACGCACACCACAAGTGCTCCACACACTCCACAAATACTCCACGTACTCCACAAGTACTCAAGGTACTTCAAGTAGATCTCCCATGAACCTGCAACAACCTGCAATTCAATAGACCATACTTATGGAAGGAACTCCCTTGCCTTCCTCTTTGCTCTATCCGAGTACACACCTGTACTCCAAGTAGATCCTACCTGATACTGCTCCCTGTTGTGTTGCTGTCCTATCTAATCTTGCACACCTACAAATCACCCTAGTTCTACACACCTGTGAACCTTGACCTTGCATACACATACACCTGCAGATCAACGATCTTACTTACCATGTAGATCTCCTATATAGGCCATGCACCTGTGACCAAGATCCTACACACCTGAAAAATCCTGCTGACTCTTCAATCTAGCACCTACACCTGGTACTATGGAACTAGGAGGAACACCCTTGCTCACCTCACACACAGAAGGAGCAAACTTTGCTCAACTCAAACTAGAACACCCTTTTCCAATACAACCATGAGTCTATTATATAGATCTCATCCAAATAATAATTAGACATCTAATTACAATAATTAGATCCGCAGCTCTCAGTCTAAAAATAGCTCTAATCATGCAAACACTTGGTTCGTTAGCTAACTGCCCATAATAAGCTCACAGTCAAACCACACAGGCGACCGACGTCGGTCCCTATCTGCCTGGAGGTGACCGATGCCAGCCGATCCTTGACCGACGTTGGTTGCTTCTCTTCACCATCCTGCCGACGTCGGCTGATCAGACCGATGCCGATTGCTCTGATGCTCAGCAACCCCTCCAATGGCCTTCTCTGTGTCTGCATCAGTGAAGCTTTTAGCTCCACAACCTAACAATTTGGGTGAGTGGTATTATTTAGCAATGGTCTAGATTGATTAGAATTTGGTCTAGGATTAATGGAGATGATATTAATGTTACCCCCTATAATATGACCTATAACCCTATTGTAGTCATGCGAAATTGCATGGTAGGTTTTTTGGTTTTTACTATTTTGACCTTGGTTTTGTCTATTATTCTGATGTTGTTGGTTTTATTGGTTCTATTGGTTTTGTTGATTCAGCCTTGGATTTTGGTTTTGTTGATTATGTTGTTACACTAGTTATGGCTATTGTTGTTGTTATTGTTTTTTATTATTATGTTGGGGAAAAGAGTTTTGATAAATCCCAAGGGTTTAATTAAAAGTGGAAGCACCATTATCCAATGTTATATCCCCATTCTCCAACATATTCTTGATCAAATGCTTGATTTGCATACATCTTCATAAATTGTACCCATTAACCTGATGATACTCATAGAATTCATTTTCATGGTACCAATAAAGATAAGGAATGTCTTATGGGTAATTATTTAGTATAGGCCAACTAATCATATTAACAATAATAAGTTTGTAAAGTATAGACTCAATAGTCTCTCTCAGGTCACTAAAGACATAATGAGTAGCAAAATTCTTCTCAAAGGAGGGGTTTGCAATGGTAAAGGTTGTTGAATTTATTTTATAGGTATTGCTTGTTATGATTTCAACACTAGTTGGAGAGGTTGTCAAGTAGGAGTAAGCTGAAAAGGTGGTATAGATGATGTTTACACTATTTGGACATTATGTGACTCAGTTACTCTATTACCCAAAATATTATTATTACAGTTGAATTATTTTGGTCTATCTTGGTTATTGGCCTATGCTAGTTGTGATGCTTGTGCTTAGATTGGATGTTGGTTTTGGCCACTTCCCTAATTGGTACCTTGATTTTGATTAGTTGAAGTAAGCATGATTATCCCTTTATTAATAAGGGCTCAATCAATCAACAAGCCTTTGTCGACAATTTCCTTGAAAGTATGTGTACATTATAGTTCTAGATGATAAGCTATCTCACTATGAAAATTTTTAGTAAACACAAAAATTAATTGTTTATCTAGTAAACTATGGGTGAATCAGCTTGCAAGGACTCTCCATCATTATAGATAACCTACAAAATTCACCATCTTTTTGTTTTGATTGTCAATTAAACCAATGAAATCTCATATTTGAGATTATAGGAAAAGTGCTCCACAAACTTATCAAAAAGATCATCAAAATATAATACTAAGTTCTTGGGTAACTTTAAGAACTACTCCAAGGCCTGTCCAACCAAGCTCCTTAGAAACAACAACAAAAGGTATATATCATTATATTCCACTAGCTGATATGTGACAAAGAACTCAATTAAATGGGCCTTAGGGTCACCTTTCCCTTTGTATTTATCAAATTTCAATGGTTCATATCCTAGAGGAAATGATATATACAAGTACTCCATGTTGAATGGATAATAACACACATCATCCAACTTAAAATTTTTAGTCTATTTACTAGCTTGAATGGTATTAATTACATCCTTCATCTATTACAATTCTTGGGCTAGGAGTCTGGAGGGAACATTGGTTTGAAGGAGAACATTGGCCTAGGTAGATGGTTGAGAGGTCATAAGTGGGACACTTTGATCAGGGTATGATGGAGATATCTATTGGGGTATGTTGGTTTAGTCGGAAAATAGACCAAGAATATGTATATGTGGATTAGGATGTACTTAAAATTGCATGTTTGTTTGTGAAATATTATTATTTTGGTTGGCTATGAAGGATTGACTTGGAAGATTTTGTGGTTGGGATGGAGGGATATAGCTATACTGTGTTTATTGTGGTTGAAAAGGGACATGATGTTGAATAATCAAACCTTGTTATTGAATGGGAACTTGTGAACCATGACCCTGTCTCTAAACTTGTGGCATATTTTGAACCAATTGTTGCCTAGTAGGTACTTGAGAAATATGGAAGCCTCCTTATTACATGAATCCCTACTAGGAAGTGAATGCATGTTGAAGATTTGGTATCTATCACTGACCAATATTTACACATTATTGGATTTTCATCATTTGGTTTTGGATTGATACACTAGTCTATGATTGAAGAGGTATGTTTGTCACTACCTGATGAGGTGTAACATTAGTTACCCCCTATTGAGGTGGAAATAAATTTGGCCTCTATTTCATTGGTATACTATATTTTTCTTGCTATTATGGAATACTACTTGTCACTTATTGAGGAGAATTAGGATTCATCACATTCTATTATTGAGGTGTGACATTGGTTACTAGTTGACTACCCAATCCTATTAGTTGCATGCTTGATGAAATATCTAGTTGAGGTTGGGACATAGAAACTCCTACTCCCTAATTTTGTGAACCACTTATAGTGTTAATTAGAGGCACATTTTTTTGTATAGATACTGGTGTATAGATATTACTTTGGTGTGGATTAGATGTTACTTGTGCATTCTCCACTATATTTTGGCCATTATGCTATGTAAAATCAAAACATACTTATTTGATTATTGGGGTATGAAATAAGTTATCAACCAAAGTTTTCTACATGAATGGTTTTGAACTTTGATTATCAAGACTAGTTAACTCTATCAAAACTCCTATTGAATGAACTAAGTCAATAATAAGTTTGCTTATCATGATCATCTAATTGAAATTGTATGCTAGATTTAGGTAAGTTTGATATGTCAGATGCATTTGGTTAAAGTGGTCTTACATGAGGTTTTTTCCTCTATTAGGCATATTAGGGTCTTGATATGTTATTTGGACTAGATCCAAAGGATTTCTATAAGAATCTTGTTGATCATAAATTATGTTGTGGGGCATTCTTACTAGGCTTGGTAAATTCTCATAGGGGAAGTCTGATAAAAACTTGGCCCCTACCTCTATGGCTCAAACCAAAATCTCATCTTTATTCTCAAATAAATGATTCTCAAATAAAAATGGATCATATGTGTAAGACATATTAATACAACACAATTGTTGAGTAACTGGTTTGCCAACTATGGGTATTCTAGCTAGGTATTATGTAGTTTGTTCTTGGTCTTGTTCTAAATAAGGTTGTGTATTAACCAAATAGTTATACAATCGATATTGGCTTTTTTCCCCTATTTGAGTATTATAAGAGGGATAAGGATCCATCTCATAAGTAATATTATTTGCATAGGGGTCTTTCACCATTTCTTCATATACAACCACAATACTAATCCTTAGATTGTACATGAGTCCAATATGAGTGTAGGAGTACATGTTGGGATCCATAGTTAATTCTTTATGACAAAGGGAGGTCTTCAAACTCTAAAAAGACACTGTCTAAAAAGATGATTTTCAAACTTGGTCTAGATTCATCAAAAGGATAAAAAGGTTTATGCAAAGATTTATGATAGCACAATCTAACATTAATTGTCAATGTTACATGTCTTATAAAAAAAAAATAAGTAAATGAACCAAAAATTTAAATTCCAAACACTAAGGTCAAAGTGTTTCAAATTAGTTTAATCTAGGAAATTAAAATTTTCTAGGTCTTTTGGCCAAAAGGCAGAATCAAAATCTAGGCAAAAATAAGGCAAGCACTAGGACTCTTGGCCAAATGACATCAAAAGATAGACTTTGAAATAGATGAAATTTTTAATCTAATAGATTTGAAACACTTCTAACAAACACTAGGAATTTGATTCTTAGACATGGGTTTAATCAAATAGGTATAAGGTATGAAACAAAAGGCACTTTAGAGATAGTTCTTTTTTCTCACAAATAGTGGTATAAAACTTGGTTCTTTTGATAAATAAGCTAGACAAAAGTGAAAAATGTAATTTTTCTAGACAAAGGTACACTTAGATTGGTTTGAAAATGTAGGAACAACTTTGAAATCTATGTAAGAGGGCCTATGAAATAATATATAAATTTTTTTGGGAAGTGTAACAATGCTAGACTACTCAAAAGATGTGACAAAATGCTTGTTTCAAAAACTCTCTAAGGTAGAGATAGTTTTGCATAAATTTGATAGCATAACACTACCTTTCTCGACTCAAATAACATACATACCTTTAAAATTTTGGTAATATTTCTAAGGCAAAAAGGTAGTATATATCTAAATGATCTAAGAGAAAAATGGGATGATAAAATTTTTCTCATAGACTTAAAATGCAAGCATTTAGCACAAAATAACTTAAGTCTACCAAGTGGTGATAATGATCATCATTCTTAAATGACCTTCAACCCAAATTAGAAATTCAACCTAAGTTCTCTCAAGTTTAGTGCAAATGGAAAATCCACTTAACACATCAACCCTATGAACTTATGAAGGTAAAATTTCAAATTTAGATTATAAATAAAGGACTTAAGCATACTTTGGTAAAGGTTTAGACTCAATTGGGTAACATAAATATGCAAAAGTAGATGATATGACTCCAAGTTTTGATGAAATTTGAACAAGGAAAATTGATGATTCACACAGGTAGCATAACACCTCTTTATTCAAAGTAAAATGAGGACTATGTGTTTTGGTTTGTATTTTTTGTTCACATCAAGTTTTAACTCCAAATAAAACTTTAATCTAGGACAAAACCAACTAATTAATTGCTCTTAGATCCTAAACTGACAAGGTTACTTGCTATTGTTAGATTCCATCAATATACATCATTTTAGAGGATTTTAAGTGTTCATCCATAAGTAAATGCACATTATATAGTAGGTCTTTTACAACCCCCTCTCTCAAATGATAGTATTGTGACATGGAAATTGAAGTGTACCTTGCACCAACAATACTTTCATAGTAAGTGGGGATTTGTCTAAGATCTACAAGTTTCTGAATATCTCTATGGGAATCAATTGCATAATGACTTTCAAGTCAAATTATGTAAAATAAAATCATAGATTTTGGATCTACATCACTTGGCTTATTATAAAAAGGTATAGTCTTTTTTTTAACCACTGCATATGTCACTTGCTCAATGTAGTGTGATTTCCAATGTACAACTATGTCCCATGTGAAAATCCATCACTAGAAGGTGGGTTAACTCCTTAAACCTTTGATCCTAATGAGAGTGGGTGAAGTCAGTGCCAAGAGGTGAAACCCTGGGTCAAAGCTTACCTAAATAACTTGTGGGAGGTAATGAAGTCCCCCTTCTAAGCCAAGATGAAATGAAAAGAAAGAAATAAAAAGAATGACTTTAGAGTTTTTTTTAAGATTACCCAAACTATGATGAGTTTTTGGGTAGTGCTTTAGATGACATTCTTTCTATGCCTTGGACTAGGTATATTTACAACAAGGATGGTGCTTTTGATTCCAAAGGTTCTCTAAAAAGTACAAGTAGAAGAGAATACATGAACAAACCTTCTCTTTGCCAAATAAGCTATAATTATAAAACTATTAAAAATAAAAATTGACAAATGTGAATAATTTTAAGCACCAAAACAAAGATTATGTGGTGTTATTTTAACCCCTTGGTCTTAAGTTGTATCTTTTGAAACACAATTATCAAAGCATTCACTTAAGCATCTAAATTTTTAACTAAGCCCAGAAAGAAAGTTCCTAATTCATTTTAAAACACTCAAATGAAATGTTAAATGAACTAATTTAGTTTTCTTAGATGACTTTCCATGTAAATCCTACAAGAAAAATGTTGGCAAGTTGCTTAGCTTTGAAGCACTTTTGAGGATGAAATAAGAACTTTTGAGAAATGAGCTCTCAAGTTGATAGTTGAGTTGGGTTGATAGGTAAGTTGGGTTGATAGCCAAGTTGAGTTAACAAGCAAGTTAGGTTGATAGAGGAATTGGGTTGGACAGGCGAGTTGGGCTAGATAGGTTAGTTAGGTTAGATAGGTGAGTTGGGTTGATAGTCAAGACAAGTTGGGGGGAACTAGAACTGAGTTAGGTCAAGCCAAAGCTAAGTTAGGCTAAGCCAGAGCCAAGTTAGATCAAGCTAGAGCTAAGTTGGACTGATTTAGAGTCAAGTTAGGTCAAGCCAGAGCTAAGTTGCACTAAACTAGAGCTGAGTTGGATTGAGCTAGAGCTGAGTTGTGTTGAACTAGAGTTGAGTTAGGCTGAGTTGATAGTCTCGAGAACATAATTGTGGTTTATAAAAATGGACTTTTTTTCTCAAAGTTTTTCTTTTTTTACCTCCACACTCTAAGATATTACATGACAATGGTTATTAGGTTTCTTGTAGAGGCTTTGTGATCAAATTTATGGGTTGTGGTCCCATCAGGGATGTCATTATGTGAAATAAGATTTTGATGATGAAGGGGAGATTAGTATTGTGTTAGTGGATAAATAAAATAAAAATCACACTAAACTAAAAATTTTATGCCTAGTTACTAAGGTGAGCTTAATAACAAAAACAAATGAAAAGCACAACAAAAAAATAAGGAAAAACAAGAATCCTTCACCTTCCTTGGATGCTCCAAATGTTTTTTTATAGTGGATTTCTTGGTTTGTGCTCATGAAGTCTACATCAATGGAAGCTTGACTACCTCCATCTCTCCTTGGCACCTTGCTTGGCTTTATCTTCAATATTTTGGCATCATGAATTTGGCATGTGAGAGATTTTTGAAATCAATTTGGTATGATAACTTTGCACAAGTTAAGCTTAAAATTCATGTGGTAAGGCCTCCTATTTATAGATTTTTATAAATGGATAAAATAAACTTGAACCATCCATCTCAAGATTGAGATGTGTGGCTAAAGATTAATCCAATTAAGTAATTAAAAATCCATAAATAGGCTCATCAATATTTGGAATATAGGTGCATTTAATAGGTATGGGAGGCATTGATGAGGCATGGGAGGGGTTAACATTGATATTTTATGAATTTATGGCCTAGGTATGTGTCCCCAAAAAATGATGTCACTTGATGATGTAGATATTCAATATTCATTTCTAAAAATAAGTATTCAACAAGTTTCCATGGAATTATTAATTGGGCTCTAATTTGATCTAATTATCTCTTAAGCATGATTAATCACTTTGTGCACAAATTACTCAAATTAATCAGAATGCCTTATTATTAGTCCAAAATTTGATTAGATTAGAATTGGAAGTCAATGTCATATGTATTGGATCTATTATCCCATTTAGGATGTTATCAATTCCAAATAATAAAGGCACGTGTCTCATGTAAGATATTTGATAGAAAAGAGCAATCTAGAGCACCTAGGTGCAAAATTGGCATTTTGACTTAGAATGATTTGATCAAATTTAGTTAGGCCATAAATTGAATTACCCCATTTAGGGATACCCTAGCCAAAATTGGCACTTGACTATATCAGGTTCAAAGCTTTGAATGTGCTTTAGTGTTTTTAGGCCAAATTATGCATTTTATTAAAAATTGGTCAAAATCCTGATTGGAGGTTATCGATGGCCAGATTTAGGTGTCTACAAGTTTCACTATTTTATCTAAATAGGGTCAATAGTATAGAATAAAAAGTTAGTATCATAGTGTGATATTAGAAAATAGGGATACAATGTTATATAAGGAGGGTTCTAACACCTATTTCATAATGAAAACACTCTACCCTGATCTTACATAACTTTTTAGCCAACTACTTGTCTATCTCAATCATATTTCTAGCTAAGTATACCCTCTTCAATTCATTATTATATATAGGCTAAGAAAATAAATCAATTACTATACAAATAAGTGGTTGTTGATAGTGTAGTATTTTATTCCTTGGATTATATACTCAGTTTTTTTATCTACTTAGGGTTTTACATTAACTCTCAAAATAGTTAAATCAGATTGATAAAATAAAAAAATTGTATCCATAAGGAGATTATAACTATAATTAGATAAGAAATAGTTGGTTTGAAAAAATACAAATCTATGACATATTAATTAAAATATGTCAAAGAATAAAAATGTGTGAGCTTGTTATAAAATAGATACTAGTTTCATAATTTATGGTCAAACTCAGGGAGAAAATTGTTTATGGGTATGCAAGGCACACACACAGGGATAAATGGTTGGATGAATATTTCAAGCTAAGAAAAGACACATTCCCACTTAGCTATATTATTTTAGTAGTTAAATTTGTTATGAATTACACATTTAAACCATAAATATAAGTTTAGTCATAATATTACAACTCAATATATGTTACCTTATTTTTGTACATAACATTCATGCATGCACATGATAGTATAGAACAAGATTGAAAAATATTAAGGGAGTACCATTTCTATGTCAATGATGACTAATCACATTGTATAGAATACGTGGAAGGTTATTTTGAGATATTATATGGATAGTTGACTAAGAGTAATATTACTTTCAATCAACATTACATTTGGTCAGATAATTTCATAGTGTAATTTAAGAATGCATGGATGTTTTAATAGTTGAGAAGGATGCACATTACTACTAGTGTAGAATAGATTTGTAGTTTCACTAAAGTTGGTAGTGGAAAAGAGAATAAAAATTCATTTCAAGAGAGGAGTTGAAGTTTGAATATGGTGCTATTTTGACTGATGCAACAACCATTTTTGAATGGTGAAATGAGAAAATGGTCCACGGTGCTCAAGAAAATTCTACTATTCATAGATGTTTATAGTTGATATAGGAAGAACACTTATAAAAGTATGAGGATTGTATGAATTTAATGGGATCAAGTGAGATCCACTCATTTTTTATCCCAAATGTAAGTTCTTTGACTATTAATATGAGACACTTGGCATGTTTTTGTTTTTCATGCATGGACTTTATTTGTAATGAGTGTGAGTCAAAAGAGTGGATGGATGAATGGAGCTATAAACCACTAATTCCAATTAACATATATCAAGTTCCACTAGAATTATAACTTAAATATATGACATCAGCACATGACTTTGACCATGTATTTGATCTAGTGCAACTAGGTAGAATATTAATAATTATGTACTATTTATTCTCATTATCTATCTTGACAACATCATTAAAATTTTGTTTTTTGTGATATAGGGCATGTTTTTGTAGTTATTTATAATGAGGATAGTGAAGAGGAAACAAATTAATAATTATATTGGTTTGTATAGGAAAATAAAAATTTGATTTCCCCAGTCATAGATGGAGAAAACATTGACCATCCCACTAGGTTTGTGGTTATCACTATAACATGGCTTCGATGATATCCTATAAAAAAATCTAGATGTATGGTTGTTTGAAGACTTTAAAACACATAAGAAGACACTAAACTATTCAAATTTGGTTCTTGAAATAAATATTCAATTTATCAAATATCATGGGAGGCCATGGAATAAGAATCTATGGAAAATTCATGAGTCAAACCATTAAGTTATTATTTCTACTATCAAGATTAGAGCAGATCCTAGTGATTCATTGGATTGAAATTCCAAGATATGTTAACTTGTCAAATGTAGCTATAGTTAATTTTACATGTGAATTTCATCTTTAAATACTTAATAAATTTTATTTTTATGTTAGTCGTGTTAAGTAATATTCCACCTTCACATGATTGGCATTGTTAGTAAAGAATTTTATATTCTTGAAACTAAGAGAAGCTTAATGTAATTACTTAATTATTATTAAAAGGGATTTATTGAGGCCAAAATGGGTGGTGGGACTCTCAACTAGGCATGATCAAAGGCCAATAAAATGGTCCTTGATTTTATTTTCCACCCAAAATGTGTTGGAAGTGTTAGTTTTGAGACATGAAGCATCAGAAGCAAAGTTCTCCAATTGCTACTTCACTTTGACAACATTTATTGTCAATGGTTCTACGTTCCTAAATAATAGTGAAAACATGGATCCAGGTGGATTTATAGGTTTAGTTCATGGGAAAATGTGAAATTTTGTTATCTATATGTTATTCATGTTATGTGTTTTCACTTGGATGTCCTAGAGAAAGAAATGCCAATTAGAGGACAAGCATTTGACTCTTCACTACAAAAAAGTTACATTTCAAGACTATCACTAAACCTTGTGATAGTGATTGGTATTGAAGTTTCTATAAAATTTACCTAGGGTGAAATTATAGGAATATTAAATTCATAATAAGTTTATTTTGGTTCATTAAAATTACATATAGTTTCCATTTTATGCATTCCTAAAGTTGCGCTAAAAATACATTTTTTTGTTTTGGGAAAGGCATTCTTGAGGTTGGAATGGGTGGTGGGTCTCTCAACCAAGCATGATTAGAGGCCAAAAACATGGTACTATATGTTATCTTCCATTTCATATGTGTTTTAAGAACTAGTTTTGATCCATGAAGCGCCAAAAGTGAATTTCTCCAACTATCATTTAAACTTTGACAACATTTGTTGTTAGTGTTTTCACCCTCCTAAATAGTAGTGAAAAAATGTATCCAGATGGATTTAAGGGTCAAGGTCATGAAAAAATGTGTAATTTTACTATATATGTGTGTTTTTAAATTTATTTATTTTCACTTGGGATTCTAAAATGCATAAATTCCAATTAGAGGACAAGTACTTGCCTCTTCAAAATAAAAACATTGCATTCCAAGACCCATCACTGCAACTTATGCCACATATTGGTATTACAGGTTAAATAATTGTGATACAAGGTGAAAATATATGTATTATAAATTAATGGGATGGTTCTTATGGTCTATTCCAATGAATTAAATTTTTTATTTTATGCACACCTGAAGTTAAGTTAAAAATTGCATTTTTGTTGTTTTGTAAAGGACATTCTTGAGGTCAAAATGGGTGGTGGGTCTCTCAATCAGGCATGATAAAAGGCTAATAACATGGTCATATATTTTATATAACATATTATAAATTATTAAATCACTATTTTTAATTCACTAATCACTAGATGTGAATTTATCCAACTATATATTTAAATTTGATAACATTTATTATCGGTGTTTCCACACTCTTAAACAGTAGTGAAAACATGCATCTGGGTGGATGTGGACATTTTGGTCATTGAATATATATATATATATATATATATATATATATATATATATATATATATATATATATATATATATATATATATATATAAATAATTTAAGATATATATTTTCACTTGGATGTCCTAGAGACATGAATTCCTATTCCAATTGGAGGACAAGCACTTGTCTCTTCACTACAAAAAAGTTACATTTTAGGACCCATCACTACAAATTGTGCCATAGATTGGTATTGAAGGTTACATAAAAATGATTTAGGGTGAAATTATAAGGATTATACATGCATTAAATGGTTTTTTTGGTTTGATCTAATGACTTATAGTTTTTATTTTATGCATGCCTAAAGTTAAGATTAAAATTACATTTTTCTTGTTTTGGGAAGGGTGTTCTTGATGCCAGAATTGGTAGTGGGTCTCCTAACCAAGCATGATTATCAGATAATAAAGTGTTATTATACATAATATAATGTATTTTATGTGTTATTAGTTCTGATTTCAATCCATGAAACACTATAGGTGGAGTTCTCCAACTATAACTTCAACTTTGACAACATTTATTATCAGTGTTTCCATGCTTTTGAATAATACTAAAAATAAGCATCTAGGTGGATTTGGAAATTTTGGTATTGGAATAATTCTTAATTTTCACATATATGTGTTTTATAAGTTATTTATTTTAACTTGGAGGTCCTAAATGCATAAATGCTAGTTAGAGGACAAGCACTTGTCTCTTCACTGTAAAAACATTGCATTTTAGGACCTATCACTACAACTTATGAAACATGTTGGTATTGAAGGTTGCATAAACCTGATATATGTTGAAATTAAAAGGATTATACACACATGTTATGGCTATTTTGGTTTGTGACAATGACTTATGGTTTCCATTTTATGCATGCCTGAAGTTAGGCTAAAAATTTGTAATTTTATTATTTTGGGAAGGGTGTTATTGAGGCTAGAATGGGTCATGGGTATCTCAATTGAGTATGATTAGAGGCAAATAGAATTTTAATTGATGCTATATTTCATTTTATATTTTCTTTCAATTACATTTTTGATCCATGAGTCATTAGAGGTGGAGTTCTCCAATTATAGCTTCAACTTTGACAACATTTATTGTCAATATTTCCACGCTCCTAAAAAGTAGTGAAAACATACATCTTGGTGGATTTGGATGTTTTGGTCATGGAATAACATGGAACATACATACATACATACATATATATATATATGTATGTATATATATATATATATATATATATGTATATATATATATATATGTATATATATATGTATATATATATATATATGTGTGTATATATATGTATATATATATACATATATATATATACATACATACATACATACATATATATATATATATATATATATATATACATACATACATATACATACATATATATATATATATATATACATATACATATATATATACATGCATATATATATACATACATATATATACACATACATATATATACATATATATATATATGTATATGTGTGTGTATATATATATATATATATATATATATGTATGTATGTATGTATATACATATATATATAATATATTTATATATACATATATATATACACATATACATATATATATGTATATATACATATATATATGTATATATATATATATACATATGTACATATGTGTGTGTGTGTGTGATATGATAAAATTGATGTATTTTTATTTGGAGTTCTTGAAGGCATAAATGCTTTTCAGAGGACAAGCACTTGTTTCTCCACTATAAAAATGTTGCATTTCAAGACCTGTCACTGCAACTTGTGCCACATATTGGTGTTGAAGGTTCCATTGACATGATATAGGGTGAAATTATATGTTTCATCCATGAAAAATATGGTTTTTATATTTCATTCCAATGACTTATGGTTTCTATTTTATCTATGCATACAGTTAGGCTAAAAAATACATTTTTTCTTAGTTTGGGAAGGACATTCTTGAGGTCAGAATAGGTGGTGGGTCTCTCAAACAAGCATGATCATAGGCCAATAACATGGTATTTTATGTTATCTTCGATCTTATATGTGTTTTAAATTCTAGTTTCAATACACGAATCACTGGAGGTGGAGTTCTCCAACTACAACTTTAACTTTGACAACATTTATTATTGTGTTTCCATGCTCCTGGACAGTAGTAAAAACATGCATCTGGGTGGATTTATACATTTTGATCATGAAACCATGTGTAATTTTCCTATATAGACATTATTAAAGTGATTTATTTTCACCTAGACATCCCAGAGGCATATATTCTAATTGGAGGACAAGTAATTGTGTCTTCATTACAAAAATGTTACATTTCAAGATCCGTCGTTGCAACTTGTGCCATGGATTGGTATTCAAGGTTCCACTAACTTGATATAGGGTGAAATTATATGGATTATACACACATTTTAAGGTTATTATTATTCATTCCAAGTACTTATAGTATCCATTTTATGCATTCTTTAAGTTAGACTAAAAAATTACATTTTTTTTATTTTGTGAAGGGCATTCTTGAGGCTGGAATGGATGGTGGGTCTCTCAACCAGGCATGATCAGAGTCTAAAAACATGGTCCTAGATGTTATCTTCCATATAAAACTTATTTTAAATTATATTTTCAAGCCATGAAGCGTTAAAGGTTGAGTTTTCCAATTATAACTTTAACTTTGACAACATTTGTTGTCAATGTTTCCATGCTCCTGAACAATAGTGGAAACACACATCTAAATGGAGTTGGACATCATGGTCATTGAAGCATTTGTAATTTTTCTATATATTTTTTCTTAAATTTATGGGTTTGGGTCTCTCAACTAGGCATTATTGGAGGCCAATGATGTTAAAGGTGACATTTCCTATGAGGCAAAGGCTGAGACAAACAGATTTGTTGTGAGTGACCATGAATCTATTAAGTATGGACATATACAAAACATGCATTTCTTCATCAGGTTCTCAATCACCTCATATAATGGTTACACTAATCTATTTTAATAAATATATATTGAAACAAAACTAATTTTTTTAATTCCCTAAAATTATATTGTACCTACACTAGTTTATACATTATATATGATTATAATTGTTCTCTTGTTTCATATTGGAGTGTGATAAATATAATTGATGATTTCATGCTAACTACTTCTATACAAAGTGTGCCTATATGTTTTTATATAATTATAATTTGTATATATTAGGTATATGTAATGACTATAATATATTAAAATTATTAAAATCATGTTTGGAGATACACACACATACACATAGGTACATAAATATATGATTTTTTAACTTTCATACACATATGAAAAAATTGGTATATTTGATTTGAATCCTAATTTAAATTTAATTATCTCTTAATTTTTTTTTAAAATTTTTGAATCATGTGATGAAATAGAATTCTTTGTGTATTATTATATTGTCCCAAATACTCAATTATAATAACCAAAATTATATTGGTTTTTATGATATGAAAATGCCTAAGGCTCTTTGAACCCATTTTTTTAATCTTCAAATAAGAAACCTGCCATGAAAGTACTAGCCTCTACTAGAGGTAACATAAATAAGCCAAATGTAGTGCATGATAATAAAACATCAAGTGTAATCATTGAGATGATTTTGAATCAAAATGACATGTTAAAATATGACATAAAAGATCAAGATTTTAAACTTGAAATACAACCAAGCAAAGATGAGCATGGAGCTTTATAAAATGGTGAAGAAATAGTTGTCTAAATTGATAGATAAATACAAAATGGCCAAGTTAAGTGCAGTGGAGAGGTAGAATTACAAAATATCTATAACCACCAAAATATTCCAAGGCCTCAGGAGACATGAGAATAACAATATTTCACTACTTTAAAGGGTTAAATAAGGGTCTCCAAACAAGAATTCAAATCATCTCCAAAGAGAGAACATCTCAAAGGAGGAGGTAGAACCAAACCATTTCATTAAACATGCAAAATTAAAATGTATAAGGACATTTGAATTAGGTATGAAAGAGATGAGTCTTTCATTATTGTTTTTTAATAAATTACTTATAATAAAAATATTGTATGTATATAAATTTAATGAATTTACAAAATGTGAATATCAAGTCACAAATGATATTAAACTAGTGTATCAAGGGTATCCACATTAGAATAGTGATAAACAATATACCCCAATCATGAGAGGTAATTCATAGTAATATATAGCTCTATCTCAACCATTATAATTTTTTCTTCCTTATAGTTTTAATTGCAAAACATATTGAAATATTGCAAGTTAGTATTAATAAATTACATGGGAAAAATATTAAAGATGATCATATCTAAATATGGGAATACAACCATCAAATTTAGTTTTATAATAAAGATGCAAGCCAAATTGTATGGAAAAGATTATCTCCATAAAATGTGAACATATGTATGTATGTATGAATGTATGTATGTATCCATAAAATACATAAAGGCATAAAAAATAAGAACACAATATACTTTCATATGAGTGACATATAGGTATATAGTGTCATTAATGCATACATTTCCATATAGGCATACAAAAAATTATATCATCCAACAACACAATAGAATGTTGGGTGAATGTATTATATGTATACAATGATAAAGACACATACATTACCATATAGGCATACAAACAAGTACTTCATCTAAGACAACCTACTCATCAAATAGTCTCCCTCTCTCTACCTTTATCGAATAAGACTCTCCCTAAGATGCATTTCTTGTAGATGAATATCCCTCAAATGCCTTGAATTCCTCCAAGGTGCAATTGTTGGTCCTTCTAGGCTCATAGCTTACATGTAAATGAACATATTCCAATACAAATATTATTAGAAAATTTACATACTATACATGCAACCAAGTTCATAAATTAATTTTAAACTAAAATACAAACATAATTTAAACATGTACTTATTGCAATCTCATCATCATTCTCAATTTGTGCTTGATACTTAATAGGGTCAGTGACAGGTCGAGGTGCATGAAAAAGCATGTGAAATAAGGAAGGAACATGAGAAGGTTCCCTACTAATCATCTTAATTGGACTATTAAATGACATAAAAAAACATTTCATACACAATACATTCACATTTAAGTTATATTTTCCAAATTATGTAGTTAAATTATTAAAACAAACATATTTTTACAATTAAGAATTACAAGTTAACATGTACCTCAGTGATTGC
>JARHVA010001411.1:1097500-1237500 GCA_037957365.1 Torreya grandis
TGCCATAGAACTAAATTATTTTTCAAATATTATTCAAGATATCAAAAATAATGTAGATATCATAAATTTTAACCAAACATATTCATCTTTGAAGGATATTATTGATCAATATTTTCATTTATTCATATATTTTAAAATTCACAATAAGCAACTCAAGAGAGAAATAATAAATAATGGACCTGATGTAAACATCTGTAGTATAAAATTCTTGAAAAAAATGGGTATTATCCAAAATCTTCTTCAAAAATTAGATATTCATATCAAAGGATTTGATAATTCATTCAGACCACTAATTGGTCAAATCACTTTAGGTCTAACATTTGAACCAAGACCATACATGCCACTTTCCAAGTAAATCACAATCATTACATTATAACTTACTCTTGGGTAGACCTTGGATAAACATTATGGAAGTTATACCATCTACATTACATTGATGCTTCAAATTTATACATGATGGGACATTATGGATAGTAAATGAAGATGATGAACCCTTTAAATTTTGTAAAATGTTACATTATGCAATAGAATGGATTCCTCAAATGGTTCCAATTAAGCAATTTATTCCAATTGATAATATATCAACCTATGTGACAAGTGAATCAAGTAAGATAAACCATATATCTCAAGATGTTCATAAGGCATCGACATCCATATTACACATGACTAAACGTAAAAAAAAAATATAGACAAACTTCCATCACAAAATGAACCAATGATACTACCACAATAAGAAAATCAAATCTTTAATATTCCTTTATTAGTAAATTTATAGCAACAAGATAACAAGGTTTGTGATAACTATGATAGTGATGATGATATTTCTTATGATATGATATATGAAAGTTACAAAAATTTAATTTTTATCCACTTGAGAATTTATCTCATAATCTATTCACACCTATAAGCCCTAGTACATACAAGCTAAACCTATCATCATAGGATGCAAAACTAAACTTAGATAAAATTAAAGAAAAAATAATAGATGAACATCTAAATGATTTTTATTCAATCCATCCCTCTTGGTTAAAATCTTTAGTTCATTCTTACGAATAAAAAAAGCAAATTCGTCATTTGAATAATGTGGAATCCTCTCATAAGTATCCATAATGTATTTTATAGATCACCTTAGTAAAATATTCTTTGCATACAATAATTTATATTCTACTTGAGCATAAGATGATATATTTACCACATAATAGACATAGGTCACAAATTATATTGGCATGTATATAAGAATAACTTATTGCAATTATCATAGATTCATAGGCCATTATATAGATCATTATGAGGCATTACAAAAATAAATATAGAAATACAAAAATGAACTTCATATAAAGATTATGCAATAATAGTGACAAATATCCTTGATATAGAACAATTAAAAAATACCAAGTATAATGGGGCATACTAAAAATTACCCATGATAAGAGGAAATAACTATCATTATAAATATTAATGGGGACTACTATGAGCATCTCAAAATTGATATTAATAATTATAACATAGTTTGTAGTGTTCCATGTTTATGATAGTTAGGACATACTAAAATAGATACTATAAACATGTGCCTCACATTTCATTTTTAGGGTAAGGAGGTTAACATCCAACATGATGGATATGGGGATAAACCAATGCCAATGGCTTTTGATATCCAACTACAAGAGAAAATTGAAGAGGTGGAAATGATTCACTATAAAAAAACACTTGATAAGGTCATCAAGTGGCCCTACACCCTTTGATGATGATTCCTTCTTAGATTAGTCAATTACAAAAAAATCCAAAAAAATAAAAAAATTCCAAAATCATAAAAAATTAAAAAAATGGATTATTCAAAAAAAAAAAAAAACATTCAAATAAAGAAAAAAAGAAAAATGTTTAGCATTTCACTTGTTTACTAGATTTTGCATATGTTTTTTACTTTATGTTAGTAGATAACATATCATTTTTATACACACATATGTTTCATGGGAACTTGAGTGTGATACTAGCATACATTAGATCTATGATACATGAACATGAAAATGTTGGAACTTTCCTCTTCCCACATGACACACTACATTAGGGGCATCTTAATTCTATTTGATCATGACTACCATAGATTCTATTATTTATGATCATTTTCAATTATCACATTGAGATTATATACTAATATTTATGTGTACCTATACTCATGCTACTACCCTACATAGTGTACTTAATATTCTATTTTATAGGACACTTTTCTAACATACATATGGACTAGTATGACATGCTTATGCTAGTTTATTATTTATCAATTCATCTCTTCATATGGATTACTTGAGTGTACTTATTATTTACTTCATTTTATTGATTGTGGAACATTTAAACATGTTCCTTAATTTTTGACCATAGTGACCTATATGTTTACTATTTCTTTGATGTGTGGACATTTTAATAAGTCCTCCCCTTGAGTGTGTGACATTTGAAAATTCCCTTTTTTTGGAGTCTCCTTAGATCCATATTTATGTGACATTGACTATTATTGTGTGCATTATTGATTATTTGATGAACATGTTACTTTTATATGTTTCCATGATCTATATCACATATCTCAAGGATTATTTTGATTTGATACTATGAGCTTCGTTAATACATGTACTTCAACATGATATTATTTTATTCTTGTTTAATACATGATTGATATAAATAATAACATGGTTATCTTATCCTTTTGAGATAATCTAGCTATCAATATTCATTCCCCTCACCTCAAAAGGTAGGGAGTTTAGCAATGGTTGCATGTCATAGACACATGAGTCCACATACATATAGTTTAAATATTTTCATAATTTGATGCACTTTACATGATTAAAATATACACTTGGGACAAAATCTTATAGATTTGACATAAATCTTGGACAAAGTTTTTTAGATTTTTGATATATATTACATAAATTCTATAGAGTAGATGTTACATTTTGATAGATACTTTGACTTGAGACACATTTTATGTGAATATTCCATGCAAATAAACCAAATTATAGATAAATTATTCAAATCTTACTACTATTCATGCACTCACCTTAGCAATATGCATTTTGTGAGATTCGATCTACTATAGAAATTGGTTCTTTTGATTAGTGAAATCAAGATATAATGCTCTTGATGGAATCATCACTACTTATATCTATTTTGGGTTGATATAATTACACCATTTGACTCGATCAATATTGGTTAGATCATGTTTACACTTGAGTTGTGTGATTAAGATTCAGTGTTTTCCATGGACTTGGCACATCTCACCCGCATACTTGATTAGGGGCATAAACACTCTCCAATTTCACTCTTCACATATCAAAGGTTTATTTATGAACCTCTCTCTAATATTTTTATCTAGGAAACATAATTACCAAAAAAAACTATTAAGGGAAAACATTTTTGCATCCACAAACAAGTGTACTCTTTCCTTACTCTCTTTTCTTTCAATAAATTTCAATTATTAATTTTGAAAATATTCTCTCTTGGTTACAATTCATATACATACATAAAATTACAATAGGTCTCAATTAAAATCAAGGTGTGTTGTATGCACCATAGTACACATTTATTTCCTTTAACCTAGTAATATTATACTTATGCATTACTAAATTAAAGGGGCGGGGGGGGGGGGGGGGGGGGATGAAAATACTCAAATATAGATTTATATGTTAAACTAGTGTTGTAAAGTTGGAAAATATCAGTCATGGTTCTACCCTTTGGTTCTTTACCTACCTTGCATCGAAAAGGATCGTGTTTTCCATCTTACCATTCCTAAATTCATATATTATAGTCTAACACTAATATTATAATTACCTAAATCACTTGTATCCCATAATACACTTAAAAACTAATATGTATCCTTCACTGTCAACTACATAACTTTATTAAAAAATATATCTTCATGGAAACTTGCATTCATACTTGGAAATTAGTTTTGAATCTAGTGTCTATGCTCTAATTTAGGTTTTTGTACCTTATAAACACTCACATTTATAGATATTTTGATATGTATGAGTCTAACTATTTACTTTAATTTTCCCTTCCATGATAAATTTTTTGAAGGAGGTGGTATAAATATGAATTAAATCCCACTCATTATTCATCTAGCAAGTATCTCTTAAGATTATACTACACTACTAATAATAAATCACATAACTAAGCTATTCTTCCATATTCTTTCCTATTTCTAAATCAATCATAGGAATAGTCATATTATAGGTCTAAAGCATAAAAATAATAACACATGAACAATATTTAACAAGTTATATCACTACAAGCACTTGCATATAGGATATTACACATTTTTTCACACATAATCCCAAACAAGGGATAAAACTACATCAGTTTGAGGACATATTTAGTTTATATGTCTATGTAAGAAACACTCATTAATAGAGGAGTATTTGAGGTTAAATTGAATTCCATTGATCCCACTACCCCCCATTTTTCAAGGTGGCATTCCCTAATTAGAGGTTATGGTTTTGATAAAAATACCAATATCAAGAGCCTATGTACACAATCTAGATAGATAATCTAGAAGGTGATAGTGACATATAATAGGCATAGTTAGAATTTACAAAAAAGAGTTCATATTACAATCCAAACAAAAACATCAAAATCAGGAAATTAGTGTTGATTCTAGTGTCCATAGGGCAACATAAGTGTCTAGGCCAACAAAAAGTAAATATTTAGAATCTTATGATAGGATCAAGATATTCAAACAATCCACTTATGTAATTATATTATTTAGATCTACCTACACATCATGGTATAATCCAAGTAAAAAATTTCCTTTGTATTGATATTACAAGAATTTTAAATGTTGTACTTTTTATATTTGGCATATGCTTTGAATCATAATATCTTATTAGAATATTATTAGAATCTAAATTTACTTGATTGGCCTAATTTTAGAGCAGTTTACTCCTTAGTTAATTAGTCTACTCTCTTTCATATTAATCCTTATTTATAAAAAGTGTTAAACATTTGGTAAACACATTTATATTTATTCATGCCCAATATTATTATCCTTATACTTTGGAAAGATGACATATGATTTCCTAGTTGGTTGTCAACATGAGTTAGGATAACATTTATGTCTAGTTTTGTGACCCTTTTTAGTTATATCCCATTTGATTCATAAATTAATTTTTCAATTATGGGTATAATATCATTAATGTTTCTATTTATTGATATCTATCTTAGAAATGTCCTTTAAAATATTATATTCCCCTTGTTACACTACATAGGTTATTTGTGATCAATCACTAGTGTTATGCACGTAATATGAGAATGTTATTGAAAAAAAGATATATATATGGAGTCTAGAGTCTAATTTTTTGAAATTTCCCATCAAATTCTAACATTAATAATAATATCATAATAGGAAATATGTATTATGATCCTTGATTTTTTTAATACTTTGTGATTATAATTTAAATTTATAAAAGCTTTGTTTTAGATATACATATTCAATAAAAAATATTTGGAAGTTGAGGGAATAAAATATTTTAACAAAGCTAATTTTAATATGTTATTCAAACAATCAACTCTTATTCCTTACTACCCTTTTGGAAACATTTTTGGATTTAGTGAAAATCAAATATTAATAATTGGGAACCTCCAAATATAAAGTTTTAAATGATTCTAAAATGGAAAGTAGTAATACCATATTGGTCAAATAAATTCATTGCCTTCAAATTTAGACAAAATCAATTAGTTTTCAAATCCGTTCTTATAAGTGGTTTTCTATTACCATTTTTAACTCTTGAAAGTCAACTAGGAATAGGTGTAAAATAAATAACTAGATTGGGAAATTACTGAAACTAAGACTTGGAATTAATTTTATTAGGATGTGAAATATAAAAAAATAATTAGATAAATTTTATTCCTACCATCAAGCATCATTTTCAACCAATTCCCACAGATAATTGATGGGGGAATTTTTCTTTAGCTTTTTCCTGCCTCCAAAATCAGTTTGAAATTGATTGAAATAAACTATCAAAAAATGAAAAAAACTATATATAAAAATTGTAACCAAATTTTTAAATATAAAAATTGTAACCAAATTTTAATAGCTTAAAATTATCAACCATTAAATGAAATAAATTTATTATAGGATATTACTAATTTTAATTAGGCAATTTTGAAACCCATTAAATGAATAATTTTGTAAAGTACTTTTTAGTGTGTTAAAGACTGTTAAGAATCCTTAGTAAAAATGATAGTTTCTTCCCAATAAAAATATTCTAATGATAAAAAAATGTTACCTATAGCTTAGAAAAAATTTCCTAATACATATTAAAAAAATTATCTCCTTGTGAATTAATATAAGGGTGATTTTTACCAACTTAGAGATTTGTGTATGTAGTGCTCTTTGGGAGTGTATCTCATGGTTATGATTTTTTTAAATAATTAATTACTGAAATTAAATTAGACTATGGCTATATTATAATACTCTATCCTAGTATTTTGGTTTATATTCATACTTCAATTATCAATCCTTTCGCACTATTTAATTAATTAATGCCTTAGTTTACCTAAGACTAGGTCTATGAAAGGTGGCCTATTAGTAGTGAAGTTTGCCCTTAATTTAATTATTGTTTAAACTTTAGAAGCCTAAAGCCACTTATTCTCATATTTTGGATGCTTATAGTAATATATTAATATTCCATAGTTTTGGTTTGGCTATTTAGTGGACATAATGTTTTAGATTAGAGGTAAAAGCAGGTTTTGAAGGGGCCCCGAAACCCTTTAAAACAACAACGCCCACAAGCAACGCCTAAAAAACACTACAGAGAAGTAGCAAAATCAGGTTTTGAATGGTCCTGAAACCATCAGAGATACATCCGATCTAAACCCAGATACAAAAGTCTAGAGAAACAACAAACAAAAGCTAACAAGCGAAAAACAAAGAACTGTACCAGTTTCTTTACCACCAAGAAGGACCAGATTATTCATCTAGTTCCAGAATCAAGTTCATGGCTTCTTTTTCTTTCACAGTAGTTTCCTGTGTGGTAACCTCCAGCAAAGCTCCTTTTTGTGTATCTTTCTTTCTGGAACTTTGCCTTGTCCTTTTGCTGGGACCCTCTAGTGCTTTGGTCTCCTCATTGGCTCGTTTACCTATATTGATAGCTGCTGCACAAATGTTAGACGTTACTTCATCCATTTTCTTTTTGTTATCCTTTATTAACTCTCGGAGGTTGATTTCATAAGCTTTGAGCTTCATAGGGATCTTGCTTAGCTAAATTTCCATGCTGTTTACTTTGTTCCAAGCACCTTTCAGAGACTCTTCCAAAGTTTTCGCTTTTTTCTTGAGTTCAATGATCTCCCTACACAGCCAGGAATCTAATTGGGAAGAAGACTCAGCTTTACTGTTAACCCAAGTCATAGGGATGTAAATTTCATCATTCTGATTCTTTCCTCTCCAATCCTCAGGTTTTTTATTCAGGCTGTTCCTATCTTCTTCAAAGACGTCATCTTTGCTCTTTTGTTCCCGCTCATTGATTCCTTCTTCAATTTCCATCATATTTTGAATATCTTCTTGGACAGATATTTCCTTTTCTTTCTTAGAAGTTGGGTCCTCACCAGGATCTTAGTGGACATAATGTTACCTATAAGGGATAACTACATTATGTTTAGTCATAGACTGAATGATGAAGGTCATATGCTTTTGCATTCTAACTAACACTCATTTTTATATTAGGTGAGATAAATTTGGCCCTAATTATATGTATGAAATTTATCATCATATAAATGTAATCATATTATGGAGTGGGAATATGAATAGATAACTAACCCTTATGATAATCCTCTAGTGTGGGAATTGACAATTAATTTTAGGATGTTATTAGAACATGTGCATTAATAACTAACCCTTGGATCACTTATATGTAACATATATTATTAGGGTGTTATTCATTATGTATATGTATCATTTTTGTTTCTAAATTAATGGTATGATTTAATGTATTATGGTCATGATTATAGTTAAATTTTACCTATAGTAAGTGAGATTATGTTATTATTTATTGACTTTGGTCATTTATTGAAACACTCTCGAGAGATGGAGATTTTCCAAAAAGTGTAAGGAAAATTTTGATGAAACTTATGATCATGTGTGTTTAAGTAATTTGTGTTCATTTATCATTAATTTTTATCCCTTTTTAACTCTTTTGTGATATTAATTTTGGGTAAGCATACACACCTTTTATTATAAATTTAAATTGTGATAATTAATTTGTGTGTGTGTGTGTGTGTGTGTGTGTGTGTGCACGTGCTTTCATCTTGTGATTGATATCTAGATATTATATAATTTCAATTGAATTAGGTTAGTTTTTTCTTGTTGGATTAAATTTAAAAACCCTCTCGATGGTGATGTCTCAGTAATGAGACCCATCACAACTTTAATGATAACTACATCATACCCTGATTCTAAGGAGTGGATATGTAGGTTACCCAAGCTGTGGGGGCATTAGATCTAGGTCATAGGATAGTTTAAGGGTGTCTCTATGTCATCCATAAATTTAGTCTAAAATATTTTAGATGAATAAATTTTATATATAATAATACCTAAATAAAACTTGAGATTGATTGATGTTTGATTATTATTATCCATATATTTTAAGATTGATTTGTCTTTACATTAGCTACCTCAAGATGAATGTTTTATTTCAACTTCCCTTGTTTGTGTACACCCTTTTGTAAAAAAATTATGTGATAATATCGTGTATAATAATTACTTGGTATTAATTAGTATAATATCCATTTTTTACATAATTATTGTTTGAGATTGGGTTTGTATTTGTTACCATTAGATGACCTTTAGGTTGTCTTATTTAACCAAATAGGTCAAGAAAATATAATTAAAATAGGACTTATTTTATGACATTATGTGTTTTGTATCACTTAATAAATATATTAAGTTAATGATATCTTAAACCAGTATTGAACTTAACTCTCACATAAATATGTTTGTAGTTTTTATCAAATTTTGGATTTATGTAAAAACCCTAAATGACAACACTATTATGCAAAATCAGGAGAATAATATAAAAATGATAACATTAATTTATATGGAGATATTTTATTGTGTAAATTTACTAAAAATATTAAAAGTGTAAGGATAAAACAAAAAATTAATTGGAAACTATGTCGTAATGAGGAATTAGGATATAAAACTTACTATGTAGAGAGGTTTCATAACTGGATTCAAGTTTCTAAAACTAGATTTGGGCCTAGACAACAATGATATGAAGAAAACACTTTAGGGATGGTGTTCATATCTAACTTATGGAATTAATGTACACTTTTAATGAGGATATTAGTGTTTTTGGGTTCTCTATACCTTCGTTTACATAGCCTACATCTGGTGTAGGAGCTTACAATCACTTGAGGAGAGAACTACATAACTAATTTTCCTTTAAAAAAATAGCTCCTTGACATGTGAAACTAATGAAAATTAATGGTATAAAAGGGTTCAACATTTTAATTTTGGTGAGACCTCAACACCCCATGTTTTTAGTGCTAGCTACATACGAATACTCTAAAGAGGGATCAAACTTCATGTAGTTTTCCCATGCTATGGTGGTGTGTGAATAATAGGTGGAATATGATATATGTTAGTGAAAATTTATGTTATTAAGTTAGTTAACCATTAATTATGACTTATAAAATGTTTTCATACTTGAGATCTAGGATACTAAGGTTATATGCAATCAGAATTGGGAGAAATAGGTATTTTGATCTCAATGTGTAAGTGTGATTCTAGTGATTTTTGATGTGGAAGACTTATATGTGATAAATGGTTTGAAAAAATTTATATATTAATATAATTAAAAATACTTTGAATTGGTCTCATTAGGGACATGGGTTGACCTTGATATAGATTTGAATTTTTAAAATTAGCCATTATTTGGTAGGAAAATAGGAGAGGGGGAAGGACACTAGAGTAGTGTGATATAGTCCCCTTGTCTAATGGGTGATTTCATCATGGTAGGTATTATTTAGGGATTAAAATATGTTTAAAATTTATAATAATAGGTATGATTACATGTTGGGGTCATTTTTCAACTTAGAAGAGTGTGCAAGGTGGTTAAAGGTGACAAAAAGGGCCCTAGGATAGGTCTATATTTAAGTGTGTAAAAGAGTGGTCACAAGTGCATAATTTTAGCTTAAATTTTAATTTAATGTGTATAAATTTCCCCATTTTTATTTTATTAATTTAAAAAAGTTAAAGTACTAGAGTGAAATGAAAAAGAGTGTGAACCTAAACTTACATGTGGTAAGGAGTCCTGAATATAAGACACAACACTAAAATGTGTTCGATGAAAATCCATAGTGAAACATATGTAATTATTGTCATAAAATTGTGTACCCTAGGACACTATATTAATATCATTAAATTTTATGCAACATGGAATCATCTCTCAATTTTGTGGGAACTTGTAAGAGATATGAATCTCTAGATTATGAGGGCTAGCTCCCTAGATTTCATCTTTAAGTGCTTATCACCTAATCTAATACTTGTTCATGGGAAAAGAGTTAGGATTCTGCATGAAAAGGAAACTAAACTAAATATTTGATACACTAATACATATCCCATAGACTATCACACTCCTACTAAGCAAAAAATCTTTCCAAGACCAAATCTAGGCATTGAAGGATCCTAACGTAGTGTTTTAATGTGAAGGTAGGCATACATAGGATAATCAACAAGATAAATGATCTAGGGGAAGATTACACACCAAAGAGACAATTACATACTTTAATAGGATCCTATTATATTAATACACTTCACATGACCTATTAAAATCATAACTCTTGCTTAAACATGAAGGATAAAGAGGAGTAAGGATGACACCATCACTTAGCTCCACTTTACATCAATAACACACTTAGAAAAAATGTTTTTAACTCAAAATAATAATTTTAATAAATTTTAAAGACAAAAATGAAAATTCATACTATCAGGGCCTTGCCATACTAGTTGTGGTCTCCTTACAATAGCCAAGATGGTTCACATTTATAGAATTTGGAAGAAGAGAGAGAGAAAAAAAAAAGAAACTAAAGAGGCACAAGGACAAGTGTCCAAATGTGAGGATCAGTTAAAAGAATATATATTATGTTTAAAATGAGTTATGAAACTGATTTATTTATTTTTCCATCCAAATTTATCACCTTCCTCACATGTGGCATTGAAATTCTTCACAAGCATCTTTGAGTATTGAAACTCCTCTTTGACAAGTAGCAAAAGGAAAGAGTTTGATCATGAGGTATATTTGATAGTTAAATTAGAATAAAAATTAAAATTTTAATCATCTTGAATCATCTCAATCAGTTACATCACCTTAAATCATCAATTCCTCTCTTAGGTGTCACAAGGCTCCTTTGTCCCATTAGGCCCAATTTGGCCAAAATAGCTAAAATTTAGATTTACCTCAATTGGTGAAATTTTTATTAATTTAAGGCATATTTTAATTATATTTTACTGAAAATAATCCATTTTTAATCATAAATATTTCACCAAAATCCCATTTTGCCTATAAAGCCTTCACTAGGCATAGTCTTCTTGTAGCCCTATTTTTTCACAAATTCACTAGTGCAGGAGAATGTATGGAATTAAAAGACTAATTAGAACCATTTTTGAGTAAAATTTTTCATAATTTTTATTTTTGAAAATTTTCATGGTTCAACACTCATTTAAAGTGTTTTTAAAATCCATTAGTGTTCCCAATTAGGCTTAATTAGGCCTCTTTAGCCTAGAAGACCAAAAATGTTCAAAAATGGCTCCTGCACATTTGAAAGCTCCTATAAATGTTTTATTAAATTTAAAATGAAACATGAAATATTCCATATAAAATTTTATATTTTGGCTCATTATGGAATAATGAAAACCCTAAAATGGCCAAAAGATTAGTCTAGGTCTTTTTGCATGCTAGATAAGGAAAATGGATGTTGGGTGAGTACTAAGCTTCAGAATTATTTTATTTGACCCCTGATGGATCAAAGACATATTATATACCTATTAAAACATTAATAAACAAATTATAAGGCATGAAAAAGGTCAAAAAGGCACATGACCCTCAATTTGGCTTTTAGGCCTAAGGATTCCATTCACCCATGGCTGCAACCCTCCTTGGTTAGAGAATACTATTTGGTTCCAAATACTATATAAAGTGTTTTTAGGTCTTATTATTTCAAATCAATCTTATCCAATCATAATTTGGTCTTTTTTTTCCTTTTGGTCCATTATTTTTTAAAAAATCTCAAAATAATCCCCTTCATGCATGTTAAAACAACCCCTAATTTGAGATAAAAAGAGAGGGATTTACATATTATATTATCAAATATTATTACTTTAAAGTTTAATAATGGTGAAAATGGTACTCTTTTCCAAATTTTGGCACCTAAATCCTCCATTTAGACCTCCATCTTCACATATTTCCAAGGTAGACTTTATGAATCAAGCAATCTGTGAAGATAGGCAGAGTATAAGTTTATATTTTGCCTTTGAAAAGGATAATTTTTCCATTTTATCTTCAAATTATTTATATTAATTTATTTTTTTCAATCTCTAAACCTTTATTCAATCATTTCCCAATGTGGTTCTTTACTAAATCATTCACAGACCCTATTCTTTGGTATATTGGTCACATGCTTTGACTGTACCCTATCCTTGTTTTGACCTATATAGGTGTTTATAGGTGATCATGGGCATGGATTAGGTATTTTATTATTATTTATAACCTTGTATATAACTTAAAACCCATTATTCCTTGAAATTTCCACTTTCTCATCCCAAAAGTACTTGGAACCTCCTCAAAATCCATTGTTTCACTCTATTACCAACATGACTATGTTTTTGTGAGTTTAGGGGCCTAAAGATCATGACCTGAGCTTAATTTGATGTTAATTTTCATAATTTAAATTTTATTTATGAAATTATTCCATATTTTTCTCTTTATTCACTTGACAATCCTTCAAACCACATCAATCCCATGCTTATGTCCTTGAAGAGGATACCCCTACCTTGACTGGGATAGTCATCATTCTACCCCTATAGGGTTATTATTTGGAATATTTTGGCCTATTAAATGGTTTATTTAGGTTTATAATAAGTTAAATTATATCATTTATCACTCATTTCACTTTTTATCCACCTTAATAACTCCAAACAAAGCTAAAACTTCAAACTTCTACCTCACTGCCTATCTCAGTCCATACAGTACTGTAGGTGCATTTAGGAGAATTTGAAACTTGTTTAAGGGGTTTTTAATTATTATTGAAGGATTTTAAGTCATAAAACATCTTAATCTATTTTAAATTTTAAAACAATATTCAAACTTAACATTTTATCTCATATGTTTCAACTTTCAAGCAACCTCCTTAGCAAGACTGTGTCTCATTGTCTTTAGACCTACCTGTAGGTTGATTTGGCTCTATATTCACTTGATAATGTGATTATTAGGATGTAATTGAACATATATAGGTAAATTAGTGTTTATTATTCTTTTATACTTCTTGAAACCTTTCAAACCATATCAATTCTTTCCCTAGGTCCCCAACTGGGACACCATGCTTGACTGTGACAGTCATGCCTTTAGGCCTACTATAGTTGTGAAATACCTAATGAGGTCATGATTAAGGTAATTATGGACCATTTTAAGCATATTTATTTCATATATTTTCATTTTAAATTTCACCTAATGCCTCAAAATCTCTCAAACACCTGGGTACTAGCTCACTATTAGTCTTGGTTATAGATGCTCATTTGAGGCTTGTTGTACAGCCTAGGGAAGGTTCATTAATGATCAAAACATAAAACTTCATATATTAATTGATATTTTTTCTTGTGAATGATAATTTAACTATTTTGGATGGTTTCAAATTAGTATCATAATCTAGGTTCATCCAATTTAAGTGCAAGACCAATTTGTCATCACCTTCCTATAGATATCATTATTCAAATTTAGTGATTTTTTTCAACTTTTAAGCTTGTTCAAACTCCACTTCTAATCCTCCTTTGGCTTTCAAATTTGGCATGAGTGTTTTTTTTAGATAGGGATACTAGGTCAAGTAACCAATAATATTAAAAATTTATTTTATCATGGCATATTTTATCTCAAAATACCTTAAGGATCTTTGTTTGGTCCATTTGAGGACTATGGGACCAAATATAGTCAACTCACTATTTGAAGTCAAAATTCCTTTTTGCATAGCATTCCAATTCTCATGGCATGAACACCATGGTTCTTAGGGAATTTTGGATATTCAAACATGAACTTTACCATGTGTCCCATCCTTTGTGCTTATGTACATCCTATTGAACTTCTGTAGAATGTAACTATGAGCACACTTTACTAATCAAGGCAGTGAACAAGGAACATTGGAGAAATTAGCTTGAAGGAGTTGACTGATATTTTCAAAAAATAATTGAATGGAAAACCTTTAAAAAATTAATCCAAAGATATTCATCATACCATGTAACCATCTTCTACATTGCAAAACTTAGGTTACATGCCCATGAATGTAAACTTTGAGAAACAAACACAATTTGGAATTATCCCTTGAAGGCATTGAAAGAAAAGGATTTGGAGGTTTTAAACACCAAAAAAATAATAATAATGTCTTTAAAAACATTTGGAATCACTTGAAATAAACCATTCCATCAATTCAAATCAACAAAAGTTGAAATAGATTCAAAAAGAGACCCCCTCATGATTGAATAGGCATAAAACATTGCATGGAGTGTAAATGATTGTTCATAAAGGATGAGGAACAAAATTGAAACCTATTTTTATTAAAATTAATTTTACTCATATTAAAATCCACCCCTAGAATCACTCTTTCCAATTTCACCTATAGCTTCCATAATGAGTGCTTGAATCTACCCTTCCTTGGCTTGCCAATGGAAAATAGAGGAAACGAAGTTACAGATAAATTTTATTGCATTATACTTAAAATTAAAAAATTTAAATTAATTATGGAAGGTTAATATGAACTCCACCACGTTTTCAACTGATGGTGGACTTGATAAGTTCATATAAGTGCCCAAAGGGGCCTATTTTTTAAGAAAAACTAACATTTGATGATCATAATAGATTTGTAACTACCACCTAAAATTATTATGACATAATTTTACATCTTCCACGTTCTTATCCACCTTAGGGACAAATATTTTTATTTTAAAGTCCTTAAAAGTCATTTAATCAAGCTAAAAGTTGGCCAAATGACCCTTTTTACACTTGAAACCTAAGAAGTGGTCAATTTATGACTTGTAAACACATTGAAACATATAAAATAAAATTTTAAGAAATTTATAAAATAAATTGAGCCTCTTACTAAGTTTTACCATAGTTTACCAATGTTGACTTTTGTTGACTGGGTCAATACCAGGAGAATGAGTTTCAACAAGGACTAGGGGAAGGGTAGATAAGACATGTAGGATAATATATAGCCCCATATGACATATGAAGCTTTATATAAAAGTTTAAAATTTTATGGATTGACAAAAATTTAACTTGGGGTCAAATTTGGTCAACATTCCTAGTGATTCAGTGGTGGCATGCCTGTTATGCCTAAGACTAGTTACCTAATCTTTCTATTAAGCATGAAGTCACACATATAAAAAATCTAATTGACTTGAACAAACATTTAGCTCAATGGAAATAATATGGTTTCCACACACACATAAAAACACACACCACACAAAGGAAATGAAACACACTTATGCTCTAAATCACTTAAGAAACATAAGACAATAAATACTCTCTAATGTGTACAAACTAAGTAGAAAGGACTGATCCTCTTGGATAAAAAGGAAAGTTCTTCATACCATAACCTTGAAGTGAAATAAAATAATGTGCAAGATGAAACTTATTACTTTTCCTTGTTTTTTCAAAAAAAATCTTACTTCTCATGGTGCTTGCATTCACTTCATCTAGTTTCACAACCAAGAACATGTGTTTAATAGAAACATACTCCTCTTGATTTGTTTGAATGGAAACCATAGTCCTTGATTCACTTGGTCTTTCATTAATCCTAGATTCATTATGACCTTCACACTCAATGTCAACCTCAGGTGGCTTTTCATCATCAAGGTTATATTCATTTTGAAAGGTAAGGTCCCCATAAAGCCTTGATGGTTCTAGTAGCTGATTGCATGGGAGAGGTTCTTCAAAGCTTACTACCTTTCTTGGAACCTTGTATTCTCCATCCATCTTATGCACTTGATCTTGTTGAGATGAATCATGCTTACCTTACTCTTCTTGAGGAGGTGCTTCATGATATTCAATAGGTTCAATTACAACATTTATTTCAAAGCTCTTCTCAAGCTCTTCATGAAGTGGAGATGCATCATCCAAGCTCAAGCAAAAATTTTCAAGATCATCCCAAAATGCTAACTCTTCATGGTCAATAGAAAAAACTTAAATTTTATCAACATTATTTCAAATCTCTTATGGAACATCATGTTGGCTAATGAGTGCCTCTTCTTCACCTTGTGTTGTAGGTTGATCATCATCATCTTCCATGAAGCATGGAAATTCATCAATCCACTCAAGGTCTACTTCTTCTTGTCTCACCATTGAAGTGTCTTCTTCTCCCAAAACCTTTGTTGGCTGCTCCATATCATCAGCTCCTTCTTCAGTGTGTTTAAGGAGATCATCTATGATATCATCCTCCCTCAACTCTTGTGGAGTTGTAGAAATAATCAATTGATGTGAAGGATATAGAGAAGAAGTACTGAATGGCAATCCTTTAGGTGATTTTTCAACCTTGTTCACATGGTTTTCTTCTTTTTGAAGGTTCACAAGAATGGTACCTTGGTTTCTACCTTATCCATGAGTATCCCTTTGCATTAAGTTTTGTTCTTTTGATGTGAGGAAAGGAATAGCTCTTTCTTGTACTATTAAGGCTTGACAACCTCCTCCACCATCATACACAAATTAACCTTGAGATTATCTCCAATGATCCAAATGTTCCTCTCCTTGAACTAGGTTGGTATGGATTGTAACAATATCCTTTGTGGATGGAATGGAATTAGGATTATAGATATTAGGCTACTTATTGGAAGCTTGATGGCCTTGGTGATTGTATTGGGGATTGGGTGGAGTAGTTGAAATTGAGCTTGTTTGAGCTGAGCTTGTAATGACCTGATCATTTAATATTTGTCTATAGCATTATCCACCTTCTTATGAGTGATTATAGACTTTACATTGGCATTGGGAACTTTATCTACACTTGGGGTTTCAAATGAACTATGAGATAACAAAGGCATAGAAACTCTTGGGAACAATTTCCTAGCTAGTACCATACTATTCTCAGCTTTAATAGATATCTCATATGAATTCAGTAGAGTCAATACTCCCATTTCCTACAACATTACTGCCACATCAGTTCCAATATCCTTGAGATAAGTGGGAAACATAAAGCATGGAAGGGGCCTCATGACAGGTGGAAATCTATACTATGTTCTTTGAAATATCTCATTAAAATCTCCCATGGATTCATTAGGACTCTCCTTATCACATTCAACTGATGAATTAGTGAAATGTGATCACTCTTATTCTCAAACCTTTTTACCAACAACTCTCCAAATCCATCCCAATTAGTAATGTAACCACCTCCCAATGTCCTATACCAGTCAAGTACTTTACCCTTCAGAGACATAGAAAGTAGCCTAATAGCTATGTTGACTTGAGTGATATTGTGGAAATTGCAAAAAATTGAGATGTCCCTAATGTGTTCAGATGGGGTAATAGGATCTTATCTATTAAAGCTAGGGAGACTTTTGGTAGCATTAGGAGGAGTAGGCTCATATGTAGGAAGATTGATTGGATTTTGAGTGTTGAAGGCTAGGAAAGCATGTTACCTAGCTATCTTTTCTTCTTCCTCTTGACTATGAAATATAATGTGGAAAACTTGATCTAAAACCATATATTCTCACCTTTTGGATTCACTAAATGTTAGATTAGAAACACTTTTGCAACCTTGTGCTTGTCAAGACCAACATTCACCTTGACATGGAAGTAATTAAGACCAGTTGTCCTACTAGGTGTGCCAAAACTATTGTCATCAAATTTTATATCCTAGGACACTCTATGAAGATCCTTCAATTTCATGCAATATGGAATCATTTCTCAATTTTTTGGGAACTTGAAAGAGAGATGAATCTCTAGATTATGAGGGCTAGCTCCCTATATTTCATCTTTAAGTGCTTATCACCTAATCTAATGATTATTCATGGGAAAAGGGTTATGAGTCTACATGAAAAGGAAAATACACTAAATATGTGATACAAAAATACATATCCCATAGAATAACACACTCCTACTAAGTAAAAAATCTTTCCAAGACCAACTCTAGGCATTGAAGGATCCTAACATAGTGTTTCAATACGAAGGTAGGCATACATAGGATAATCAACAAGAGAAATGATATAGTGGAAAATTTCAAACCATAGAGACAATTTCATACTTGAATAGGAGCCTAGTAAATTCATACACTTCACATGACTTGTTAAAATCAGAACTCTTACTTAAACATGAAGGATAAAGAGGAGTAAGGATGACACCATCGCTTAGTTCCACTACACATCACTCACACACTTGTACAAAATGTTCTTAACTAAAAATAAGACTTGTATTAAATTTAGAAAGACAAAATTCAATGTCATACAAGTAAGGCCTCACCATAATAGCTATGGTCTCCTTACAATAGCTAAGATGGCTCACATTTATAGAATTTGAAGAAGAGAGAGAGAAAAGAAGCTAAAGAGGCAAAAGGACAAGTTTCAAAAGGTGAGGATCAGTTAAAATCATATAAAATAGGTGTAAAATGTTTTATGAAATTGATTTAGGCATGTTTCCATCGAAACTGAGCACCTTCCTCACATGCGGCATTGAAATTCTTCACAAGCATCTTTGAGTATTGAAACTCCTCCTTTAAAAGTGGAAAAAGGAAAGAGTTTGATCATGAGGTCTCTTGGATAGTCAAATTTACATCCCAAGGAAATTTTTAAATCTTTTTTAAGCATCTCAATTAGTTACATCACCTGTAATTATCAGTTCCTCTCTTAGGTGTCACAAGGCTCCTTTGTCCCATTAGGCCCAATTTGGCCAAAATAGCCAAAATTTGGATTTAGTTAAATTAGTTAAATTTTTATTCATGGAAGGAATATTTTAGTTATATTGGACTAAAAATAATAATTTTTTAATCATAAATATTTCACCAAAATCCCATTTTGCCTATAAAGCCTTCACGAGGCCTAGTCTTCTTGTAGCCCTATTTTTGCACAAATTCACTAGTTTAGGAGAATGTATAGACTTCTAGGACTAATTTAAAAAAAAAATTAGTAAAATTTTTCTTCATTTTTATTTTTTCCAAGTTTCATGGTTCAACACTCATGGAAAGTGTGATTTTTGATCTGTTAGTCCTCCCAATTAGGCCTAGTTAGGCCTAGAAGACAAAAAAATGTTTAAAAATGTCTCCTGCATGTGTGAAAGCTCCTAGAAATGTTTTATTAACTTTAAAATGACCCATAAAATATTCCATGTCACATTTTAGCTTCTAGTTCACTGTGAAAGTATGAAAACCCTGAAATGGCCAAAAGACTAGTCTAGGTCTTTTTGCATGCTAGATAAGGAAAATAGATATTGGGTGAGTAATAAGTTTCAAATTAATTTTATTTGACTCCTGATGGATAAAAAACATCTGATATACATATGAAAACATTAATTAACCAATTTTAAGGCATGAAAAATGTCAAAAAGGCACATGACCCTCAATTTGGCTTTTAGGCCTAAGGATTCCCTTCACACATGACTGTAACCCTCCTTGGTTAGAGCAGCCTGTTTGGTTATAGACACTCTATAGATGTTTTTTAGGCCTTATTATGTCCCCTAAATATTATACAATCATAATTTGGTCATTTTTTTCCTTTTGTTCCATTATTTCAACATTTTCCCCAAAATTGTCCACTTCATGCATGTTAAAATAACCCCTGATCTGAGACAAAATAGGGAGATTTTTCCATGATATATGATAAAATATGATTATTTTAAAGTTTAATATAGATCATAAGGGTACTATTTAACAAAAAATTTCACCTAAATCTTCCATTTAGACCTCCATCTTCACATATTTCCAAGGCAAACTTTATGAATTAAGCAATCTATGAAGGTAGGTCGAGTATAACTTTATATTTTGCATTTGAAAAATATCATTTTGCTTTTTTATCTTAAAATTATATATATTAAGTGTTTTTTTTCAATATATAAACCTTTATTCAGTCATTTCCAAATGTTTTTCTTACCAAAGTATTCCCATACCCTATTCTTTGTTATACTAACCACATGCTTTGACTGTACCTTGACTTTGTTTTGACCCATGTAGCTATTTATAGGTGATAATGGGTATGAATTAGGTCTTGGATGATGATTTATAAAAAAGTTTAGTCATTAAAAACAATTATTCCTTGACATTTCCAATTTTTCAACCCAAAAGTACTTAGAACCCACTCAAAATCCATTGTTTCACTCCATTGCCAACATGACTATGTTTTTGTGAGTTTAGGGGCATGTAGATCAGGACCTAAGCTTAATTTTATGTTCATGGTCCTCCTTTACATGTTATTTAGGAAATTATTCCATAATTTTCTTTTAATTCACTTTAAAATCCTTCACACCACATCAATTTCGTGCTTAGGTCCTTAAAGAAGATACCTTTGCCTTAACTAGGATAGTCATCATTCTACCCCTATAGGGTACTTCTTTGGCAGATTTGGGAATATTAAATTGTGTATTTAGGTTTATAATAAGTAAATTTAGATCACTTATCACTCATTTCACTTTTTATCCACCTTAATAACTCCAAACCAAGCTCAAACTTCAAAGTTTTACCTCACTACCTATCTCAGTTTGTACATGCATGTAGGTGCATTTGGGAGTATTTAAAACTTTTTTAAGGAGTTTTAGATTTTTATTAAATTATTTGAAGTAAATAAACCTATTAATCAATTTTAAAGTTTAAAACAAGATTCAAACTTAACCTTTTATCTCATATACTTCAACTTTCAAGTAACCTCCTTAGCAAGACTGCATCTCATGGTCTTTTAGGCCTACTTGTAGGTTGATTTGGATCTATATTCACTTGATCATATGATTATTAAGATTGTATTGAAACTATATAGGCCACTTAAAATTTATTCTTCTTTTATCCTTCTTTAAACCTTTCAAACCATATCAATTATTTGCCTAGGTCCCCAACTGGGACACCCTACCTTGATTGTGATAGTCATGCCTTTAGGCATGCTGTAGGTGTGAAATACCTAATGAGGTCATGCTTATGATCATTATGGACCCTTTGAATCATCTAAAGTTCATATATTTTCATGTTAAATTTCAATTAATGCCTTAAAATCTCTCAAACACGTGGGTACTATCTCACTGTTAGTCTTCATTGTAGATGTTAATTTTACACTTGTTGTGGGGATAGGGGAAGGTCATCAATGATCAAAACATCAAAATTCATATATTCCTTTATTTATTTTCTTAGGAATGATAATTGAACTAGTTTGTATGGTTTTAAATTATTATAATGATCTAGTTTAATCCAATTGAAGTGAAAGACCAATTTTTCATCACCTTCCTGTAGATATCACTATTCAAATTTAGTGATTTTTGGCAACTTTTAAGCTTGTTCAAACTCCACTTCTAATAATCCTTTGGCTTTCATATTTGGCATGAGTATTTTTTATAGATAGGGATACTAGTTCAAGAAACCAAGACCATTGAAGACTTATTTTGTCATGTCATATGTTATCTCAAAATACCTCAAGGATCTTTGTTTGGTCTATTTGAGGACTGTTGGACCAAATATAGTCAACTCACTGTTTGAAGTGAAAATTCCTCTTTGCATAGCATTCCAACTCTCATGGATTGAAATCCATGTTTATTAATGAATTTTTTATCTTAAAACATGAAATTTACCATGTGTCCCATACTTTTTACCTCTATACATCCTATTAAACTTTTGTAGAATGTGACTGTGAGCACACTTTACTAATCAAGGCATTGAACAAGGAAAATTGGACAAATTAGCTTGAAGGAGTTAACTGATATTCTCATAATAGAATTGAATGGAACACCTTAAAAAAATGAAACTAAACATATTTATCATCTCATGGAACCATCTTCTATGTTGTAAAACTCAGGTTGCATACCCATGAATGCAAACTTTGAGAAACAAACACAATTTGGAATTTTGCCTTGAAGGCATTGAAAGATAAGAATTTGGAAGTTTTAAAAACAGAAATAAGAATAATAATTCCTTTAAAATCATGTGTAATCACCTTAAATAAACCATTCCATCAATTTAAATCAAGAAAAGTTGAAACAGATTCAAAAAGAGACCCCCTCATGGTTGAATAGGCATAAAAAGTTGTTTAGAGTGTAAATAATTGTTCATAAAGGAGGAGGATACAAATTTAAACTTATTATTATGAAAATTAATTTCAATTATATTTAAATCCACCCCAAAAATCACTCTTTCCAATTCCACCTGTAGCTTCCATAGTGAGTGCTTGAATCTGCCCTTCCTTGGCTTGCCAATGTAAAATGGAGGAAAAGAAGTTGTATATGAATTTTATTGAATTATAATTGAAATAAAAAAATTTAAATGACCTTATTTGAGGTGAATAGGTACTCCGCCACATTTTTAACAAATGGTGGACTTGAGAAGTCCATACAAGTGCCCAAAGGGGCCTATTTTTGAGGAAAAACTACCATTTGATGATCATAACAGATTTTTAACTACCACTTGACATTATTATGACATAATTTAACATAATACATGTTATTATCCACCTTATGGACAAGTATTTTTATTTTAAAGTCCTCAAAAGTCATTTAATCAAGCTAAAAGGTGGCCAAATGACCCTTTTAGCACTTGAAACCTAGCAAGTGGTCAATTTCTGACTTGTAAACACATTTAAACCTATCAAAGACCATTTTAATACATTTATAAAATAAATTTATCCTATGAATAAGTTTGACCAATGTTGACTTTTATTGATTGGGTGAGTACCAGGAGAATGAGCTTCAATTGGGACTAGGGGAAGGGCAAATGAGACATGTAGGACAATATATCACCCCATATGACATATGAAACTTTATCTAAAAGTTTAAAATAGTAGGGGTTGACCCAAATTTTACTTGGGGTCAAATTTGGTCAACATTAATATCAGTAATTACTTAAGATTAATATAAATAAGTAAAAGACAATATATATATATATATATAGTGACAAGGAATTAATATAGTTGATCAAGTATATGAACTATTATGCCTTTTTTGGTGAAAAAATTGGTGATTATGGCATATTGTGAATTTTCATTAACATTGAATATCTTGGATTGGATTGTGCATGCCCCAATAATCATATATTAGTGGTTGTGCACAGTCACTCAAGTGTGCTTAACTCCATCATCATCATCATCATCCTAGAGTAGTGGAGTAACTTGGGTCCCTATATGAATCTTGATATGTATATATGGTGCAAAAATGGTGTATATAGTAGTGCAAAAACTAGTGTAGATGTTGGTGTAAATATCAAACCATCCATTGTAAATGGAATGAGGTTTAATTTTGGAAAAAAATTGGTGCAAAAGTTGGTGAAAAAACTGAGTATGATTTGGGTCTAGAGTATAATACATGGATAATAACATGAATTTCCATTCCATTTGTGATATTGAGTAAGGAGGAAGCAATGTGCTGCACACATGCCTCCAACTAATATATGGTGCATATATATTCTAAGACCAGGTAAAATAAATATGATTCTAAGTAAAACTTGAGTACCAACCTAGAAAAACATTTCATGCATTATTTCCCCAAAATTTATCAAATATGGGATAAACTATATTATTCTAAGTAATTGTAGAAATTAAGACCATGAAATTGTTGATAACTGATTTGAGTAAACAAAGGTTCTAATAAATTTTAGAAATTCCTATTTTTTAGGCATTTAGATAACATCACTAGGAAGGACACTAAATTAGTGTTATCTTATTCAATGTGGCACTCCTATCCAATTTGGATTTTTATGTGTTTTTTGAGTTTGAAATTGTATCAACTATGTAGCCACTATTAAATTTTGTATGTGTATTGATCTAGGAAGGTTAAGTCTCTAATACAAACCCTTATGAATTCCCCCTTTTTTATGTAAGTTATTGATCCTAAATAAAAACTTAACTCTAAATAAAAGGTTATATAGTAGGTTGTTATGATTTAAAAAGATGTAAATATGAGTATTATTGACATCATGGAAAAGCATGGCATCTTGATGTATGTAAATTAATCATATTAATAATGTAAGATACATGTGAAAAAAGGCATTTATAATATAAGTGTGTCTAATTAGATGTGACAATGAAGCATGTAAATAAATAATCAACTGAGTATATAATGTTGAATGGAATTACTTAGGGGGGAATGCATGATGTCCTCATGGAATTATAATGGGTTGGGTTAATGTTGTCCATCATGGCATCCAAATCTAAGTAAATAATAAAGTGAAGTGTCATGGCCATGATGCACACAATTAAAGAGTACACACACAAAAAAAAAAACATAATAGAAGGCTAAGGGGCCACAAACAAGGGACATGTCCAAATTTCACTCTCTCAAATAGAAGAAACATAAAAATGTATGTTTAAATTATCTCACATGTATACATGAAAACAATAGAGGCTTGGAGCTATAAAGAAGGGCATTTTCAAATGTCTACACACAAAAATAAAACATACGTAAGGACATGTTCAAATTTACTCACATGCACACAATTAGGGATATAAAGGTTTATATCCAAGAATTAATGACATATTCAAATGTTTTCAAAGTAAATAAGGAAATTCATACAATATACAAAGCTGGGAAATCAATACAAAAAGTATGTATGATTATGTATTATGATCAACAAGAGATAAGTTATAATCTAATAAATATTCATTAATTAAGATAGGTAATAGTACATCACAATGTTAGTGAGTGAGAAATATAATAAGATGTAATACAATGCAGAGTATTGAGTGTGTAAGTAAGATAATGTGGGAAAAGAAAGTTAAAACATGTGTTTATAATGACCCTAGTTAGGTAGATGATGAATGTACATGATTTAAGAAGCATGTGTGAAGTCTAGGATTGAGCATTGATAGTTTTATCTCACTAGGATAATAATGGGGTAATATACATTAAAGTAGTGAACTCTTATTCTCCACAATCCTCTTGTCTAAATTCCATTTCTGAATGTATAATAGTGAAAGTGTCTAGTACTAAGTTTGGGATTGATTTTTTATGCAATATGAAATCACTCATGTGCCTTGGTGAATCATGTATGATATAAAACTACCTAAAACATGTATATAATATTGTGCACAACTAAATTGGTGTATGAAAAAATACATATAATCATGCATAGGTCTTAATTTTGTTAATTTCTAATTTTACTATTTTTGTATATCTTTGCATATATGTGAACTGAGAAATAAAGAGAATGATATTAACCCATTAATCCCTTGAGATTATTACCATCAATAAATTATGTGATGAACAAATGAATGGCAATATCTTACCAATGAATAATATCATGCAGATTTGTAGGTTTTGTAGCATTGTCATATTCATATTTTGCATAATCAATATCACTAGGATCATACCAATATGTATTGTTATAATCATCATCACCTAGATTTTGAACTTCTAGAATGCCACTCTTGTATTATGTTGTATTTTTGTATGAATAAGGAACTTCCCCATACTATGGTATTCACCTTTCTGATTTCTCCTTCATAATGTGTATTATGTCACGTGACTTTAGTGATATGACATTACTTGTATTTGTTTGTATGCTAGCTAAAGTATGAATTATGTTTTTTGCTCCTTATTTGAAGAAAAATATATCTTCTATTAAGGATGTTATAATTTAAATATCATTTTCAAATGTTACATAGTTGGAATATTTACCTATTATTGTTCCCATTGCTATCATCCATGATCTTCCTAATTTAGCATTATATTGTGCCAAACTAGGACAGAAATGAAATGCCATTAGACATATTTTTGGCCCAACTGTGCAAGCTAACTCAATTGATCCCATAAATTATTTAGATAAATTAATCTTACCCAAATGTTCCTTATCACATCCAACAAATTGTAAGAGTATCATGCTACAAATATTCATTTCAATAGTGTTATCGATCAATGCATTAGTATATTGCTTGAAATATATGAGGGGATTAAGAATCAAAGGCTCTAGAAAATATGAATGATTTCTAGTCAATTCCATTGGAATCACACTTTAAAATGTATCTTGTTAAGTTATTTCATTATTTGGAGACTTTTTTGAGAGAAAACCTCTTTTAATAATGTTTTTTTGCTTATCTTCAATTTGATTTGATAATTTCTCTTATAGTAATTTCACTTTGTCTTATTCAATCCTATGCTTTTCAATTTTTTCCTTTTGTAATTTATCTTTTGAATCTTATGCATTTTGTGCTATTGCTTTCTATAACTTATATTATTGAATCTTTTCTTATTCTAAGTGGCCTTTTTCAACATTTTCTTACTTCGAATAGCCCTTTTCAACCTTTTATTTCTCTGATTTGTCCTTTTTAACCACATTGTATTAGTTTTGAATTTTCACTTGTGCTTTAGGAGATGCATTCATAAGGTGAGTGGGTTTTTAAGTTATATATCAATGATAGAATCACCACTTTAAATTACCTTTTGTATTTTTTACTTTAAAGCTAAACAATGATCTGTATGATGCCCATCCATTCTATGATATGCATAATAGTATTTTGATCTCTGTAGATGATGTAGAGGAGGTATTTTGATCAAATTATATCCAATAATTTCCATTAGAATCTCACTTAAACTCTTATTAGACATTTTCATAATTTTTGAATCACTTACTATGCTGAATTTTGTTGTGATTTATATTTTTACTATGAAATATTGTTAGGGACAACATTGCTAGATGGAGATGCACATACATGATTAATTCTAGCATATTCTGGATTATTTTAAAATGTTATATGATGTTAGAATAATGTGATATTTTCACTAAAATTTTATTTTAATTTTGCAACTCATATATTAACTTTCCCATAGAGATGATTTGACAGTTTAGAGCTTCACAAGCACAAACCCTAGGTGTTTTGGATTGAACATGTATGCATACACCATCAAGGTGATATGTGAGAGTTGTAGGGGTTTGAGGAAGGATATGTTTATTACCTTATTTTGGAACTATAATATGAGATATTCTTACCTCTTGGGATAGTGATATCATGGACCTGGTTAAAGGGAAAGTAGTTATCATAACCTTGAAGGTTAGGACAAGCTTTCTTATTAACCATTTAAAATTTTTCAAATACTAAATGATAACAATAATTTTATCAAACAATATAAAATGATTAAAATATATAATTGAATTTGAAACATTAGGAGGATAAAATTTTATAAGGAAAGCTAGGGCTTTCCATGTTCAACAATAAGCAGGTTCATCATTATGTTTTATCAAATTTTGGATTTATGTAAAAATCCTAAATGATAAAACTACTATGAAAAATTAGGATAATAATATAAAAATTATAAAATTAGATAATTTATAAATATTTTTTCTATAACATTAAATTTTAGTGAGGAGATCAAGGTTTTTGGGTTTTTTATGCCTTCATTTGTAGATCTTGCATTTGGTGCAAGAGCTTATGATCACTTGGGTACACCATTGTTTAAATGATTTTAATTCAAAAATGATATTTATTTGTCATGTGAATACCAATAAAATTAAATGGTTAAAAATGGGTCAATAGTTTCATTTGAGTGAGATCTTAACACCCCATGTGTTGAACATTGCCTACATACCAATACTTTGAAGAGGGTTTAAACTTCATCTAGTTATCCCATGATATGGTCGTATGTGAATAACTGGTGTAATGTCATTTATTATGGTGTAATAATTATGTTATTAATTTAATTATTCATGAATTGTGATCTATAAAATGTATTTAGATTTGAGCTCTAGGTTACTGGGGCCTATGTACTCCAAACTGGGAGAAACATGTATTCTACTCTCAATGTGTAAGTGTGATTCTAGTGCTTTTTGATGTGGAAGCATCCTAAGTGGGAAATGGCTTGAAAAGAGTTTATATAGTCATATAATTGAAAATAATTAATATGGGTCTCATTATGGACATGGGATAACATTCTTATAGCTTTAAATTTGGTAAATTAGTCATTGTTTGGAAAGAATATAGGAGGGGGTAGGACACTAAATCAGTTATTTCATCAAGATAGGTGCTAGGCAATGCCTAAAAGGTGTCTAAAATTGATAATAATAAGGATGAGTATATGTGGGGGTCATTTTTAAAGTTATAAGAGTGTTCAAGGTGGTAATAGGTGATTAAAAGTTCCCTAAGATAAGTCTAGAGCTAAATGTGTAAATAAGTGGTCACAAGTGCATGATTTTAGCTTAAATGTTAATTTTTTGTGTCTACAGAATTTTATATTCTTGAAAAGTCTTATTTTACAATGTAAAATAAAACTAAATAAATCATTGAATAATTGTGTGTGTCACTCTCTTGTTGAAACATTGAAATAATAACAACAATCATTAAACATATTTCACTTGAGTAAACAAAAAAATAAAAATAAAATCACCACACTTTAAAAGGGTTTTGGGTCATAAATTTTGGGGCATGACATTTTGGCATTGGAGCACAAGTTTGGCCTTAAGAACTCTAGTAAAATTAGTATGATTGGTTTATTTACCTTCCATAGTAGAAAAAATACATGATATATACTTTTAATTTAGAAATTTTTAAATACACAAGACTTTTTATATACAAAGTTACTATTTAGGAGTGATGTTAGCTTTGTTTTTCTTTAGTTCATATAGGTTGTGACTCATGATTGGTTATAAATATAAAACATGTATATTTTCATGGGATTCTATTGAGACACTACGGTGTTACGTGTGGGATGACCGATTATTGTTATTCATTCAAAATCAAAAGTGATAGATGTTTTGTCATAAATGGTATATATGATGTGAAATATACATTGGTTATGATTTATGGGAATAAATTTTATCCCTGTGTGTTACTAGTAGAATTGTGTTATTGTTTTGTAATGTGTTTGTACTCATTGTAATAAAATAATGTGGACAAATGTATCTTGGGTTAAAATATATGTTTCTTTAACCTTAATAGTAGCTCATGTTCATGTGTAATTAAACCCTATTTATTTAACACCGACATCATCTTATATCTATATTTAACCCCTTGTGAAAATGATTTCCCTCTAAATAAAATTATTTTTTTATTATCATGATGCATAGGTTGTGGTTAAAATATGGAAATTGTATTATAAAGATAAATTTTACTTTTTATGAATGTAAATTTTGTGTAAAGTAAAATTTATTTATTTAAACATATAATATTAAAGTGAAACTAATATTATGTAGTGTGGTATAACCTTACATCATTGATCTAGTGATTGATCATGGATGGAAGTATGGGGTCAAGGGGGGTGTAAAAAATTCTTCATACTAGTCTAAACTGAGTTACTAGATATGAAGTGGATCTTATCATAGGATGAAAACCCACTTTTACCATTTTCACAAGGTATCCACTTGATATTTTAGGTGTGTTCATGATTATTTCTTCATGCCCCATGATCTCTTCATGCATAATGGTTACATATAAACAAGGTGTCCCTCCACTCACTCCTCAGTGGTCATTGAAAGAATAACCTGTATGATTTATTCATGATGCATCCTTTTTAACCTTTTAGGAAACATATGGAGAGTGATTATTTTATCTTACCTCATGGGAGATAATCAAGGATTATTATTTTTTTTCCTTCTCCCCTTGGTGGATTTCTTAGCTACATAGTGCCATAATTTAAACTTTTGTGAAATTATTATGTCAAATTTTATTTATAAATTATTTTTCAATTTAAGTTGATTTAAAAACCCATGCCTTTTTACTTCTCTTTGATTTAATTTTTATTAAATAATTTATTTTATGATTATTAAATTAATTTTTATTGAATAAAATGTTTCATTATCTTATTTATGACTCTCTTTTATGGTCAATTAGATCTTGATCAAATTATATTGTTGATTTATTTTCTTTTAAAATTTTATATCTTTGATTAAATGTTGGTTTCATATATGTACTTAATGTACATGTTGTTTGCCTTGTGTAGGTATGGGGAAGAATAATTAGTTTGGAAAATATAAGTAGGGTATGATGGACAAGCTTATAGAATAATGTTAGAACATATCATCCCATCCACTAGACGTGGTGGTTATAGGATATTCTCTTGTTCTTGGGAGTTATTAGGATATTTTTCACTTGAGAGCACAATTATTGATATTCTACTTCAACAAATGATATTATTCTATTCAATTTGGAAATTTATTTTACATAGTGAATTATCACCATGGAACAATGCTCAATTTTGTTCAATATGATCTTACAACATAATTTTTCCTTTATTTCAAATGATACTTATCAAAATTATTTGGAATCATAAATTCTTGGGGTTTTACTTGGGTTGTGACAAATTTTGGATGTTAGTATGGAACTATGGAAACCACCTAACAAAATTTATATCAATTTCTTGAATTAAACCTATGGGATAAATATTAAAATGTAATTTACAATATAATCCAAATTCATAATAACAAAAATGATCCAAATTAGAGAATTTTGAATAAGAGAAATCCTTTTTTAAGACACTTAATGATTTGTGAAAACTTGTTTGAAAACTTTAAGAACAATTGAAATTTTTAAAGAAGGATAATTTAATTAAATAAATAATTCCTTGATATTAGGGTTAGAAGCAACCATTAAAAAAAATCAAGAAAGACAATTAGACTCCTTCATTTAGTCACAAGATCAAGCTCAATTTTAATGGTGCTATGAAAGGCAACCCCAATTGGGTCGGTATTGAGGGGTTCTTTAAAGATTCCCAAGGTAATTTTATGCTTGGCTATAGTGAATCTCTTAGATTCTACACCAATAATTTTGAAAAAAAAAATCATTTTGATATGGTCTCTCATTGGTAGCTCAAAATAATTGTCTCTATTTGCATATTGAAGGAGACTTGAAGGTGATTATCGAAGACCTTTCAAAAGGATCTTCTCACAATTAGATCCTCTAAAATATTTTGGATGGTTGTAAATCCCTTTAGGATAATTTAAGATCTTTTCTCCTCCTTTATATCTTTTATGTGTTGAGTTCAACATACACCCATTTTTTAAAAATAGGGACCCTTGTTATAAATTGTGTAAATTTGTACCTTAAAATTAAAAACTCACTTGATCAGAGTACCACTAACATGTTGGCACATTGTTTTTATTTGAAAATAATCCACACCTGGTTCTCATTTGGATTAATTAACATGTTTTTAATTGATCACGGTTTTACCCCTTCTAATTTTGCTAATGATTTTTCCCTATATTCTTGTATTGCAGGTTTAATGGAATATAATTTAGAAAGTAAAATGTTTAGGGTTTTGTGTTTCAATATTAAATTTATCTTTTAGTAACCTTTGGTTTTTCAAAGATCAATTGAATCTATTTTAAGTATTGTTAAAACCCTAGTCTAATATTTTAACCTAAGTCCTTTTTGAATTAAATTCAAATTTACATGGGAAAAATTTACATGAGAACAATTATTTGTGCCATGGACTTAGCTTAATTTTTATCCCAAGGCTTAGTCATGTTTCTCAACATGACCAAACTTTAGTCAAAAAATATTATGCTTGGTCCCTTTATGTCCCATGGCCCCATGGTATATTTTATTATTAGCATGGTCTAAATAATCACATGGTCCCATTTATTATGTTCTAAACATAGTTTAAGATTTAATCAAAAGGATTTAATTTGTGTTTATTAACACAATTGAAAACCTTAGTCTTAATACCTTAACCTAAGTTATTTATATTTCCCAAGCCTAACTTAACATTTTTTGACCATAAGATCAATGGTTCATATTTTCTCAAGCAATATTGATCTAACAGTGCATGATAAGTCAAGACTTCAATGGAGCTCTGAACAAGTGAGAGGGTGGAAAGTCTCACCATCATCGGAACCCTACCAAATATCCAATGGTATGCATCAAAAGATGATATGATGGAGTGTGATTCATCAGCTGAAGATGATCTGATGGTGTGAGATCAATGTTGACAATTTAAATACTCTAAGATAAGATAGAAGGTGACAATTGTCAAAAATTCAATAAAGGAACATTAAGAAGACAATAGAATTCCACCCCTTAGATCAAGATCTGATAGATCATGTTGATCTAGATGAACAAGATCTAACGATTCATAATGAATGTTGAAAAGTTAAACTACCTAAGGATGAACACAAAGATGACATGTGTAATAACCATAAGCCACAAATTAAAGCTCGATCATCTTTCAAATATTGATGGTATGCAGATGAACATACACATTATTATCAATGGTCTATGGAGAAAGAGACACAATTAAGTAGATCAAGATCAATAGAGTATATTCATCTGGATAGAGAGGATCTGATGATGTGAGGTTGACATTGACATGTTAATAATGGTCAAGACAAAAGTGAAAGTGACAAGTGTCACAAATGCAAAGAATATAAAAAGAATCCAATGGGATTTGATTTCTTAGATTGAGATTAATAAATTGCATTGATCTTAGCAAATAGATCTAATGGTATGAGGTGAGATAAAAATTTTAAAGATCTTAAAACCAATAAATTATTAACACGCATCCAAAAATGATAAATAGTCATATTTTAAATGTTAATTATTAGGATCCCACAGTGATGCCACATCAGATCCACATATGCATAATGTGCCAATTTGAATATTTTATAGGCCTAAGAAAAGTAAAGGTATTAATACAAAGATCTAAACATGATCTAAGACATGAAACTCATATAAGTTCAAATAGTTTATACCATTAAATCACTTTGAAAACCTTTAGTAAATCCCTAGCAAGTATGGAAACCCTAATTGAACCCTATGTTTATTATAAAGAGTCAAGGAGAGTTGAATTTTCATTTATGCAAGGATAATTTGATCCAAAATTTAATTGTAGACCACTAATAAGAAATCTAGAAGAAGCTCACAGCCATAGCATCCTAAAAGGGTGTTTCAAGGGAAGATGTGAAACTCTATTTGATTTTAGATATAAAATGGAGGATTTTCAAGGACACACAATTTGATTTCAGATCTCTAAATACAAGGGAAAATAATCAGTTGATCTTGTTTTGTATGATTGAGAACCAACAACCCATCATAAGAGAAGAGGAGAACATGTTTGTAAGGAGGCTTTACTATGACATAGTTTCCATGTAGATGATAGGTCTCCATTATGTTGTATCAAAACCCAATGTATTGCATTATTTATACATTCTCTCTCCTATTTTTAAAGATGGTAAAATAGATAAGGGCATGATTATTCATGAGGGTAGTTTCAAGAAAATTGCTTACATCTCTCCTATAACATTTGAAAACTATTATAAGCTACCTAAGCCCTATGTAAACCAAACCATAATCAATAGTTATGCAAAAAAAATTATTTAAATAACATCATTTCTCTATGGTTGTATTCTAGAAACCATGTGTTTTATGATTTCAATGGTAACATCCCCATTGGCCAATTTAAACCTAGGATAGGAATGATCATTAATCCAAGTGGATCCATGTACCATTCTATTTTTCAAAGTCTTCAAATTTAGTTCAAATAATTTTCACATTTTATTACTCATCGAGAGCTTTCTAGCACTTTTCATGGTTTGAAAAATGGAGTTCGAATGCTCAAGATATAGCCAATTGAAGAAATCATGTGAAAGGGATGTCAAAATGACATGGCACAGTGAGGAATGCCAAGTGGACCAATCTCCATATGACACATGGCAAATAATTAGTGGGCAAAAAAAAATTTAGGTGTTTTATTTGATGCACATGATATTTGACCTTTTCAAAATCAAAATAGGTGCCAAACATCCACGCCACAAACATTAAAGAGCCTCCCTCACTCCTAGGCATTTGAATAGGCTAGGTGGCATCCAAAGTTGGCACCCAAATCTTTCTCATTTGAAATCTTCAGCAAGTTTACTATTTAAGGCATGTAAAGCAACCACACCCAGCAAATGTGGGACTAAAAGCCTTGGTCAAAGCATGCCCATTTGCCCGCTTCACTAGGTGCCTAAAATGGAGGAGGGAGATTGGAACTTGAGACCTGGCACCTAAAAGGCTAAGGTCTTGACCGCTTCAGCCATGGTGGCTGAAATGTTATAAAAGGGAGTAATATTTACTTGTATTGACATAGATTTCTGACTGTGTAAAGAGAATTAAGAGGATTAGAGCCTTGTTTTTGCCTTGTATGGCCTTGGGATTTTGTTTTTAGGTCTAAGAGAAATATTTGCAGACAAATAAATATCAGAGAAGGAAAAAATGAATATTTTTAAAGGTTTTTGAAGCCATTTGTTGTATCATTTTAATAGAATGGTCCTCACTATGGGGTGGACCCAGAGATGTAGGCTATTAAAGCCAAACTCCATTATCAATTTGCTGGTGTTGTCTTTGATTTTCTCTTATTATTATTGCATTCTGATCTTGATTTTAATTCTAATTTTAATTTCTTTATGCAAATTAAACACAAGAGAGTGAAAATTTGAAGGATATCATAAACATGAACAAGTGATTTTTGAATGTAATACACTTGTATTTTTTAGTTTACAGATCAGATTTTTGGTATCAAAGCGGTTGTTATTTAACAGTGATTGCTAGTGTATGTTGACAAGGTCTAAATCCCACAAGGGTGAAGGAAAACTCATTGAGTATAATCCAGAGATTGGTTCAAGGCGTGCTTTAAGGATGGCTGAAGAAGAGATGGAATCTAAACAAGCTTTCCATTGAGCTTTCATGGACATGAAAAACATGGTTGAGGAACTATACCATGACAAACAAAGGAAATTTGAGAATGAAAAAGAAGGTGATTCATGAGAATCAAAAGGTAAAGAAATCGAAAAACCTTCTCTATTGGATGACAATAAAAAAATTGTGGAATCTCTCCCTTCACTAAAATTGGATATTAAGTTTGAATTACCAATGTTTAATGGTGAAGTTAATGCTAAAAAGTTGGATGGGTCAAGCAGATTGAATTTTATTGTAGGGTCCAAAAGATTGCAGGGGATGAGTCAAAAATTCATTTGGCTACTCTTCGTATGGGAGGTACAGCTCTCATCTGGTGGGAGAGTAAGTTTAAGGAAGCCAAGCTTTAAAAAGGTAACTCAATTTATACTTGGAATGAATTTATTGAAGAACTCAGAAAGCAATTCTATCCTTTAGGATATATGCAACAAGCCATGATGGATTGGCAAAGTTTCAGACAAGGAAAAGGCCAAAGTGTTCAAGATTATACACAAGATTTTAGGAAAAATCTTTACTTTTAAATGTTCCTCTATACACACAAGAAACATTGATAAAATATATAGGTGGGTTGCATAGTTACTTAAGACATATGATTCTTATGTTCAATCCCACTAATTTAGATGCAGTATGTGTTCAAGCCACTCATTTAGAGGCTAGAGGAAAACAATCAAAAGAATATTTTCCTAAAGTAAAAAGTAAGCAATCTAATGTTAAGCATTCCAAAGGGGAAATTTCATTAGGAAAGGGTAAACATAAATCCACTTATACTGTTAAAAAAGAAGGAAAACCATTTTGTAATCATTGAAAGAAAAATCATGATGAGTCTAAGTGTTGGAAACTACATCCTGAGTTAAGGCCTAAAATGTTTCAAAAGAAAGAAAAGAAGGCTAATGCTATGGTTCAAGACTTAGGATCAGATTCAAGTGATGAAACTAAGATCAAAACTATGGGTTTACATAATGATTTTTCTCTTTCAGTTTCTAGCACTAAGTCATCAAATGATGCATCTTCTTCTAGATAGAATTCTATGCATGTTGATAAGAAAAGAAATGAATTATTCCACATTAGATTTGTTTCAAAGCATACTAAGATTGACACTCTATTTGATAGTGTTTCACAAGTAAATTTAATTTCTAAATAGGTTGTTAAGAAGCTAGGCTTACAAACCAATCCCCATCTGAATCCTTATCCACTAGGTTGGGTGTGTGACAATGCAAATCTACAAGTCTCACAAACTTGTAGGCTAAGGTTTTCCATCACATCCAAGTTCATAGATGAGGTTGAGTTGGATGTTATTCCATTGGACATATGTGGGATTATTTTGGGAAGCCCATATCTTTATGATAGAAAAGCAATATTCTATAGAGAGGAGAATAATTACTTGCTTGTTAAGGATGGCATGGAATATATATTTAGAGCACATCACATTAGAATAAGTCTTTCCTTGGTTACAGCAGGGCAAATGAAAAGAATTTAATTCCAGCAAGACTTTTTGTCTCATGTTGATTAAGTCTAAGGAAAAAGAATATTCTCAAGCTTTGGAAAAGTGTGATCTCAAACACAAGAATGAATTGGTTGAAATCATTTCTACTTATGATGATGTATTTTAGGATCCTAAGGGCTTACCTCCTAAAAGGGGAGTTCAACGTGAAATTAAGCTATTGCAGGATTCTCCTCTCCCTAACATTGGCATGTACAGGTTATCAGTGGTGGAAAATGAGGAAATCAAGAAATAGGCAATGGATCTATTAGATAGAGGTGTTATTCATCCAAGTTCATCTTCTGTTGGTTTGCCAATTATTTTGGTGCAAAAGAAAGATGGCACTTGGCAAATGTGTGTTGATTTTCATGCTTTAAACAAAATTACTATTAAGAATCATTACCCTCTTCCCCGTATAGATGATTTGTTGGATTAATTAAAACATGTTATTTATTTCACTATGCTAAATTTGAGAAGTGGATATCATCAAGTAAGAATTAATGAAGGTGATGTATGGAAAATTGCCTTTAAGACAAAATAGGAATTGTTTGATTGGCTTGTTATGCCTTTCAGGTTTTGTAATTCCCTAGCTACATTCATGAGATTGATGAATGATGTTTTTAGATAACTCCTTGATGATTTTTTTATAGTTTACTTAGATGATATATTGATTTTCATCAAGTCATGGGAAGAGCATGTGATCCACATTAAGAAAGTCATGGATGCATTACGAAAGGAAAAACTTTATCTGAAAATGTCAAAATGTGAATTTGGCAAGACCTCTTTGATATACTTGGGTTACATTATAGGACATGGTAAATTGAAAATTGATCCTGCAAAAGTGGCAATCATTGTTAATTGGCCTACACCTGAGGTTAGGAGTTTTCTTGATGCAGTACAATTTTGGAGGAAGTTTATTGCTCAATTTTCATATATTGCATCACCTTTGCATTCTTTGACAAGTGTGAAATAGGTCTTTCAATGGGGAGGCAAACATCAAAAATCCTTCGATACTTTGAAATCAAAGATAAATACTACTCCGATCTTGGCACTTCCTAATATACAACAACCATTTGAGATCGAGATGGATGCAAGTATGCTATGGGAGCTATTTTAATGCAAGGTAAGAAACCAGTTTGTTATCATTCTAAAACCTTTACAAGTGCAGTAAGAAAATATCCAACTTATGATAAGGAATTGTATGTGTTGGTTGAAAGTGTTAAAAAATGGAAACATTACTTAATGGGAAAAGAAACAATAATACATACAAATAATCAGCCCTTACAGTATCTCCAATCACAAACTAAGCTACAATAGTCTAGACATTTTCATTTTATGGATTTCTTACAACAATTTCATTTTGTGATCAAGTATAAAAAAGGAATTCAAAATAAGGTTACAGATATGCTATCTAGGCCTCCTATGGTTGTTACATCTATTCTTTTACAACATGGTTCTTTGTCTCATGAAAGTTATAAAGAATAATATGTGAATGATCTTGATTTTCAGGATGTTTATAAGGACTTGATGAGTAGTATACAAATAGAAGAATTGGAATATCATGTACATAATGATCTTTTGTATCATTTGGGTAAACTATGTATTCCTCAAAATGAGAGGGTGCACATGATTAGAGAAGCACATACTTCTCTTATTTTTAGTCATTTTGGAGTTGCTAAAATGGTTGCACATTTGAAAATGTATTGTTATTGGCCTCGTATGCAGGAAAATGTTGCTAAATATATAAGGGGATGTACTCTTTGTGCCACAAGTAAACCTAGTAATAGGAAATTGGGACTTTACACTCCTCTACCTATTCCTACTCACCCTTGGAAAAGTATCTCTATGGATTATGTGGGGGGATTGCCTATGACACAAATAAAACATGACTATTTATAAGTGGTTATGGATAGATTTAGAAAAATGTGTGTTTTGATTCCTTGCACTAAGAAAATTATTGGTGAAGGCACTACATATTTGTTCTTTAAACATGTATGGGTTCATTTTGGTTTGCCTACTTCAATTATTTCTTATCAAGATTCTTGATTTATTGGGGAGTTTTGGTCAACTTTGTGGGGACTAATGGACACTAAATTAAAAAAGAGCACTGCATTTCATCCACAAACCAATGGACAAACAAAGGTTGTGAACCGCATTATGGTACATTTGCTTAGGGGTTATAGCAATAAAAATCCAAAGTTATGGGATGAACAACTGTGTTACATACAACATGCATATAACTGGGCACTTCATTCTTCTACTATGAAATCTCCATTTGAAGTTTGTTATGGATACTTGCCTAAATCTCCTCTAGATGTTTGCTATGGATAGGATACAACTATTGGTGAACCAAAATAAGCCATTTGAGCCAAGAAGTTCATTGAACAAATATAGCTCATTCATCAAACTGTTCATACTCAATTGGAGAAAAGGCAAGCCAAGTACAAAGCCAGGCATGACAAACATCGTATTGATCACCAATTTGTTGTAGGTGATATGGTATGGCTTCACATTAGTAAGGAAAGACTAACAAGTGAAGGTAAAAAGTTGAAACCAATCCGATATGGTCCTTTTCAGATAATGGAAAAAATTGGCACAAATGCTTTTCGATTAGACTTACCATCTTACATGTAGATTTATTTAGTTGTAAATGTGGAAAATTTGAAATTGTATGAGCCTCTAATGATCATGGATCATAATGAAAGTGTGTCCATTCCTTTCGTTGATGTTTTTTCTCCTAAATATCTAACAGAATTTTAGGAAGTTACTATACTTGACAGGAATATGCAGAATTCACAAAGAGGTAATGTTGAATATCTTTGTGTTGGTCTCAAAGGGATGCACCCAAGAAAGGATAAATGGATGGAAGTCAAAAAGGTGAGGGAAAAATACCCTCACCTCATTACCAATTAATTTCAACTTTTGGAGGTTTAAAAGTTCCCAGTGGGGAGGAATGATCTAGGTGGATCCATGTACCATTCTATTTTTCAAAGTTTTCAAATTTAGTTTAAATCATTTTCACATTTTAGTACTCGTCGAGAGCTTTCTATCACTTTTCATGGTTCAAAAAATGGAGTCTAAATGCTCAAGATATATCCAGTTGAAGAAATCATGTGACAGGGATGTCAAAATGACATGGCACAGTGAGGAATGCCAAGTGGACCAATATCCATATGACACATGGCAAATAACTAGTGGGAAAAAAATTTAGGTGTTTTATTTGATGCACATGATATTTGACCTTTTCAAAATCAAAATAGGTACCAAACATCCATACCACAAACATTAAAGCACCTCCCTCATTCCTAGGCATTTGAATAGGCTAGGTGGCATCCAAAGTTGGCACCCAAATATTTCTCATTTGAAATCCTTAGCAAGTTTACTATTTAAGGCATGTAAAACAACCACACCCAACAAATGTGGGACTAAAAGCCTTGGTCAAAGCGCACCCATAGAGGAAGGATGCCCTTGCCCACTTTTGTAGGCACTTAGAATGGAGGAGGGAGATTGGAACTTGAGACCTAGCACCTAAAAGGCTAAGGTCTTGCTGCTTCAGCCACAGTGTCTAAAATGTTATAAAAGGGAGTAATATTTACTTGTATTGACATGGATTTCTGACTATGTAAAGAGAATTAAGAGGATTAGAGCCTTATTTTTGCCTTGTATAGCCTTGGGATTTTGTTTTCAGGTCTAAGAGAAATATTTGTAGGCAAATAAAGATCAGAGAAGGCAAAATTGAAGATTTGTAAAGGTTTTTGAAGCCATTTGTTGCAGCATTTTAATAGAATGGTCCTCACTATTGGGTGGACCTGGAGATGTAGGCTATTGAAACCAAACTCTGTTATCAATTTTCTAGTGTTGTCTTTGATTTTCTATTATTATTATTGCATTTTGATCTTCATTTTAATTTCTTTATGCAAATTAAACACAAGAAAGTGAAAATTTGAAGGATCTCATAAACATGAACAAGTGATTTTTGAATGTAATACACTTGTATTTTTTAGTTTACAGATCAATCATGACCATGATGAATAGGCTATGTGTAAATTCAACCACTACATATGTGTACAAGATTTGGATTCCCTTATTCTACTTTATGATTGAGAAACATCTCACCCCTCTTCTTGGTGAAGTTATTAATACCTATTTAAGTATATAGTTTCTGGTAATCAAGAAAAGAACTAAGAACCAATTCTTCATGATGTCATACCTCATAGATTCCTTGATTGCTACCATAAATATCCCCAAACTTAGGTAATGGTCACATAATTATACATAAACATTATCCCAATAATATTCAAAGTTACATATATTAAAATATAGGGACCACATCCACTTCATTTATGATTGTGTTTATTCAGCCCTAACAAAGGCTATAACTAGGAATCTAATGTCAAGATTCAACCTCTTGATCAAAAATTCAATTGAGTTCATGGGAGACATCTAGTTATATCATGATTAAACAATCATCAGGATTAAAGGAACACAATGTGCCCCACTTAGACTACCTATCCATGTGCCCATCAAACTAGCAGAGAAAGTTGTAGCTTATCAACTATATAATGGAATAGATGGTTTGTGCAAAACCAAAAGGAATGGACTACTTCACACCCTCCCCATAACCATAAGAAGGACTATTTTTACACAATGGGACAATATTGAGGTTAATTCCAAACATAAGACCTATTTTAATCTCCAAAGTGATGAGCTAAGGTAGTTAGATCCTCATGAAAGAGTCAAGGAACATATAAAGGCCAAGGGAATCAATATCCCTTATGATTAATAGCCTAGTCATTTTGATCCCGTATACACCAAAGCCTCTTTATTCTCTAAAGTCACCATTAGATCAAAAAGGCACAACATCAATCTAGATGCTATAATGTAGAGGGAGAAAAAATGAAGTGATGACAAATGGTAATTAGGACAAAGGCAGTACCATTTACTGAGTGGTATAACTTTTAGACCTCCACCAGTGCAACTATAGACATAGTCTAGAATTGAGGTACAAATTGAGTAAATGATAGAAGATAAAAGGCCTAACTAAATAGAATCATCTTTAACCCAAGTATAAGAACAAGGTTGAAGAGGTTCACATGGTATCATTAGACCCTAGTGAGAAAATTAAAGATAATTTTAAAATGTTATCATTAGCCTGTGAATCAAAGGATGAATAAATGGAAGAAGTAAAGGAATAAAAAGGGAAGCAAGTATTGGATATAGTCCTTATAGAAACCCAAAAAGAAAGGCAAAGTTGGTCATCATCCTAGTTAAAACTAAGAATCCCAAGGTGACCTTCACTCATCCTTTGAATGAAATCAATCTCTTTAGTGAAAAAAACTTGATTCAGTGTCCAACCATTCCTAAATGGTTCATTTATGGAAAATTGCAAAAGGTACCTACTACACAATATCCTTGGGAAATGATGAAATCAATCAATATTCTTGTTCATGAAGAGGTCAAGCCATGGATATTTTCCTTATAGGAGGAAGAATAGAAAGTGATGGCTACTCCAAAAGAATCAAATGGAGCATAAATGGAGACTTGAACTCCAAATATGACACAATATTTAGTTGGTGTCAAATTTGACCCAACAACTACCAATTTATAGAGAGTAAGTGAGAAGAAGGCCATGGTTGGTGGAGAGGAGTTAACTTTCCAAAAAATGGAACCTCTTAAGGTATTTCCTCCAGTTAGAGGACAAAATCTTGGTAAGGACCCAATATTTGAAGAAAATGTTCTTAAAATGGCTCAAGCTTAGTCATACCAATTATAGACAATGATTAAGAGCATATTGTAGCAAAACAAGAATTTGAAAGAATAAGCCATTTTGTCAATCCATGAAGATATATTAAGGAAATTTGAGTACACCATAGCTAATTTTTTTTATTATTTAAAGTAAATTAAGACTAGGCAAGATGAAGTGAATAAACAAAGTAGAATGGCTACAGGCCAAGTTGGCCAATCATAGGCTTCAAGCTACAAAGTGAAGGATTTGACCAAAATCTTGACTAAAAATCAAATCCTTGAATTTAAGATAGTCAACCTAGCCCACTTGAATATGGCTATCTTTACATTAATTGATAAGATCAAGGCTTAGAGTAGCTAGTCCAAGTAGACAGAAGACATTTCTAAAGAACTCAAATAATAAGAGGGTAAGATATTACACATTTTGGATATCCTAATAAAAAATCCCACCACACTTAGTCCTTTGGGTCTAATAACTAATGAGGAGTTCAAGCATAGAACAACTCAATTCATGCAAAAAGTGAGGAATCAAGGATAAGGCAAAATAGGTTTTTAATAATAATAAAATCGTGGGCCTGATTTTATCATCAGAAGAAAAGATCAGAGATTCCAAGAGAATCAAATAATATTTGGAAAGGGATAAGAAGGATCTCAAGGGTCTAAAAGATCAAGAAAAGGAAGTGTTCATGAGACCTATCATTGATGTCTATCTAATCAATGAACAACATTATAGAATGAAGATATTGTAGGGAAGGCAAGAGACTACATTAGCATAAGTGTTTACAAGTTAGTTAAGTTATGAATATTCTCTTTTGTAATTAAGCTTGTATAATTTTTTGAAAAGAGAATATTATTTTTTAAAGGCATGTGCAACTTGTAAAGCACATTGCCTATGGGTTAGTCATTTTAGAATGTCTAAAAAGTTCTCAAAAGATTATAAAATGATAGTTGTCCTTAATTTTTGACATGACTAAATGGAATACCTCATGAAAGGTCTATATAAAGAGGTATTTAATGTTATAGAAGCAAAGAGTCTTTTAGACCCAAAACATTTTGTAACTTTTGAGAAAATTAATACAAAGCAAGGAGTTTTGAAAAGTTTGTCCATTTTTTCTTGTGTGAATTTCTATCATGGTTTTTCATTCATTTGTCTAGTCTCATATTCAAATTTGAATGGTTCTTATGAATTTTGAATGTGAATATTTTAATGCAGAGTTGCTAATTTATGTTAATTATAGATTAGTTGAAATTTCTTAGGTTTACTTCACTTTCTTTGCTCTTCTTGGATCTGGGCTAATGATATTTACTTGAAGGGGTAAAATTATTAAAGTAAATCTTGTTCTTATTTGAATATTTTCAAACTATCCTTAGATGTTTACCTAATGTGTGGTAGGATTTGAGATTATGCTACTTCATGTCATATATTTGGTTAAATGCATGTTCAAATGAAATTAGAACTTTGTCATAATGTTTGAAATAGAGATCAACAATAGTTTTCTTCTTTTCCCTACCTTTCTTTTTTATCCTTATTTTACCAATTCACCTTAGATTAGCTTCATTTTGAATACTCATCTTAGTTTAAATTTAAATTTAGGTTTGTAGCATAGCTCTTTTTAAATAGCATAGATCATATTCAAGATCAAGCATCAACTATTAGGCCATGATAGCTCCCAACCACAAATTAATATAAATTTGTGAAATAGTCTACTTTTTATACTTATATTCCACCAAAGATAATAGGATTATCACAACCTAAAACTCATGCATTAGATTATCTAAATTAATATATGATTAATGTTTCTTAAACACTTAAGATCCACCTATGATGCACTTTTAGGCATCAACAGGGATACACGTTATGCTATCACTATAAGGAGGGCTTCATTTACATCTTTGAAAATTTGTAACATCTTTCCTAATTTTGGTGATTTTTGTTCAAAGATTAATCTATTCTTTGCATATATATGTTTCTTTTATCATATCTATGTAAAGATTATTGAGCTTAGTGGTTTTAAACCAGTCTTTGGGCTTATTTAGACAAAGATATGTATCCTTTGAATATTCATGAGTAATTATGGTAAAGATAGCTTAAGATGTGTGAATCCAATGAGTTTGAGGTTAGTATTAGCTATTTTCTACAAATATTTATAGATAATTTACAATTTTGAGGTTATCTGAGCTTAAAATGTGTAAATATCATTCATACTTACGTATTTAGACATGTTTTTGAGATAAATTAGTTAAATATCGATGTCTTTTGTCATTATTTATACATATTTGTGTAAAATTTTATTAATGTGCAATTTTGATCATTTTTATTTGCAAAGATAATATTTACACATCATATTTCAAATAGGGTTCAAAGATTTCAATCTAAAATTACTAAGGATAAGGACAAGGTCACATTTAGAGACCATGGTCCCTCTTATTTCACTAGAAGTTCATAGGAGAACTAAGTGAGACAAAGGTAAGTGTAGACTTTCAAAGTATCAACCAACTTCACCAACTCAAGGTGTTGTTGTGTTTAATCCCTATCAAGGTATGGCTTGGCTAGGTAGTTATTCAATCAATGTGCAAGGTGTGATACATGATCTTCCTTGTAACCCTAAAAAGTATTTTCCTAATTTTATTCCTAATGTTGTGGTAATCACTGAAGAACACATTAAAAGTTTCAAAGCTACTTTAATACTTTTGAATATTGTTCATGAAGATGTAGCATGTAGATGGTTTCCATTTACTTTAAAATATGTTGCATATGAATGGTTTCTTAACCTTCCTAAAGAATACATAGCTAGTTGAAATGATTTTAATAATTACTTCATTGATCAGTTTGGAAAAATCACTAGTCCATGTTTCATGTACCAATAGTTTACCATAGTCAAAAGAGACTCAAATGAGCCCATAAGAGCCTTTAATGTTAGATTCTAAAAAAAATTATCAAAACCATAGCTACTTATAGACCTAATTAGGCTTTATCCCTAGAGATTTACAAGGATGACTTGGATCCCATGACTTATATGTTTCTCAAAAGATCTGCTTAGGTCATTAACACATTAGCCTTAACTTATGTTGAAGTTGTGATCATTAATGCTTAGATGAAACCCTGGGGTCAAATGGCATATAGTTTTGATAAAATTAATCTAAATTTGCCTATTCTAAAGGCCATTTCTAATTCCAATCAAAATATGCCTACCTTAAACTAGCTTCTAGTCCTAAACCAATTTCCTTTGAGTCATGCACATCTTGGCCAAAACCTAATATTATTTAACAACTCTATTAGTGGATCCCATCTGCAAGACTAGAGATATTTGAAACCTACAACTAGTATCAATACTCAAGTGCATAATTTTGATGCACCAAAAAAATATAATTTTTCTATCTTAAAGATGATTCAAAATCTAAGCACTGACTTCCTTCAGTTTCAAAAGCAAGTTAGCCATACTGGGGAAAGCTCTAATAGGAAATTCTCTTTCCAAATATTTAATAGGCCTTCAGACAAATTTCAAAATAACAATAATAATAGTCATAACAATGAGTCATTTGCTAATAAGAATATACCTGATATAAATCTTAGTGATGTTACTTTACCAGACTAGTGTAGAGTTCATTGTACTTTAAAGCATGGTGAATTAGATTGTCTAGAGTTTTTCAATACTTTTGAAGCTTTTCAAGAAGATTTGGATACTTTTTAAGTTGTACCTAATAAATATAATGGTGCATGTACCTCAAGTTCCTCAAGGTCATCTAAATCTATTGATTCAACTCTCATGGTGGAGACATTTGAGTTCCCATTCCAAGAAGAGAATGATCCTAAGGATATCTCTAAAGAGATTCATTGTTTTTAGTAATATCTAAACAAGACTTATCCTCTAAGGAATAAGGAGCAAAAACAATCTTTAACTACTTCAACCCCACCAAATAATGTTGACACTCCTGATACTACATCAAACAATAACCTAGATCCTCCCAAGAGAAGTACCTGTAAACCCAATATTGATACATCCAATTCATCCAATAGGAATAGATATAATATAGTGGAGGATATGAAAAAAATCAAAGCTAACATTACTTTGTATGAGTTGACTCAGATTATAGAAAAATTGGATTTGTTGTTAGAATATTTGTCTAAGAAGCCTAAAAAATCACAAAAGTATGCACATGTTAATGTTGGAATACATAAAAGTAAGGTATATGTTCCTCCTTTCCTACTTATAGTTAAGATCTTTGGTAAGAATTTGCATAATTACTTGTTAGATTCTAGTGCATATGCAAATATTATAACTAAAGGCATTTATGAGTAATTAGGTTTGACTCCAATTAAATATGATAGGATTGTAACTCAATTAGATAAATATAATGTCAAAGTGATCGATCAATTATTAAATTTTCACATGCAGATTGATTCTAAACCAAGGATCCAATAATTCATTGACATCCAAGTGGTGGACATTCCTAATGCATATGGAATGCTACTAAGTAGAGACTAAACTAGATATCTAAATGGTTACATGTCAACTGACTACTCACACATGTGGTTACCATGGAAAGGAGTTTAAAATTAGATCAAGATAGAAAGGGAACCCAAAATGAAGCATATGATCACCTAGTATAATTAAACCAATGAGAGGGTCAACATGGTTAACTCAGATCTAGGTGTTTACACTCTTGACACCATAAAGGTATGTAACTCAAACAATTCTCATGTTATGCTTGGATTATAGAAGCTATATTTTGATGGTGATATATGCAAATCAAGTTCTAGAGTAGGGGTGTTGTTAATCAACCCCATTGGGAAGGAATAAAATGCCTCTTACAAACTCCAATTCCTATGCAATAACAATCTTATAAAGTATGAAGCACTTATTCTCGGATTCTAATTTGAAATCAAACACAAGGTTGAGAAACTATTATTTTTTAGTGATTCAAAACTAGTAGATAATCAGGTCAAAATTAAATATCAATGAAAATTATCTTATATTAAGAAGTATAAATTTAGAGTATGGGACTTAATTAAATGTTTTGATGCTCTCAACATTATGTCAATTCTTAGGTAATAAAATAAGGTTGTTGATGAACTTACTTCAACAATAGCCAACCTTATGGCCAATCAAAATTCTAAGTTGTAAAGCCTTACCATTGAATTAGTCCCATGTCCCTCGATTCTAGATAATGTCAACCACTTGTCGGTATTCAATGATGATTAATAGATCATAAAATTCATGACTAGCTCAAGGGTATTTGAGGCTCATGTCATTGATGAGGTTAATGAAAATACCCTTTATGATGAAAAATTTGAAGGTAATATTGATGGCAAGTTCATTCAATTGAGTGATAATAAGATCCCCAAAGGAATGATAGCCTTAGAGAGACTATTTTATTTAGACAAACTAGTTGAGACTATCAAGACCCCTAAGGTATATGGGAAGGAATACAATGAAATTAACCTGGGTTCCCAAATTTAACCTCAATTGGTGAACATTAGTACAACCTGCACAAGCATTGAAACCAAGAGAGCTAAAGATTTGTTGACCAAATATAAATATGTAATAACTTGGTCCTATGATGACTTGAAGATCTTTTATCCTAGAGTCATAACCCATACCATACCATTCAAAGAAGCTTGTAATCCATTTAGGAGAAAACAAAGGCTAGTCAACCCTATCCTATAACTAATGATATACAAAGAAGTCAAAAAGTAACTAGATGCTAAGATAGTTTTTCCCATTAGACACTCTACTTAGATAGCTAACTTAATACTAGTTAGGAAGAAAAATGGTGAAATCAGATTGTGTATTAACTTTAAAAATCTAAATAGAGAATCTAAAAAAGATAATTACCCCTACCTTCTCTTGACCAAATAATCCAAATTACTTCTAGTTCGACTATGATGTCTTTTCTTAATGTAGTTTTAGGGTATAATTAGGTGTTAGTTAACAAGGAAGATAGGATGAAGAATGTATTTACTATTAAATGGGGCACTTTTGCCTACAAAAAAATTCCCTTTGGATTAATCAATGTAGGTGTAACATTTCAAATATAAATGGATCATTCATTATAGGGTATTATAGGTAAGTGAATTATTATATACATGAATGATTTGACTATCTTTTCTAAAAATAGGGTATATGATATCATGCACTTGCAACAAATATTTGAGAGATGCAGAAGGTATGGAATCTCCCTCAATCCCAAAAAGAGTATTTTTTATGTAACTAAGGGAATTTATTAGGACATATCATAACCAAGGAGGGGATATATATAGACCCTGATAGAGTAAATGCAATATCAAAGATAGAACCCCCTAATAGTAGGAAGGAATTGAATTTTTTCTTTGGTAAAATCAACTTTGTAAGAAAGTTCATTTCTGGTTTTGCATAGATTATAAATCCATTGAATGACATGTTAAATAAAGATGTGAAGATAAAATGGAATGAGGAGACCAAAAAAGATTTTAAGGACATAAAAGATTTAATTATACAAGCTCTTATATAGATAAGTCCAGATTTCATTAAAGATTTCTATCTTTATTCTTTTGCCTCTGATTATGCAATAGCTATTGATCTAACTCAGAAGATAGATAAGTGTGATCACCCCATTGCTTTCATGAGTACTAACCTTAAAAAGGCTAAGTTAAACTATTCCTTGATTAAAAAACAATCATTTTCTTTAGACAAGGAAGTGAATAAATTTAGACATTATATTCTTAGGAATAAGGTACATGTAATCCTGTCAGACCCTACCATTAAGCTAATGTTGAGTCAATGTGAACTTAGAGAAAGGATAGGTAAGTGGATGTATATAATTCAATAATATGACCTAGATATGAATACTTCCAAGTTGGTAAGATGATAAGGTTTAATTAGGTTAATTGCTAATACTAATCCCAAACTAAATGTTATGCAAGTTGACCAATAAATCTTTCAATCCAATGATTGGTATGATCTTATTGTTCATTTTCTAATCAATGGTTATTATCCTGTAGGGTTAAATAGAGATTAAAAGAGATATTTAAGGATCAAGGTAGCCAATTTCCTTATCAAATATGGAATGTTATATAGGAATAAATTTGAAGTCATTTACCTAAGATATGTGTCTGAGGAAGAACTATCTAAGATTTTGAGCACCTTTCATGAAAAATTTAGAAGTGGTCATCCATCTAGAAGAACTACAACCCACAAGATCCTTAGATTTGGATGTTATTGGCTTACTATATTCAAGGATGCTCATAATCATGTCATGGAGTGTCAATCATGTTAAATATTCAACACTAAAGAGCCCAAGGCAACCATGCCATTAAAACCAATGATGATTGATAATCCCTTTACCCAATGGGGATTGGATTTTATGGGGGTCATCAACCCTATATCATTATATGGTCATAAGTATGTTTTGACTACTACAAACTAATACATAAGATGGATTAAATTAGTGTTAACCAATTAGTGTAGGACTAAAGAGGTGATTAAATTCTTAGAGGAGAATATATTCACAAGGTTTGGTGAATTAGTATCTCTAGTCTATGATAATGGGTCTAATTTTGTATCCATTGAGATGATTGAGTGGGTATATGACAACAATATTATTATCAAGTTCTCATCAAATAATTACCCTCAAGGTAAGGGAGTGTTAGAATCAAAAAATAAGAAATTGATGAAATCCATAAATAAATATGTAGCTAATAAAACAAGAATATGGTACAAGATACTTAAGTATGCCCTTTGGGTAGATATAACTAGAGTCAAGCAAGCTCTCAAGGCATCACCATTCTTGATAGTATATGGTTAAGAACCTATATTTCCCATAACACTCAATTTTCCAACCTACAAGTTTATGCAAGAGTACATGGAGGAGGATAAATAATTTTCAAGTTCAAGGCTACTTGGCATCATACAGATGGAAGATGTAAGAGAGGAAACTTTTTGCAATTTTAGTAGGCACCAAACAATAGTGGAAAAGTGGTTTGATAAGTGTTCAAAGATAAAGGTGTTTAGACAAGGAAACCTAGTTCTTATTTGGCATAAAGCCTTAAAACCAAAAGTAAAACATGGGAAGTTCACTCCCTTGTGGATTGTCCCATATCAAATTATTGAGACCCTAGGAGATAACACCTTCAAACTAAAAGACTTGTAAGGAGTAGAGTTTACATTACTAACCAATGGGAAATACCTCAAGCACTATTTCTCTATTTTCCCACCTAAAGTATTCATGGAATGAACTATAAGACTAGTTAGAGTTAATGTAAGTAGGTTTAGTTTAGTTTCCTTATGGTTTTTTTCCTTCTTGTCCCTTGTTTGTACATAGTGTGTATATATAGTTCTTTGCTTATTTCCTTTGCTTCTTATTTGTTTACTTTATGTTTGGTGTGTTTCCTTTTCTCTTCCTTACTCCTTGATTTAAATAAGTCTTCTTCAACATAGTCCTTAACTCAAAATACATTTGGTGCTCAAAATGAACTCCATAGTTTAAGAATGTAGGTATGCCTCTTAGTATTGATTGATCATGGATTATTGAAATGTGAGCCTGATGTTATAGTTTGGAGGAAATGGTAAAGTTTAATAATTAGGTTAATTATTATTTGATATTTTAAGCCTTATTCTAATCTAATCTTGGTTATAAAAATGATTTCTCATATAGGGTGAAAGATTAGATTATTAGGATACAGTCATGCTTGCACTTAAAAAATATTAATTATCTGGGACAAAGTTTACAGCCAAGGATGATTGTCTCAAGATCAAACATTTGACCAAATCCTAAAACCTAGATAATATAGTTCTCAACCTTTGATAAAAAATAAAAATACCTAAAAAATATAAAAATAAGAACTACATTGTAAAATTCAAAAGCTTTCTAGGTAAAGGTGATTCTAGTAATCTCAACCAGGGATATGGATTCCTAGATATCAGTGGAACAAGGTTTTGAGTGGATCCAAACGTATCTCTATCAAGGCTATGGACACCTGGTTGGTAGCATAACAATGTCCAAGCCTTCCTTAAGCTAAATAATGATTTTTAATATGTTTTAAGTCAATGTTAATGGTCAAGGTCATGAATCTAGAAGATGTTCTTTAAATCCTATGGCAATCAGTAAGTGGAATAGAAACATAAACACATCATGGCTATGTTTTGGTGTTTGATCCTAATTTATCATGTGCAAGAATTATTTCATCCATGAATTGATATTAATAATGGTTTATGATCAAGTGAGATAAGTAGCCTAGTTATCAATCTAAGCCAAAATCTTTGAATTCTAACATATTGCTATGTTCCCCCCAAAAGTCACCATTTGTTGAGGTCAATGTACCCCCATTTCTAAAAAATGGGGACCCTTGTTTTAAATTGTGTAATTTTGTACCTTAAAATTTAAAATTCACTTGATCAAAGTACCACTAGCCTATTTTCATAATGTTTTTATTTCAAATTCATTCACACCTAGTTCTCATTTGGATTAATTGATAAGCTTTCAAGTGATCATGTTTTTACCCCTTCTAATGTTGCTAATGATTTTTGCATGTATTCCTATATTTTAGGTTCAATGGAATATCATTTAGAAATGAACATGATTAGGGTTTTGTGCTTCAATATTAAATTGATATTTTACTAACCTTTGGTTTATCAAAGATTAATTGAATATATTTTAAGTCTTGTTAAAACCCTAGTCTAGTTTTAACCTAGGTCCCTTTTGAATTAAATTCAAATTCACATGGGAACAATTTATTTGAGAATAATTATTTATGCCATGGAATTAGCTTAATTTTTATCCTAAGGCTTAGTTATGTTTTTTAACACAACTAAACCTTAGTCTAAAAATCTTATGCTTGGTCCTTTTATGTCCCATGGTCCCTTGGTCTATTTTAATATTAGCATGGTGTAGATAATCACATGGTACCCTTTATTATGTTCTAAAACTAGTTTAAGATTTAATCCCAAGGTTTTAATTTATGTTTATTAACATGAATAAAATCCCTAGTTTTAAGACTTTAACCTAAGTTCTTTATATTTCCCAAGCCCAACTTAACATTTTTTGACCACAAGATCAATGATTCACATTTTCTCAAGTGAGATTTATCTAAAAATGTGTGCTAAGTTAAGACTTTTAATGGATCTCTAGATAAATGAGAGGGTGACAAGTGTCACCATCATAAGAACCCTTCTAAAGATCCAATAGTGCATAGAAAAATATGATTTGATAGAGTGAAATTGATTATCCAAAGATGATATGATGGTGTGAGATCAAAATTAAAAACTTAAAGACTTTAAGATAAGTAGAAGGTTACAAGTGTCACAAATTCAATAAAGGAACATTAACTATCCAATAGCATTCCACCCTTGGATTAAGATCCAAAGGAGCATGTTAAACTAAATAAACAAGATCTAATGGTGCATGATGAAGGTTGAAAAGACAAAATCCCTAAAGACAAACATGAAGATGATACAACATATCCATAAGACACAAATTAAATATTGATCATATTTTAAAGATTGACATTATGCAAATGAGCATACACATTCCAATATATGATCTATGAAGTAAGAGACATAATTAAGGATATCAAGATCAATGGAGTGAATTCATGTGGGTAGAGAGGATCTGATAGTGCAAGGTTGACATTGACATGTCAATAATGGTCAGGATGAATGTGGAAGTGACAAGTTCCACAATCATGAATAATATAATAAGTGGCCAATGGTGTTTGATTTATTAGATTGAGATCAATAAATTGAATTGATCCAAGCAAATAGATCTAATGGTGTGAGGCAAGATAAAAAATTTCAAAGATCCTAAAACCAATAAAATATTAACACGTGTCAAAAAATGAAAAATCGTAATATTTTTAATATTAATGAGTAAGATGCCATGGTGATGCCACATCAAAGATGCATAAGAATAATATGCTAATTTGAAGATTTTTTAGGCCCAATAAAATCAAAGGTATAAATACAAACATATAAACATGATCTAAATCATGAAGCTTGCATAATTTAAATAGTTTCCACCATTAAAGCACTATAAAAACCTTTAGGAAAGCTCTATCAAGTACAAAAACCCTAATTCAACCCTATGCTTATTATAAAAGAGTCAAGGAGAGTTTAATTATCATTTGTGTAAGGATAATTTAATCTAGAATTAAACTGCAGACCATTAACAATAAATATAGAATAAGTTCATAGCCATGGTAGTTTGAAAAGTTTTTTCAATGGAAGATGTGGAGATTTATTTGAATTTAGATGAAAAATGGAGGGTTCTAAATATAAGGGACAATAATTGGTCAAGCTTGTTTTGGACCATTGAGAACCAACATACCATCACAAGAGAAGAGGAGAAGAACATGTCTACAAGGATGCTTTAATATGACATGTTTTCCATTTAGATTATAGGTATCCATTATGATAAAACAAAACCTAAGGTATTTCATTGTATAGACATTCTCTCTCCTATTTTTAAAGAAGGAAAAATAAATAAGGGCATGATTATTCATGAGGGTAGTTTCAAGAAAATTTCTTGCATCTCTCCTATAGCATTTGAAAACTAATAAAATATTCCTAAACCCCAAGTAGACAAAAAAAATAAAAATAATTGGGCCAAATAAAATGATTTGAAGAACATCCTTTCCTTATGGTTGTATTTTGGAAATCAAGTGTTTTATAATTTTAATGGTAACATCCCCATTGGCCAATTTAGACTTGGGATAAGAATGATCATGACCATGATGAATAGGTTATGTGTACATTCAAACACTACATATGTGGAAAAAATTTGGGTGCCCTTAGTCTACTTTATAAATAATAAAAAACTCACCCCTCCTCTTGGTGAAGATATTAGCACCTATTTAAGTAGATAATTTTTTGCAGTCAAGAAAAGAACTAGGAACCAATTCTTCATGATGTCATACCTCCTAGATTCTTTGATTTCTACCGTAAATATTCAAAACCTTAGGTAATGGTCTCCTGATAAGACACAAATAGGCTCCCAATAATATTTAAATTTACACATATTCAAATACAAGGACCACATCTATTTCATTTGTGACTATGTTTATCCATCCCTAACAGAGGGAATAACTAGGAATATAATGTCAAGAGTCAACCCATTGATCAAAAAATAAATTGATGCCATGGGAGAAATCTATCTATAAATTTAGTGTACAATCATCAAGATTGAAAGAACATAATACATCTCACTTAGACTGCCTATCCATGTGCCCATCAAATGAGCAGAGTAAGAGATGGCTTATCAACTATACAATGGGATAGATGGTTTGTGAAAAACCAAAAAGAAGGAGCTACTTCACACCCTCCCCATAACCATAATAAGGACTATTTTTACACAATGGGACAACATTGAGGCTACTTTAAAACACATGACCTCATTTAATCTCCAAATTGATGATCTAAGGTAGTGGGATCCTCATGAAAGAGTCAAGGAGCATCTAAAGGCTAAGGGAACCAATATCCCTTAAGATCACCATATTGGTCCTTTTAATCCCATATACACCAAATTCTCTTCATTCTATGAGGTCACAATTACATTTAAAAGGTACAACATCAATATAAAGGCTAGAATTTAGAGGGAGTAAAAAGGGAGTGATGAAAAATGGTAATTGGGACCAAGGTAGTACCATTTATTGAGTGTTACACCTTCTATACCTCCACCATCCCAACTAAAAATAGAGTTCATAAATAAGGAACAAATTGAGAAAAGTCTCAAATATAAAAGGCCTAATGAAATAACATCATCTTCAACCCAATTATAAGAACAAGGATCACTAGTTAAAGAGGTTTACAGGGTAACATTAGACATTGGTGAGATAATTGAAGATGCCCTCAAAATTCTGTCATTATCCTATGAGTCAGATGATGAAGAAATTTAAGAAGTATAGGAAGAAAATGGGAAACAAGTGTTGGATCTAGTCCCTTAGACACCCCCAAAATAAAGGTTAAGATGGTCATCATCTTAGTTAAAACTAAGAATCCCAAGGTGACCTTCACTAATCCTGTGAGTGAAATCAATCTCTTTAATGAAGAAAAGTTGATTCAAGGTCCAACCATTCTTTAATGGTTCATTTCTAGCAAATTTAAAAATATACCTACTACATAAAATCCTTGGGCAATGATGAAAGCAATCGATATCCATGTTCATGAAGAGGTCAAGCCATTGCTAGTTTCCTTATAGGAGGAAGAAGAGAAAGGGATAACTACTCTATTAGAATCAAGTGGAGCAAAAATGGAATACTTATCTCTAAATTTGACATAATTTTTAGTTGGTGTCAAATTCGACCCAATAACTACGATTTTATAGAGAGTAACTAAGAAGAAGGCCAAGGTTGGTGGAAAGGAGTTAAATTTCTAAAAAGTGGAACCTTTTATGGCATTGACTCTAGTTGGAGGAGAAAATCTTGATGAGGACCCAATATTTGAATAAAATGTTCTTTAAATAGCTCAGGTTCAGTTAGACCAATTACAAATAATGATCAAGGGCATCTTGTAGTAGAATAAGAATTTGAAAGAACAAGCCATCTTGTAAATCCACAAAGATAGATTTAGGCAATTTGAAGACACCATGGTTGATTTGTTCAATTATTTAAAGTTATTCAAGAGTAGGAAAGAGGCATTGAATTAAAAAAACATAATGTTTATAGGACAAGCTAGCCAATGGTAGACTTTAAGCTACCAAGTGAAGGATTTGATCAAAGTCTTGACTAAAAATCAAATACCTAAATTTAGGATAGTGAACCTAGCCCACCTGAATATGGTTATGGTTATATTAATTGATAAGATCAAGGCCTTAATTATTTATTCCAAGAATAAGGAAGACATTTTTAAGGACCTACAAATATAAAGAGGGTAAGATATTACACATTTTGGATATCCTAATCAAAGAGCCCACCACACTAAGTCCTTTAGGTCTAATAACTAATGAAGAGTTCAAGTATATAACTAGTCAATTCATGAAAGAAGTGAGGAATCAAGGACAATGGAAAACAAGGGATGATAACAAGAAAATCATGGGCCTACTTTTAACATCGAAAGAAAATATAGGAGATGTTAGGAGCATAAAAAAATATTTGGAAAGGGTTGAGAGGGACCTCAAGGGCCTAGGAAATTAAGAAAAGGAAGTGTTCATGAGACCTATCATTGATATCTAGCTGATTGATGAATAAAATTATAGGAATGAAGATCTTTTAGGGAAGGCAAAATATTGCATTACCATAAGGGTCTATAAGTTAGTTAAGCTAGGAATATTCTCTTTTTTAATTAAGCTTGTATAATTTTTTGAAAAGAGAATATTATTTTGTAAAGGCATCTGTAACTTGTAAACAACATTGCCTATTGGTTAGTCATTTTATAATGTCTAAAAGGTTCTCAAAAGAATTCAAAAGGATAGTTGTCCTTAATTCTTGACATGACTAATTGACATACCTCATGAAAGGTCTATATAAAGAGTCATTTCCCATTGTAGAAGCGAAGAGTATTTTAGAGCCAATTTTTTTATAACTTTTGAGTAAATTAATACAAACCAAGGAATTCTACAAAAAATTTCCATTTTTACTTGTGTGAATTACTATCATAGTTTATCTCTCATTTTTTTGGTCTCAGCTTCAAATTATAATGGTTCTTATGAATTATAGATGTGCATCTTTTAATGGAGAGTTGATGATTTGTGCTAATGATAGATTAGTTGAAAGCTCTTAGGTTTAATTCACTTTCTTTTCTCTTCTTGAATCTAGGCTAATGTTATTTACTTGTAGGGGTAAAATTATTAAAGTAAATATTATTTTTAGTTGCATCTTTAGAAACTTTTCTTAGATGTTTGTCTAATGTGTGGTAGGATTTGAGCTTATGCTACTTCATGTCATACATTAGTTGAATGCATTTTCAAATGAAATTATAACTTTATCATAATGTTTTAAATAGAGATAAAAAATACTTTTATTCTCTACCCTACCTTTCTTTTTCCTCCTTTTTTTACCAATTCACCTTAGATTAACTTTATTTTCAATACTCGTCTTAGTTTATCTTTAGAATTAGGTTTTGAGCATAGCTCACTTTAAATAGAATAGATAATCTTCAAGATCAAGGATCAAATATTAGGACATGGTGGCTCCCAACCACCAATTAATATAAATTTGTGAAATAATCTACTTTTTCTACCTGTATTCCACCAAGATAACAGGGTTATTACAACTTGCAACTCATGCACTAGACTATCTAAATTTAGAAATGAGTATTGTTTAATGAACACTTAAGAGCCACCTATGATATAATTTTAGGAATCAACACTATGAATTTAATAAGTTGGTTGACCACTTTGCTAATGATGGGGTGGCCCTTAATCATTTGGACCCTGGTTTCCATGTGACCAACTCCCTAAATGTGGGCTCTAAGTCTTGGAAGATTGAGAATAATGATGCACATAATGAATGAATTAATTATTTTAATCATTAATTAGCTTGGGAATGGTTTCATTTTTCCTCTTAGCTTTGGTAATTAGTATTGGCAATGGAGAATAAAAAATCCTTGGGAGATGCACATAGCATACTTGTCTTATGGCATGGGTTATTTACCCCATCTACATTATTTTCATGCATTATATTCACTACTCTATTTATTTATCTCCACTCCTCAACATTGAAAATCTTGGTAGGGTTGATTTGGGAGGCTCCAATCACAAGTGAACTAGATAATCTAAAGGTAAGGATTCTATCATAAATTTGGTCACTAAAATGAACAATAACATATTACATAAATTTTCTCCTTAAGATGTGCATTCCTCCTTCTTGGGTTTGGTGGATGATTTGAAGCTCCTCCATATTCACAACTTGGGATCCCTCCTAGATAAAAATACTCGCTTCATAGCTCAAGAGTCTCTTGATTTATAATTGAAGACTCTTCTTGAAGGGGTGAAGGAATAAAAATTAATTAAGTGGATGGATATGAATTTACTATGCACCTATATTTATACCCATACTTGTAGTGGATCTTATGTGGCTTTAGTTTATGTAGTTATTAAGGTGATGGAGGACACTAGACAATCTAATGCTAGATTGGATACTCTCAAGGTTGCTCAAATGATTGGGAGTCATATTGTCCTCTTCAATACCATCAACTCACTAGTTTTACATGAGGATGTGAATCATTTCATCCACATGATGGATACTCATCTTGATCAAATTTGGATTTTTTTGAATGCCATGGCAAAGGATATCATCTTTTAGCATAGGAAATTGAAGGCCATATGTAAGCATCTAGGAAATATGCAAGACAAAGATGATATTTGCCTACTAGAATCTTTGGTTACAATCAACATTGAAGAGGAGGCTTGTGTTGTTAACAACAAGAAAAATAATATTGTGATTTTAGATGAAGATTAGGTAATTTTTATTTTCTTTATTGTGCTACTAAGTTGGTTAAGCTTTTTAATATTTTTTAGTAAACCTATTGTATCTCCCTATTTTTTAGGGTTTTTTTTTTAAATAATTATAATAGATGGGCTCATCCCCTTTTGTTATCTATAAAAAAAATTAAATAAATAAATAATCAATACTGTGTAATTTAAAACTTAATATTTTTTGTCATTATCAAAATTAGGTATACTTTTGTTCTAGCAAAGATTACTCTTTTGGAAGTACATTTATGTTTATACACTTAATGTTTGATTGGTTCATTAAGGATAATGATTTTACAAGATGAGAAGTATGAAATACCCATTCTTGGATCCACCTTTCCCTTATTGACTCAAGGCATTTACCAAGTGTGATAACCCTTAGTTGTGTAGAAATTTGAACTAGATTTTCCCTCCATGTGTTATGGGTAAATAATTATTACATATATTTTAAGTGGATTTAAATTACATTAATATAACAAATCTTAATCATGTGTTTTTTAAACTCCTAAAATTTTAAAAATTTTAAAATATAAGTTAAAAATGTTAACAGTCCTCCTATAAATGTTAAGATCCCTATTAAGTATGCTTATTAGGAAGCCTACAATGCTTAGGGTCCTAGCCTAGTTGGTGTGCATGACCCACTAGTTGAAATGTTTAGGAAATATTGTAAGAAGAATTATTAAAATTTAATATTCCCATATGGTCATGTAACTGAATTAATTAGTTATGAAAAATTTGGGGTTACTTGAGAAAATAAACCCACATGTTTCTTACAAGAACTCATTTTGAAATGTATGGGCTTATTAGATGACTTGTTAACTATTACAATAAAAGTAAAAGTGAGGGTTACTTTTGAATTAACCTATATGGGCTTGTAATATATTTATGGGTAATTTATGAAAAATAAATGACCCTTGTATATCGGGCACTCCCCTCCATTAATGATGGAATCTTGGGGGAGAAAATTATCTTTTAAATCCCACCAATGGCTCATTTTGTTGATTGATTATCCTTGGGAGGAAGATCTTGGAAGGAGGAACTTGGGATATGATATAAAAGTGGTGGAGAATAGGTAAGACTCTTATGATGGTTATCCATGTAATTTAATTTATGTTTCGAAAGGCTATTATATTTTCACTAGAGAATCATTTTATATTATTTATTATTGAAATGGAAAGTAAAACTATTGTTTAAAAAAGAAAAATCTCTCTCTCTCTCTCTCTCTCTCTCTCTCTCTCTCTCTCTCTCTCTCTCTCTCTCTCTCTCTCTCTCTCTCTCTCTCTCTCTCTCTCTCTCTCTCTCTCTCTATATATATATATATATATATATATATATATATATATATATATATATATATATATATATATCTTGAATCAAAGGTCAATGTTTATTTATATTAAAAATGGGTAGCCCTATATAAAAACCAACAAATATATTTTAACAAAATAATACATATGTGTGTATTTATGTTTAAGACAAATCATTAATATAAATTTTATATATTATAAACTAGAATATTGTTGAAATTATCTCCCTTCCACTCTCTCACACTCTCTCCTTGTATTATGCAAATTTATTTAATACATATAAAATTGATAATTTGTTATGGATGAAATGAAAATATGTGCACATATTTGATTAAACTATATGTGTGTGTGTGTGTGTGTGTGTACCAAATAACTATTAACTACCTGAAATAAGAACAAACAAATATACATAATAGTATAAATATAAATTTATATCAAAAATACTTTGTTACAAAAATTGATTTGTTTTATACTTAATAATTAAATAAAAATAAATAAATAATTCTTTAAAATGATGGTACGGCCATATTATATATCCTAACTTAGCCATTCGATATAGTGTCTCAATCATGAGCATGACCACAACTGCAAATATAGCTACCATTATGTCTAGGGTTGAGGGTTAGGGTAACACACCCCTCCCCTATGGAATATGAATATGGAAAACCCAAAAACCAACAATATTTTTCATTAAATTTTATTCCTTAAATTTTTTTCATTTTCATCTCTCTCTCACACATACACACAAATTATCACATATTAATTACATATAAGATTTTAAAATGAATACCTTTTTATATCCATAATAATTTTTTAAAATATATTATATTTTTTTCTCATAAACAAGGTTCATAACTTTCAATTTTTAAATTATAAATAATATGGATAAGTATGTGAAAGTTTATATTAATAAAAATTTAGTGGATCGCCTCCAAAAGTAATCATTTGTAGGCTAATAAGGCCAAAATAGATGTACTTTTCAAATATGAACCTTTAAGAAAAAAATACATAATATAGTAGATAATTTTTGAGGTCTTCCCTTTGTTAACTTTATTTTAAAGAGGTGTGGAGATATAGTAACATGTATATTTTTTCATATCTAATATTATTACCCCTATACTTTGGAAAGCTGACATATGAGTTCCAAATCAATTGTCAAGATTAGTTAGGATACCATTAATATCCAGTTGGGTAAACCTTGTTAGTTTTTTAATTATTAATAAATATGGGTTTTAAAGAGGGACCCTACCCTTTATATGAAACGTATAGGCATGGAATTCAAATCTAGATAATACAACAATGCCTACTAATATGAATAACTATCAACCCAACACTACAACAACAACATAAAAACAACATAGATTGATAAATGAAACTAAACCAAGATATAACTAATAACCTTCAAAACCATTTTACTTTCATGATTTTAGGGTCATGTTTAGAAGTTCCAATTCTTTCTTTACTAGACCTTATTTTTGTTACCAAAAATTGTCCACTTTCATCCATCCGCTAAATCAAGGAGGATGGGATGGAAATTTCCAATGAATTTTATGATTTCAAATTATCCAATGGTAACTAAGGAAACAAATTACTTCTTGAATCTAAATCTCCATTTTCACTTGATGTAGCTCTATTTTCCTTTCCTAGGGGAGAGGATTTCTCTATGGTTGGTTCTACCTCTTTTTAGATCAAATATATATATTCCTTTGGATGACCCTTTTTATTTATAACCCATTTTATTTATAGATTAATTTTTAACTTGTGGGTATAATATCATTAATGTTTTAATTGGATAATAACTATCTTAAGAATGTTCTTTAAATATTAGCTTCCCCTTGTTCACACTACATAGGTTAATTGTGACCACTCATTAGTGGTATGCATGTAATCCAATAATGTTATTTAAAATAATATCATACAAATTGAGTATAGAGACCTATTATCTACATTTAACTTTAAATGATAACATTGATTATAATAGGAAATATGTGTCTTGATCCTAGAATTTATTTCTATTCTATGATTACAATTTAAATTTATAGAATCTTTGTTTCAAATATAAATAGCCAAGAAAAACTAATTGGAAATTGAGGGAAGTGAATTATTCTTTAAAAATTAATTTTAAAATCTGATTTAAACAATTAACTCTAATGGCTTACTACCATTTTGGGAACATTGGTTAAAACCCAATTGGATTCAGTGAAAATTAAAAATATTAAAAAATTAGAACATCCAAATCTAAAGCCTTAAATGATTTTCAAATGGATAAGTAGTAGAACATATTGGTCCGGTAAGTTTATTACCTTTAACTTCAAATAAAATCAATTATTTTTCAAAAAGGTTCTTATAAGTAGTTTCCTAGTACCATTTTTAACTCTTGAAAGTAGATTAGGAATGTGTAAAATAAACACCTAAATTGGGAGATTACCAAAATTTAATTCGTGGAATTAATTTTATTTGGATGTGAAATATGAAAAAAAAATTAATAAAAAATATTCCCATAAACGATGATCATTTTTGAAGATAAATACAAGGGCAAATTCTCTTTACCTTTTTCCTGTCTCCAAAGTCAGTTTAGAATCAACGAAAATAAAATGTTAAAAAAATGGTTCTTTTCAAATATAAAAGTTGTAAACAAATTTAAATAGCTTAAATTTATAAATTATTTATTCAAATAAATTTATTATATATTTTTTCTATTTTTAATGAGGCAATTTTGATTCCCATATAATGAAGAATTTTTTTAAGTACTTTTTATCTTTTTGAATTTAGTTCAAAATGCTTAGTAAAAATGATAGTTTCTTCCAAATCAAATTATTAAAATTCCTAAAATGTGTTACCTATATCTTACAAATCATATCCTAATAATTATATTTTTTATATCCTTATTGTGAATTAATACAAGGGTACTTTTTTACTATATTCACCAAGAGATTTGTGTGTAAAGTCATTTAGGAGTGTCTCTCATAGTTGTGATATTTTTGAATTCTTAATTTAAGAAATTAAATTTAACTTTTGATATAATAAGCACTTATATCATATGGTTTTGTTTTATATTCATAATTTTATTTTTGATCCTTAAGCACTTTTAATTAAGTCCTTGGTTGCCTTAAGACTAGGTCTAGGGAAGGTGGCCTATTAACAATGAAGTGTGCTCTTGGTTTAATTATTTCTTAGAATTTATAAGTCCAAATATTTGTATTCCCATATCTTTTGATGATTATTTTAATCTATTAATAGTTCCTAGCCTTTCTTGGACCAATTAGTAGACATAATGTTAATCATAAGGGGTAACTACATTATATTTAGTCATAGATTGAATGACAAAGGTTTGATGACTTCGAATTATAAATAACTCTCATTTTGGTAATGAGTGAACTACAACCAACCCTCATTATTAATATGAAATTTATCATCATAGATATGTAGGAAACTCAAGGAGTGGGTGTATTCATAGAGAATTAACCCTTGATATTACCTTAGTGTGGGTATTGATAGCTAACTTTAGGGTGTTCTTGGAACACATGTATTAAAAACTAACCCTTATAACACTAGTCCATGGCATAGATTATTAGGGTGTTAATATTTATGATTTTTATCTTTCTAGTTTCTAAATTTGTGGTATGGTTGCATGTATTTGGTTGTTGTTGTAGTCAGATGTTAGGTAGTGACCCTCATTATACCTCTAGTAAGTGAGTTTGTGTTCTTCAGTCTTGACCTTGGTCACCAATTGAAACATTATCAAGAGATGGAACTCATCTTAAAAATGTAAGGAAAATATTTATAAGACTTCAATCATATTACATTAAAGGAACCTAGGTTCCTTTGTCATTAATTTTGATCCCCATTTGTGCTCTTGCATAATAGTTATTTTTGGTTAGCACACACATTTTATTTTCAAGTTAAATTATGATAAGTAAATTTTATGTGTGTGTGAATTTATCTTTAGTTTGAAATTCATAACTTATATAAGCTCTCTTAAGTTGTGTTATCTTGTTATTTTTTGGCTTAGAGTGTGAAACCCTCTTGATGATTATGTGTCATAGAGGATTCCCATCACAAGTTCAAGGAGAACTACATCAAACTCTTATTTCAAGGAGAAAATATGTAGGTTTTCCAAGTTGTGGGGGCATTATGTTTAGGTCATAGGCTAGGTTAGGGGTATCTCAACATCATCCCTCACTTTAGCCTAAGATGTTTTAGATTAATTAAATTTATATATAATAATTATTAAATAAAAATTTATATCGATCTATTTTTTATTATTGGTGTTCCTATATTTTAAGATTGGGTTGTCTTGATGTTAGCTACCTCGAAATATATGTTTTATTAAAAATTACATTGCTTGTGTGTGCCATTAGAGGCAAATTTTGTGTGATAATATTATGGATAATCCTTCTTTGGTATTCCTTAGTGAGGTATCCCTTTCTCAAGTAATTATAGTTTAATATCACATTTGTATGTTATGTCATTAGATGACCTTCAATTTGTCTTCATTAACCAAAGATATCAAGAAAATATAATCAAAATATAACTTATTTTAGGACCTTATATGACCCCTCTCACTTAATAAATATATTAATTTAATGATTTCATCAACCATTATTTAAATTAACTCTTACCTAAATATGTTTGTATTATGTCTTTTTGAGAAGCCTTGTAGAAATAAAAATAAAAATAAATAAATCATTGAATAATTATGTGTGTCACACTCTAGTTGATATAGTGAAAGAATAAAAACAACAGAAAAAAATTAATAATCATTTACTCAAGTCAACCCCCCACCCAAAAACTAAAATCTTATAAATCACCACACTTTATATGAGTTTTGGGATATAAATTTTTGGGCGTGACATTTAGAATCATTAGCATATACATATATTATTTTTAGAAAATATTAACATTTCAAATAAATAACATTTATTTTTTATTTTATATAATATTTTTTTTTTTGATTTTATAACATTTATTTTTAATAGTAAGATAGTTTATTTAATTATTTCAAACCCTAAATATTCAAATAAATAACAAACCTTTATAAAAACAAACATCCAATTATTTTCATTCTAAAATAATCAAATTCATACCTTTAAAAAAAATGCAAAGCTACACATCCCACCCCATGTCAACAAAGCTATTCAAAATGAAGCAATCATGTCTAAGAAAGCAATGGAGTTAGAAACACATGTGAAACATATATCCTATCCATTGAGCCTTAACACTCATGCTAAGTCATCATTGAAACACATGGGACATTAATTACATGAGAAAGGATAGGTAATTTTAATTATACCCTAAAACCATTGAGAATAGTGGAGATACCCATAAGATAGTGGAATTATCTCTCCACCCGAACAATCAAAACATTAGTTTTTGTAGCATGGGAGGAGGATAGAATAGGTCAGATTTGCTCTCTTATGCAGAGGCTCAGGCCAACAAATTTCTTTTTAGGAAGATACATAATGGGGGATTATCAATTACATGCAAGGTATTACTATACATGATGCAAGCCTTGATAAAAAATTCATCTTAGCTTGGAATAAATAAACTATGGAAATGAGAGGCATCCAAATTTTTGTTACAGAGGATCTAATTAGGGAGGTTACAGGGATATATTTTGAGGGTACTAAGTCTTTCAAGGATCAATCCAAAAATCTAAAATGATGATAAATTTATTATGAATGAATGAGGTTCAAAAAATGGATAAGAAGGGGTTATTGAGGATGGATTTGCCAAGACATTGGCCAAACATCTTCCTATATATTATGAAGTAAATAAATTTGGAAGATAAATTCATGCTCATTTTATCACATCATGTAATTTTATTAAATAACTTTCAATTTTATATAATATTCTTTCCATTTTTTCTTTTGAAATAACTTGAGAATACTACCCTTGCCTTCCAAATCAATGAAGTTAATTCCATAATTCCTCAAGGGCTCATCTTCCTATTAGTCAAGCACAAGGAGACCATGAGAGGGAAATAGTTTCTATTAAGGGTATATTCTATGTAGGAAGACTGATCTGATGAAGACCTAACTCTAAGTTTTCCCCCACCCTCCTCCTAGCCCCTCCCTAGAAATCCCTAATACTAAAATCATCATAAAGGACATCCACCTTTAGATCATTGTGAACAAACCTAAACCCATTTTACTAAAAGAGGAGGATGTGGTTGAGTTTTTAGGGAATGGGAAGGCCATTTTGATATATTTTTTTCATAAAAATAAAATGTAACTAGAGGAATCCACTAACAAACTTCACAAAGTGGGTATTGGTCTAGGTACCCTCATTAAGGAATGAAACTTGATCAATAGAGAAACTAGGAATGTGATACAGACTTTAACACAAATAAAATAGGTAGAGTAACCCCCAAAAATCAAAGAGAGGAAAAGGCAATGATTTAACACACTTCCAAACCCTCTCCTACACCCCTTTCTCTAGATAATTCTCCTAAAAATACCCTAAAAAAGGAGGCCTAAAAGAAACTAAGGATGATCTTCTCAAAGCATACTACTGAGGGCCTAAGTAAAAGGACCTGGGTAAGAATCATCAAGGAAAATCCAAAGGACATGCTGGAGAATCATGATCCTAGCAAGGAACTCATGAAGGACACTAGGTCCTTTGAGTAAATTTATCTTACTACTCTTTTATTCTAGCCTTCTACTTTTGGTTTTTATTTGTTCTTCCTATAATTTTAGTTGTAGTTGCTTTTCATCCCTTGGGGCTTACTCTAATATATTTTGATACTTGTTTAACTCTTAGGTTTTATAATCATTTTAAAACCTACTCTTTTACCTAATCAAATAAAAAAACAAAAATCATCCATAAAAATATTCTAGAGAACAAGAAATAAAAAAACACTCTATAACATCAAAATAAACATTTTTCTCACCCTTGGATGATGCTTATTGAACAAATACATTTACACAAAGGAAGAACATTCTCAGATTACCATCCCATATTATATTACAAAACATCTATAGAAATATAGACTTTGGTTTTAGGATGTAAGTCTTTTATTAAACACCTTTACCAACTTCATCATTAGTTAACTAAATGCTCTATAAGAGCAAACTAGGTTGTTTGAAGCCTAGTTAACCAAAAAAATCGCTTCTTATCCCAATAAGTCTAAAACCTCCAAATTTGTGTTATCCTTTCATCCTTATATCTAACCTCATATAATAGTTGATATGGGAAAGCCCAAATTAATAGAGCCAATGAAATACCTAGAATAATCCAACCCCACTTCAACTCATTCAAATAAATTAATATACACCAATAATTATGATAATTATTTTAAATTCCATATATTTTTTGGATATTTTTACACTAAATTTTTAATCCATTAATATAAAATTGACATAGCTAAATTATTTTTTTAGAGAAATGAGCATCCATTACCACCCATTTCATAAAACACTATATGGGTAACTCATCCAAGCCAATCAACCCTTCTTGATCAAGGTATTTATCCACCTCAACTAGCTCAACCAAACTATCTAGATAAATAGTCCAACCATCATATCATTTCTCTTCAATCATATCAATTTGACCTTACGAGGTTGAGTGTATTATCATGTTGCTTTCTACATATACAAATCTAGTGAATCTGATGTGAAAGGCTTTTCCTTTTATGTTTATCCTTTTTTTCCTTTCAACCATATTTTTCCATATTTAATTTAGTCAGTGGGTGTTTATACACCCCTAGGTATGTTTAGAGAGGAATTTGATAGTTATTTTATACGTAAGGCTTATAGAATAGAGGTTCAACCTAAAAGTGGAATTTATTTCTTTATTTCAAATAAGACATCAAGTCAAAACATGGAGAATCAATATCTATTTTACAATCCTTATACCTCCTCACTAAAAAAAAAATCATGGAGAGTAATTCAAGAGTTATGGAATCCTTTTGATACTGTCGATAACTATTTTGACTCTAATGACATGACCCTAGCTATTAGTGGAAGTGGCTTTATCCAAAAGTTATAACTAGACCCACATCAATTTACATAACCCTAACATATAAATTATGAAAAGATTAGATCAATATATTGAGATAATTTGTATTTTATTATATGTATTAATTAGGATAAGAATACCTCCACTACATTTTAATACTAATAAATATGTCTTGACATCAACTAAGCAAACCATGATGGCTCTCCTAGAGGCATAAAATACAAACTAACTCATATTGGGCTATCATCTTATTCCCTCAGAGCCTCCCATGAGATATCCCCCAGAATACATTGATAATGATATGCTAAATGATCTAATCTCCACCTTGCTGGGATGTATTTATGACTTATAGATAAACTAAGACTCCTTCCAAATTGGTCCTTGTAAAAAAGGAATGACCCCAAACTTTAACAATAGGTCATCCCTCTCCCATTGTTTTTTTTTGACATCTTACCAATTACCACAATATTGATGCACTTCTCTTATAACTAGTTTTACACCAAACCAAAACCTAGGATAGCTTATTACCTTTAGTTTTACCAATCTAGCAAAGGCAAATTTGCTCCCATGAAATTAATCTTATAATTACATTCTCATCAGTGGTTATTTCTCCTATGTTGCTATAAATAATATGAAAGATAATACACCACCACTCATGGTTTTTCCCAAATACGTAATTTATTTTATGATACCCATGTATGCTCCAACTATGCAAACACTAATTGGCATACTTCATTCAAACTTTCAACCTCCATATTACCATATGTTATTCAAATTGACACAATTGGATAACTATTTTAAACTATATTATAATATGTCCACTCAAGGAAAATATTTCCCCTTAGTGGTTTTATGCCTACCTCCTATATGCCACCTCTTCCCCAAGATTACCCCAACATTCATATAGTGGATTTAATCCCCATGGGGAAAATTTTTTAATATCAAAAATAACCTCTTGATCCAAACACACACATCACCACTAGAGAGTTGTTATCTTGGATGGAGTAATGGAAAAATCTTTCCCTAAGAATATTAAGGGAATAGCTTTAGACTAGTATTATCACCTCCCTGAGGATTCCATCCATTCTTTCCACCAAATTATGGAATAATTTTTAAAAATGTTCAATATGAAAAAGTTACCTCAGACTAACACATGATAATTTATACATATTAAGCAAGAACCTAATGAGCATGTTTCCCACTTTATTATAAGGTGAAATCAATCATTATATTCCTTTGTCAGTCATCACACGTGGATAAAAAATAGTTGTGTGATATTTTCATTTAATCTTTTAACAAATAAACTAGGAAGATGTTCAAAAATTACCTTCTAAATAATATAAATAAGGACTAGAGTGTGCATGTATAATATAATAAATAACCATATATAGTGGTTTTAGAACCTATGGATATATGGCTAATTTTTTTCTCAAAATAAAAATAATAAGGGTTATCAAGGAAGTAACTAGATTAAATAAAATAATCAAAGGCCTAAGATCCTAAATTAAAATTGCATTTCCACCACAAATGGTGTGAAAAATTAACCTAAAAAGTCTAATGTTGTGAACAAAAATCAAAATAAAATAGTAAACACATACAAATAATAAAAATGGAGTAGAGAGGAATCCAAACCCTCCACCAACATTCACGTAGTGTATCTTAACTACTTGTTACCTCATGAAAATTAATTTTAGAATAAATAGTAGAATTGGTATCAAAATCCTAACTAGAACCAAAATGTTCAATTTAAAATCCAACATTTCTATTTAAATAATTATCAAAAAATGTTTGGTCAACAAAATTATAATCAAATATTAAGAGACTATGATCCTAATATGTATTGTCTCTTCCACAGGATCACTAGGAATGATAAAAAGTCCTATAGGAAGCATAAAATTTTCATCTAATGATTCCTTGAAGACCAACATAAAATATTTGTAGACATAGTTTTGGGAAGTCCAAATACAAACCCTAAATATTAGCCAATGCATCTTATGGCACATAAAAATGCCAATTTGTGGATTCATCAAACTACTTTCCCTAATCACTGACAATGTAACATTAAAATTTTGATAAAAGACAATCCTTTTAACCAATCTATTCTGAATGGAACTCATGATGTTGAAGCCTTGACCTCTACATCAAAAAATCCCAATGTGTCCCCTTGCTTATTCATTAAAATAATAATAAGGATGATAAGTGTCATTGATTTATAAACTAACAAGGATGCTAATGTAATCACTCACACAAGGGATTATCAACCATAAGCTACCCATATCATCAATTCCCTAGGGAGTGATTTATAAGGCAACCCCAAACCCACGTGTCATTACAGCCTTATCATTAATATTGTAAGGACATTTTCCCATATTTAGTTTAATCATCTACTTAATAAATCTCATTCTCATCACCTAGAATTACCTGACACCTTAAGTCATGGTTATTTAGATAGTTTTACCTCACCTTCAAAAGCCATGATAAACTATATATACATCCAAACATGTATCCTCTTGCGAAACATTATAGAGTCACTTATGTTTATTTTACCATAGGTGCCTACGTCATAACATTGACATGGCCAAAAGAAGGGATCTTACCTTGTACCTACAAGTTCTTATCTAAAATAATTATGTTAAAATATTAATGTTCAATGATGGGGATTAAATGAAATTTAAATGACTGAGATGGCATGATTGGGGGTGTGTTGTGTGGAGTCGAGCTAGGGCAGTCATGCCCTAGCCTTTCCTGGTCTTGTGTTGAGATGCACAGGTGTCGAGTGAGGGGTCAGGTGCATGGGAGAGGATTGAGGTGTAAGGACATGAAACACTGGAAGCATGCAGTTGATTACCAAACCAAGCAACTTAATATGCGGAAATTAACCAGAATCACAAGTAACTAGAATTCAGAATAACACATGATATGAGAGACAATACACAACTTGTATTAATACTTATATAGAAAAGAACACAATAAAGAAGATGCCACTTCTTCTCCACCACCTCTTCAGAGGCTTCCCACACCTCAAGTGAATAGTAATTCTCTCCTCAAAGCTCTCTCTCTCAGGTCCCAACACACAACTCAAACACAGAGTTGGTGTTCACCTCCTGTGCTCCACACACACCACAAGTGTTCCACACACTCCACAAGTACTCAACGTACTTCAAGTAGATCTCCCATGAACCTGAAACAACCTACAATTTAATAGACCATACTTATGGAAGGAACTCCCTTGCCTTCCTCTTTGCTCTATCTGAGTACACACCTGTACTCCAAGTAGATCCTGCCTGATATTGCTCCCTGTTGTGTTGCTGTCCTATCTAATCTTGCACACCTACAAATCAACTTGGTTCTGCACACCTGTGAACCTTAACCTTGCACACACATACACCTGTAGATCAATGATCTTACTTACCATGTAGATCTCCTATATAGACCATGCACACCTGCTGACCAAGATCTTACACCCCTGAAGAATCTTGTTGACTCTCCAAAACCAGCACCCACCTTGGTACTACTGTGGAACTAGGAGGAACACCCTTGCTCACCTCACACATAGAAGGAGCTAACTTTGCTCAACTCAAACTAGAACAAGTTTCCAATACAACCATGAGTCTATTATATAGATCTCATCTAAACAATAATTAGACATCTAATTACAATAATTAGATCCGCAGCTCTCAGTCTAAAAATAGCTCTAATCATGCAAACACTTGGTTCCTTAGCTGACTACCCATAATAAACTCGCAGTCGAACCACACAGGCGATCGACGTCGGTCCCTGTCCACCTGGAGATGACTGACGTCGGCCGATCCCTGACCGATGTCGATTGCTTCTCTTCACTATCCTATCAACGTCGGCTGATCAGACTGACGCCGGTTGCTCTGACACTCAGAAACCTTTAGCAACCCCTCCAATGGCCTTCTCCATGTCTGCATCAGTGAAGCTTTTAGCTCCACAACCTAACAATCTCCCACTTGGAGATAAACAGCTACACTATACCTGTACCTGAACTCCATCTAATCTGTTTCCTAGTTTGTATCCCTCTTCAAGCTCAATCCTGAAGACAACCCACCACACACACTGTGATGTACCTCCTATCATCTGAGTACCCTACCACATTCAAACCTACAAACACATGTAGTGAAGTCCTGACCCTGCATGTATACCTGCTATTGGTCCCTCTCAAATACCTGAGAACCCACTTCCCCGAATTGGCTCCTAACTCTCTGACAGCTCCCACTGCATGGGAATACTCAGGTCTATACCAGACCTCATGTGATTTTAGACACTGTACCTATCCAGCCCTTGGTGTGATCCGGCTCTGCATCATGAACCTCACCAACACCTGATTCACATCAGCTCCTACTAGAGACAAAATCAACCTGTGATCTCCATGTCTCCCATGTCAAAGAATTTCGCTGCTCCAAACTCCTCATGACATGCCACTAAACTAATCTTACCCTTAGCTCAGCAAAACCCTGTATGTACAATCTTGATAGCAAACATACCATCCACATACAGTAATAGAATGATGTTGTAATCATCATCCACCTGGTAAGACAAACCACAGTAGTTACCCTGACATTGACTGAAGCCATGCTTCATCCTCCACCTGTCAAAACCTGTACCACTATCTTGCAGCTCCTCAAGACCATATACTTGGTCTTCCATCTCACATGTCCATTCTCTCTATTCTTCAACTAAGGAATCCATTCATCTCTATGCTTTCATACCTACTGGCAACCCTACCAAAACTCCCGTTTGGTTCTGCATCATATCCCTACCATGCACCCACCTGTTTCCTAGATCCTTCCTACTCTACAATCAACAACAAGTATAAAGAAGAGGAACAAAAAATTTGAGGGCCTACTTATGTCTTCAGTCCTCTGTATGGGTGTTTGAGACTCCTTGACAATGTGTTGTCCACCCAAAATCTATTACAGTGACCGACCTCAGTCACCCCACAGTCTGCATCCGACCGATGTCAGTTCCCATGCATCTGTCCCTGACTACCGACCCTATCAACATCAGTGTCCCTACTGCCAACGTCGGTCCTCATGACCGACATCAGTCTTACCTACTATCGACGTCGGTCCTTATGACTGATGTCAGTCTTACTCTGCCCGACATCATCAGCTTCAGTCTGCACATGACCAACATCGGCACATATCTATTCGATGCTGGTTCCTCCTGACCAATGCCGGTACCTATGTTCACCTATGAGTGATGACTTTTTACCCGTGAGCTCCTTTGAATCAATCCCCATGTCCAAACTGCCCTGCTCAGAAGTATCCAGCACCATCCACTGGTTTCTGTCTGCCATCTCGTCCAAGAACACCAAGGCTTTCTAGTTCTTAAGCCTGTCAAATATATCTATCTTCTACTTAAGAACATGCATCTCCTTCCTACTCATGTGACCAAGCCTACAAAGCCATGTCTCTGCAATAGAAGAAGAATTAGTAATATAAACAAGTAGATAAAGAGTACCTGTTTTCTTACCACTAGCTAATTCAAGTGCATCCGCTATGAGAGTTCTTGTGCATCTCTCATCACCCAATCTTTCTAAAGAAATTAGCCATATCTCCAAACCTGGGACCTGCATGACCTTCATCAACACCTGTGTGTTGGCTGCCTGTAATTTCAACTTCACTTCCCCTTTGCCAATTCTTTGGCAAGGCTCACCAGCTCCTCTACTTGGGGCTGCATGGAAAGAGGCAACCGAATCTTTTATCCAAGATTCAACTTTATCCAAGAAACCTCCCAGAGCATCCTGTGCAACAACACCTGCAACATCTACATCTTCAGTTCCTTCATGCTGATCTGCTACCAACCAGCAATAATCTTTTACCTGCTCTTTCTTTCCATGGGACCGTAAGTGACCATCTGTGCTTTTCAACTCCTCCATTCTTAGCTTACTTTCATCTACCATTGCTCTACTCCCACTCAATTAGACCCCTGAGAGTGACCTGTAACCAAACACAAAACCTACTTCTTGCAACCTTGGCTCTGATACCACTTGTCAGGATACGTGAACACCAGAAGCATGCAGTTGATTACCAAACCAAGCAACTTAATATGCAAAAATTAACCAGAATCACAAGTAACTAGAATTCAGAATAACACATGATATGAGAGATAATACACAACTTGTATTAATACTTATACAAAAAAGAATACAATAAAGAAGATGCCACTTCTTCTCCACCACCTCTTCAGAGGCTTCCCACACCTCAAGTGAATAGTAATTCTCTCCACAAATCTCTCTCTCTCAGGTCCCAACACACAACTCAAACACAGATTTGGTGTTCACCTCCTGTGCTCCACGCACACCACAAGTGCTCCACATACTCCACAAGTACTCAACGTACTTCAAGTAGATCTCCCATGAACCTGCAACAACCTGCAATTCAACAGACCATACTTATGGAAGGAACTCCCTTGCCTTCCTCTTTGCTCTATCTGAGTACACACCTGTACTCCAAGTAGATCCTACCTAATTTTGCTCCTTGTGTTGCTATCCTATCTGATCTTGCACACCTGCAAATCAACTTGGTTCTGCACACCTGTGAACCTTGACCTTGCACACACATACACCTGCAGATCAATGATCTTACTTACCATGTAGATCTCTTATATAGGCCATGCACACCTGCTGACCAAGATCCTACACCCTTGAAGAATCTTGCTGACTCTCCAAAACCAGCACCCACCTTGGTGCTGCTGTGGAACTAGGAGGAACACCCTTGCTCACCTCACACACAGAAGGAGCTAACTTTGCTCAACTCAAACTAGAACAAGTTTCCAATACAACTATGAGTCTATTATATAGATCTCATCCAAACAATAATTAGACATCTAATTACAATAATTAGATTTGTAGCTTTCAGTCTAAAAATAGCTCTAATCATGCAAACACTTGGTTTGTTAGCTAACTGCCCGTAATAAACTCACAGTTGAACCACACAGGCGACCGATGTCGGTCCCTGTCCACCTGGAGATGACCGACGTCGGCCGATCCCTGACCGACGTCGGTTGCTTCTCTTCACTATCCTGCCAATGTCGGCTGATCAAACTGACGCCGGTTGCTCTAACACTCAGCAACCTTCAGCAACCCCTCCAATGGCCTTCTCCATGTCTGCATCAGTGAAGCTTTTAGCTCCATAACCTAACATGAGGTGCCACACTAACATAACGGTCTCAACTGGGTGTGGCAATGGCTCAGTAGGAGCCTATAAAGACTGCACTAGGGAGGAGCTTCAGTGAAGCAGTAGGGGTGAATAGAATAGGGCAGCAAGCAAAACACTTGGAAAGGAGCTTTTTTCTTAGGTTACCAATGTTATGGATTGGAGCATGCCTAGAGGGTCCCATATCATGAAGATTAATAGATGCTTGGAGTGGTGTAAGGAGTGTCCTAAACTGGTAATCCCCTTTGATATGATTTTTGAGGATGTTGAATATTATTCTAAGCACTCACTATACTATAAGTTTTTGGGATTGAAAGTCTTCCTTTATTTCCTAGAGAGTTGGGCTAGGAGAGTGTGGGAACCTGAGGGGGAAATGGAGATTACGTTATTGGAAAATAACTACTTTATGGTGACATTTTCATGCTTAGCTAATCCAAATAGGGTTTTTGAGGGAGGGCCTTACTTTTATAATCATGTTGGGCTTTTTATTAAACCTTGGCATGCAAGCCTCAATCCTTCTGAGGAACTACCTAACCGAGTTCCAGTGTGGGTTAGGCTACCCATATTTCTTATTGAATGTTTTCATGAGTATGTCCTCTAGATGTTAGCTTCGACACTCAAAAGGCTAGTGGAGTCTTCAACATAGACTTTAGGTAAGAAAGTCATGACATTTACTCATATTTGCATGGAAATTGATTTGAGCAAACCATTGCTTGATGTAGTGGAGATGAGTGTGGGGTCATATTCATGGGTACAACAACTAGACTATGAGACCTTGCCCTTCAGGTGTTGTTTATGTAATGAATATGGACACTTGGTGTGGATATGCCCAAAGGCAAAGCCGGTGGAGTAGCAACATCCACCACCTCCTAACAGTACTCTAAGTGCTGAAACAAGGAAGAAGCTTGGGTTTAGTGAGGGCAAGGATGATTATGGCTTTGTTCAGGTGAAGGCTCAAAATTGTAACAGAGGCTAGAAGAGGTCCCTTATGGAGTGATAGGAGGATGATTCCTTTAATAGGTTTGCAGCCCTAGATGATTTGGGATAACAAGAAGTTAATCTGGGACTATTGAGTGTGGAGCAGCTTGGGGGAGGTCCCAAATTGGTAATTAACTCAGCTAATCTTCATTCGGATCTTTAGGTGGAGTCAGGGTTACCCATGGTTTTAGAGGAACAAGTAGGAGAATAGATGGTAGTGGAGGTAAATGAGGACTTGAGATAGCATGTTGAGGATGTGGACCTCAAAGAAAGGATAGAGGTGGTAGAATTGGATAAGCGTGGGAAATTTTCCCTCACCTGGGCATTCTTCAGAAGGAGGGGAAGAAGGGGATGGTAGAAAAAAGTGTTAAAATGGGGTGCAAGAGGGACACTAAGAAAATTAAGATGATTAGGGAGACCTTAGTTGATTCAGGTGCTGTTAAGACCCTTGACTCCCACCTTTTATCTCCTCTGAAATGATCATCATTTCATGGAATGTAAGGGGCTTGAACAGCAGCCCTAGACAAAAGGTTGTTTGAGAATTTGTTAGAGGCCAAGTTCTTGATGTTCTTTTTCTCCAAGAGACAAAGGTTTCAGTGGATGATATGATGAGTATTGCTCCTAAGATTTGGAGACATGGTCTATGTTAGTGCATTGGTGCTCAGGGGTCTTTAAGGGGTGTGGCTTGTTTTTGGAACCTATGGAAGATCCAAGCAGTGTCTTGGATTGCCTTTAAGTCTTCTCTATCCATGGTGGCTTCATGCAATGAGTTAGGGGAATCAGTCCTTTTTTCCAACATCTATTCTCTTATGTACTTCCAAGTTAAGCTCCTGGTTTGGAAAAATCTCCACCTTGTGCACCAATTTTTTCCTTACCTACCTTGGATCGTTGGTGGGGACTTTAATGCTATTATAGATTTAATAGAGAAAATAGGGGGTAATGCAAGGCTAGATCCATCTTTTTTATTGCTCTGGGATCATATTGTGGATCTCAACTTGGTGGATATCAAGCCAAGTAATGGATGCTTTACCTGGAATAACAGAAAGCTAGGGGATAGATGTATAGCTAAGCACCTAGATCATTTCTTGACCTCTTGCTATTGGGTGGGGGGTTTGTGGATGTCTATCATGGAAATACTTAATTGGAGAGGGTTAGACCATTGGCCCATTAAATTGATAATCTCTTCAGCCTGTATTCCTCAAAAAATATTGTTCAAGTTTTAGCTTATGTGGTCAAGGGATCTAGACCTGTTTGGGTATGTGGTGGATTGGTGGAGGAATGGTAGGCCTGTTGCTGGGACAGCAATGTACACCTTCACTAAGCTTCTACAATTTGTCAAATACCAGCTTAAGAGGTGGAATTGATAGAGTTTTGGAAATATCTTCCACAAGAAAACTGAGGCTTAAAGGGAGCTGAATGCCATTACTAGAGTCATTAGGGAGGAAGGGATGAACAAATTCTTGATGAGGGAGGAAGCCAAGGCTCTAAAAATGTTGGAAGAATGGGAGATAAGAGAGGAGATCTTTTGGAAATAGAAGACCTAGATTGATTGGCTTCAAGAAGGGGATAAGAATACTACCTTCTATTTCAACTTGATCTATGCCAGATAGCATGGTAATGTGATTACTTCCTTGGTGGTAGTTATTGGGGAGACTATCTCTTCTACGCAGGGTATCCATAATGAAATAATGCAGCATTTTACCTCTCTTTTTAAGGAAGAAGCGTAAGGGGAACTGGTGGTTGAGGCTCAGATCCTATCCTACATTCCCTCTTTGGTGACCATGGAAATGAAGGAGCATCTGATGAAGGAGATATCCATGGAGGAGTTAAAGAGAATTATTTTCATGATGCCAAAAGGTAAGGTGCCTAGCCCAGATGGTTTCCTAATTGAGTTCTTCTAGGAATTTTGGTAAATCATCAATTCTAACTTATTGTCCATGGTTAAAGAGTCCTAGATGAACAAATAAATGCTTCAAGCTATGAACTCCACCTTTCTAGCTCTCATCCCCAAGGGTGAGGGGGATGACCAGTTGAGTCAATTCTAGCCCATTTCCCTCTGCAATGTCACTACAAAATTATATCTAAACTGATCACTGTAGGGTTAAAGAAGTGGCTTCCAGTTCTTATTTTTGAGGAGTAAGGAGGCTTTGTGGAGGACTGATAGATTTTGGATGGGGTGGTGGTGGCAACTGAAACTATCCACTCCATGATTTAGTCTAATGATAAGGTGATGTTTATCAAATTGGATATGTCCAAGGCCTATGATAGAGTTTAGTGGGCTTTCCTCTAGAAGATTTTGGGTGCCTTCAATTTTGAGGAGGACTAGATATGGTGGGTTATGAGTTGTGTGAACTTGACCTCTTTTTCTATTTTGATCAACGGCGAGCACTCCAATCTCTTTGGGGCTTCTCGCAGGCTGCGGCAAGGGGACCCTCTATCTCCCTACTTATTTCTTCTATTGGCAAAGGGCTTGGGTCGGTTGATCAAAAGAAAGGTGGAGGAAGGGGCTATTAAGGGTTGGCATTAGGGTGGAGGTCTTCTAGTACAATCCCACCTCTAGTTTGTGGATGATGTGGCATTGATGGGCATAGAAACCATGAGGGAGGCATTTAACATCTACAAAAGCTTGGATTCCTACCTTGTCATGTCTGGTCAGGTAATTAATGAGGGTAATTCTTCTATCTTTTTCTTTAACACCCCTACATCCATACAAAGAAGAGTTGCTCATATCCTCAAGTTTCAAATTAGGAATCTCCCATTGTTATACCTTGGGATTCTAATCTCTACTGGCTGGCAGTCTAAAGAGTCTTGGATGGAAATTTTGGAAAAGTTCCAAAGTAAAGTGAATCACTGGACCCATCCCTGGTTATCTTTTGCTAGTAGGGTGTAGTTGATTCAATCAGTGGTGCACGTGCTCCCTATTTATAGGTGTGTGATACAAGTGGCACCGATGAGCTTCGTCAAGGACCTAGACTCTCTCACAAGACAATTTTTGTGGGCTGGTAACTTGTCTTCTTCCAAGTGGAGTCTTATAAAGTGGGAGGTGGTTTACAGCCCAAAGAGGTATGGTGGACTGGGATTAAGGCAATCTATGCTCTCTGGTATTGCTTTGGTAGCCAAATTATACTGGCACTAGTGTGTGGAGTAGGAGCGGGTTTGGGCTAGAGTATTATCCCACAAATACTTCTTTGGGATCCCTTGAAAGGATATCCCTTGGTATGATTTATCTGGCAAAGGCTCAGCAATTTGGGTGACCCTCAAGAAAGGGGATGCATTGATTAAGAGGGGCCTTTTTTGGATTTGTAAGAGTGGGGTCGAAGCTCAGTTCTATCATGATTCATGGGATGGTTAGCCTCCCCTTATTATCTAATATCCTCAGCTTAGTACTTTGTCCCAAAGGTTTTATGATGTGGGATGGACAAGGGTGAGTGATTATAAATCTTGAGCCCTTCAGGGGCAGTTGTTAGATGCCAATTGGAAGACCCCAGAGGAGTGGCTGATTATTGGTATGGAGGAGGAGTGTGTGGAAATATAGTATATTCTATTTGGTCATAGCTTCAATGCACTCATGGATAGTGACATGCTAGCTTGGTCCCCGAATCTGAAGGGGAAGTATACTATGTCTTCTAGCTATCAGGCATTATTATCACAGCAATATGAGGGTAGAGAGGAAGTTTAGTGGTGGAAAAAAGTCTAAAATGGATTCTCTTGGCCAAAATGTAATTATTTTATCTAGACTTTGGTATGGAACAGATGTCTAACCCAAGATAATATCTGGAAGCGGGGCTTTGCTAGCCCTTCAAGGTGCATTTTGTGTAATAATAAGGAGGAGGATTCCTCCCACCTTTTCTTTCACTACTCTTTCACTATGTGGTTATGGAATTTTTGGTGGGATGTGTGGAGGAGCCATTGCATTCACACGGTGTCCCTGGTTGATTTCTAGGCTAGATTGGGCTAGCCACCCTCTCTGACTCCTTTCATGTAGGATGTGTGGTAACTGGGCCCCATCTTCTTGATGTGGTAGGTATGGCTAAAATAGAACTGCAAGATTTTTTGGGATGAAAAATTAGAGCTTCATCAGGTTTGGAATAGAATTAAAGGGATGATCCAGGAGTCTATTGAAGCGAAGAGTGAAGTCACTCTACCATTGATGAGGGCAGACATTGAGATGGTGGATAGGTTTGGCATTCAGGGGCTTTCCCCAGTTTTAGCATGTGTCAAGAGGAGTCAACGGGGGAAGTAGAGAGTCCAGTGGCTGGGGAAGTGGTTTCCCCCGCCAGCTGGTCTTTTGAAAATTAACATGGATGGATCTTTTAGGGGTAATCTTGGGTCGGTTGGGATTGGTGGGATTGGTAGGCACTCTTCGGGATCTGTGATTTTTATTTTTTAAGCTTATCAGGGAGTTTAAACTATTAACCAAATGGAAGGGTTGGATATCCTCTTTGCACTGAAGCAGACCTATGATTTAGGGTGGAGGCAGGTGATCTGTGAAGTGGATTCTCAAGTCCTAATTCATTTGCTCATGGAGAGGAAAATATCTGAAGTAAGCTGGCAACTGGCCATGATAGTTCAACAGATACTGTAGGTTAGTTCTTTAATGGATTCTATTTCTTTTTCTCATATTCTAAGGGAGTGGAATAGGGTGGTGGATTTCTTGGCCAAATGGGCATCAGTTGGTGGAGATGACCATAAGGTGGATGAGTGGGAACACTTTTCATGTGATTTACGTTAGGAGTTGCAGTACATTCTTATTGAAGAGGCTAGTGGTGTTGAGGTGTGATGCTTTGATTATGGATTTTTTGGTCTTTGGTTTTCATGATGAGTTTGTAATCTGTTGTTTTAAGTATTAATAAATTTTTTACCCCTTTAAAAAAAATGATGGGGATTAAATGAATACACTCCCTTTATCATTTCTTCAAAATCTTATCTATGTGAAAACCAACTATTCCATGATTAAGAACACCTTGTGAGGCTATGATAGCCTCAAATCTGCTTCAAATGGGACCATAGTTCTACTTGTCACTTTGGGACAAAAAAATATGCTTACTAATTTTTATTTCATAGATAGGGACACCAATTACAAAATTATATTAGGGAGGTCTTGGATATACAATATGAAGATAATCCATTCTACCTTGTTTCAAGAATTTGGATTCTTACATTTGGGAATGGTTTTTGGACCCCAAGGTGATCTAAAACTAGACACAAATTACAAAAACCTTAAGAAAAGGATAGGACTTCATATTTAATGCCATTTTTATAAAAAAATGGACTAATAAATTCTTCTCCACCTACCTAGGAAAAAGAGCTCATTATGACTAGGACATTGTTCTAAAATCAAGATTCAAAAGTCTCAAGGGCTCACTAAATGAAAAAAATAATGGAAAAAGTGTAGGAATTATGGAGGCAATGAGAAAAAAAGATATCATAATGAATTTTTCCATATCGACAAAGTCAATGGATAAAATTTTTAGTATCTTAGAAATGGATAAACCCATAATGATCCCATTTAACCCAAATGGGGTCAAGACTTACAATACCAATTAACCTCTTGGTTTTGAAGATATCAATCCCATATCTAAAATTATTTATATTATAATGGTGGAAGTCTTGGGGCATGAGTAAAATCCTCCTATAGAACCTAAGGATGTACCCCTCTCTATGATAATTTGACACCTCATTATAAAGGGTGAATTTTTTTCTCAAACATTGAGCTAGATAATGAAACCATTGACCTATCTCATTCCCCTTATGTGCTTGAGGAAATAAGTCTCTATTTGATTAAATTAATATTTTATATGTTAACATATATTTTAGAGATAATTGCATATGTGGAATGGTGAAATAAGAAATCTACTCATCTAAAAATTCATATGAAATAATAGGCTAAACTAAATCCTTATGGGCTTTAGGATAATTGAAATTACTGTTAGGCTTTAAAAACAATGGTTTTATTATCTTATCTAGACCTATATCAACACATGACCAATAAAATATGTACTAGTAAGAGGGCAGGGTTTTCATTTTAGAGTGGATATTTGAGAAATATTTTTAAAAACATCATTATAATTTTTGGAATCTTTTGTATTGATTTTATTTCAATTTACTTTTATTGTTTCTTTTATTTTGCTTTTGTGACACCCTAAACTTAGCCTCATGTAAATAATAAGATGCATGGGCTCATCACTGAGGACTAAATATAGGAAAGTAAGGGTGTATCCCCCAAATAATAACCCCACACAAATAGTAATATGCAAGGGCTCATCTTCAAGAATTAGCAAAGGGTGAGATATGTAGATTATATTATTGATTTAATAAGCTTGACTTTGTTTAATGTCTCTATCTTATTATTTTTTGAAGACTGCCATCCCCTAACCTTGGCCCCATGCAACCAATAAGATGCAAGTGCTCATCAACAAAGACCAAATTAGGTATATAGTATTACCTAGTTAGATCATACTAGTGATTTTTCTTAGAGGGAACCCAAATTTGGATTCTACCTTGGACATGCTTCTCGACTAGGTTATAGGCTAGAGTATCTAAGATTACAAGAAGATATATGGGAGTGTGGTATACATTCCCAATTAAGATCAAACTTTTATTTTTTTACTTATAAATTATGTTTTTAATATGAAAAAGGGTAATTGGAAAAGATGGTATGATATGTTTCAATGAAATGTTTTTTCATGTGGACTCATAGATAGATACTCATCTTATCAAAATAACTAAAATTCAAAAACAAAAAGGATAAAATGATAATTTTATTAATGTAAATAGGGTGGTATTATATCTATATGAAATGATGTTTTAGGTTCAAAAATTTCATGGATTCATCGAACTCCCTATCTATTAAGGTGTATATGAAAATCTCCATTCTAAAAAATATTTTACCATCAAATATGGGCCTAACTATTTAGGTCTAAATTTTAGATCTTATAATTTTTTATTATAAATTATACTATCAAGTCTTAGGATAGGTCACCAAATTTAATAGGGTGTTCATGTACATTTTTAGTTGATCCTAAGACTCGATAGTATAATTTATAATAAAAAATTATAAGGTCTAAAATTTAGACCTAATTAGTTAGGCCCATATTTGGTTGCAAAATATTTTTTAGAATGGAGATTTTCATATACACCTTACTAGATAAGGAGTTTGATGAATCCATGAAATTTTTGAACCTAAAACATCATTTCATATAGATATCATACCACCCTATTTACATTAATAAAATTATCATTTTATCCTTTTTGTTTTTGAATTTTAGTTATTTTGACAGGATGAGTATCTATCTACGAGTCCACATGAAAAAACATTTCATTGAAACATATCATACCATATTTTCCAATTACCCTTTTTCCTATTAAAAACATAATCTCTAAGTAAAAAAATAGAAGTTTGATCTTAATTATTATGGGTAATGTATACCACATTCCCATATATCTTCTTGTAATCTTAGATACTCTAGCCTATAACCTAGTCGAGAAGCATGTCCATGGTAGAATCCAACTTTGGGTTCCCTCTAATAAAAATCACTAGTATGATCTAACTAGGTAATCCTATATACCTAATTTGGTCTTTGGTGATGAGCACTTGCAACTTATTGGTTGCATGGGGCCAAGGTTAGGGGATGGCAGTCTTCAAAAAATAATAAGATAGAGACATTAAACAAATTCAAGCTTATTAAATCAAGAATATAATTTAAATATCTCACCCTTTGCTAATTCTTGAATATGAGCCCTTGCATATTACTATTTGTGTGGGGTTATTATTTGGGAGATACACCCTTACTTTCCTATATTTAGTCCTCATTGATGAGCCCATGCATCTTCTTATTTATGTGAGGCTAAGTTTACGGTGTCACAAAATCAAAATAAAAGGAAACAATACAAGTAAATTTAAATAAAGGCAATACAAAATATTCCAAAAACTATAATGATGTTTTTTTAATATTTCTCAAATATCCACTCTAAAATGAAAACCCTGCCCTCTTACTAGTACATATTTTATTGGTCATGTGTTGATATAAGTCTAGACAAGATAATAAAACTATTAGTTTTAAAGCCTAACAGTAATTTCAATTATCCCAAAGCCCATAAGGATTTAGATTATCCTATTATTCCTTATGAATTTTTAGATGAGTAGATTTCTTATTTCACCATTCCACATATCCAATTCTCTTTTCATTTGCAGTTTCAAACTAAGTATTACTCATTTCTTGGATAAAATGGCTTAATCATTTCTTGTAAAACAATCATTAGTGCATTTATATTTTGCAAATAATCACATGTTACATTTTCATACATTATGTTATAACATTCAAATATAAGCATATCCATAGCATTTTATGACAAAGATATATCCATAAGTTTTCATCACATTCCTAGCCATATATGGTGCATAAACTACAATGCAAGGCATTTAAATAATTGGAAGAGATGATAAAAATATATCTAAATAAAAAATGAATAACACAAACAAATATATATATACCTATACTCACATGCATACATACATACATATCTTAAGTTTTTTTTAATATAATTCAAGTTTTATATACATTGTATCCATACAAAGAGGGCAAGTGTGACTAATATCTCAAAAAAATAAAAATAAATAGTAGATGTAGTGCTCTGATCATCCTTATATCTAGACATCTTATAAACTAGAGTGTTCATGGATATTTCTCCTAATCCTACATGATCCTTCAAATCAAGAGTGGAGAAGAATATTGATCCTAATTTAGTGCCTCCTATGGTTGGTCTAATCCTAAGAGGCCTCCACTTTGAAAATATACCTACTCAAAGAGGAATTCCCACTTATATTTTACAATAATTTGATAAAGGTATTAAATTTATCCTTAACCTTGTTACCTTGGTCTACATGCTATTGATCTTGGTCCTATGATAGACTAGATCATACTCTATGGTAGGTATGGAAAATATGTCTGAGTATTGACCCATAGTGATAGGTAGACCTCAGTATATGATAAGCTACTCCCTACTCAATCTATAAGGAATGTGTAACATGTCCATGAGAGAATATCTAATCAATATTATCCAATATAAATATAATATACAACACAATAATACATGAATTTAAATTATAACCTAATCATAAAGTAAATCAATAAATAAAATTAAGATAAAATTGTAGTAAAAACATAAATAACACATTGACTTACATGGATCCCCTCATGATAATTATGGTCAAAGAAATAATCAAATATAATATTCACCTGATCATCTTCTAAGTTATACTCATCTCTTATGGGATCCTACCTCCCTTTCCTATAATCAATACTATCTACTATGGCTATGGATGTGATTGTTATTGCTAGCCTCTAGCTAGTGGCCCATGTTCCACTTGAATTTCACTTAAATAACCTATTGTACACATCCCCTCCTAATAATAGATACTAAATAGTTTCTCATATGGCATATCCTCCTCTCCCTCCTCTCCTAACACTATCTAAAGTGGTGATATGATTAATCAACATTAGTAGATGCCAACCTAGTATCATGAGCCTCATATATTGAACCTTCCTCTTTACCCTATAAAAAACCTAATGGATGGGAAAATTGGAGACAAATTATATAAAAAAATATTATGTAACATGATATATTTGATGTGAATGGGCCTAACATCATCTATCATGCACCTAGTGTGTCTTCTCATAGGACATAAAAGTGACAACCTCATCCCCCCATTGGCTTTTCATGCCCATGTATAGCAAGGAGGTAATGTCTCCCGCTATCAATGTGACAACATCACAACTAATATCATGAAATATATAAAAAATGGTGTCATACCTTTCCATCCATAATCCTTGATGGATCTTGAATATCTAATAGTATGTTCCCTTTAATAGGGGATTATATTCTCACACACCCAACCCATGATGAGAGTCAGGAGACTGATAGACAAAATTATTTTAGGCTTGTAAACAAAGGAATATGAATGTGGTAAATTCATATGCCCTTCTTCTTCTCTTGAATAATCATTTGCATCAATTTAGACATTTTTGATTTGAAGGTTGATGAAGTGGAGATGAGTAGAGAATATATTAATTCATTTGTATTTTTTTTTAAAAAGGATAATGGCATGTTTTCAAGGATAGTATCATGATAAAGGAATAACACCCTTACATTCCTTTATGGTTGTTTGGCTTGGTTAAAATCAATGTTACATTATGTTACTTAGAAGAAGTGATTTTTGTGTATTATTATTCCCCCACCACCACCCTTTTTATATTATTAGGTTAAATCTTGGTTTACCTTCCATAATAAGCTCTTAAAGTTAATTTATTTTTCATAACTAGTGGAAAACAAATCCATATTTTTGTGTAAGTTGGTCCCTACCATACCCATAATTAGTTATGCAATTCTCTTATTTAATGCATTCATATTAATTTTATGAGCTTATTTACCTTCTCAATCTTGATTGGTATCTCCCTTTTTTATCCTCACTGATTCAACAATGCCAATTTATCTATCCTTACCATGGTCACTATCAATAGGAACAAAATAATTTTTCCTTCCATAGAGCTTATCCTATCATGAATCAGTAACTGGTCATGTTTAATAGTATCCATTGGTGTTCAAATATTTTTCCCCAAATTCAAATGTTTTTTTAATTACTTTTACCTACAGTTGTGTTAGACCCTACTAAAAATTTAGAGTATTTATGAATGGCATATCCAAAATTCACATCTAAATTAATAATCTTGTCAATAATATCTGGTAGAAATTCCTCAATAGGATTTACCCCATGAACCCAAATATAATAATGATAGTAGAGGGTACCACCATCACACTTGATATATACATACTTATTTACATATATGCATATCACATATCCATATCAGGTGTTATGTCTATTAATCACTAAAAAATCATTAGTGTGTGTGTGTGTGTGGGGGTGTGTGTGTGTGTGTGTGTATGTGTGTGTGTGTGTGTGTGTGTGCATGTGTGTGTGTGTGTGTGTGTGTGGGTATGTGAAATCTCATCATATGCCCATGAAAACCTCTATGTCTAGTCCACAACACTATTAACAAGTGGATTCCAAATATAAAGGAGATAACTTATCCTATTTTATTGAAATGTAGTCATCTAAAATTTAATTTAATTGTAATGAGTGTCACTTGAGACCACCTTATCCTTAGTTTATCTCTAGACCTATTGTAGGACCTCTTTTGATCACTTTATAGCTTTTGTATAAATCTAACCCATTCCCAAATATACTAAAAGAAACACTGAGCCTTCACTTAGGCACCCAAGTCCCTTTTTTCCTATTCTTACCACCTAGACATTAGCACATCCATTTGGACTATAATGCATTGAACTATTGGTATAGGGGCAATGTTAATATCCCCTTGTTATTTTCACCCCCAATGGATATCTTTACATTTATCAAAAAACCCTAGGGATGGCCTAGACCCAAATCATGTCCAAATAATAATACAATTCTATATATAGACCACATTGATTCATTTATCTACTAGATGGAAATTAGATGCAAATACTCATAAATAAATTCAAAAATAGTTTTGAAAATCAATGTCATTAATCCTTATCTTTCCCTATTTATGTGTACACCTATTTATAGTATCCTAAATCTCAAATTTCTAGTATCAAGTCACACTCAAATCACTCAAATTAACACTCATACTAGAATTTAATTACACTTGAACTAGAACTTAGATTGAGAAAACTACATCAGTCTTGATCCCCTTTTGAGGTATTGGTATGTAAGCAATGTTCAACACATGGGGTGTTGAGGTCATGTCTAGTCTACCCTACTAACACCACTCTCTTTTACTTGTGATCCTTAAATACCATAAAAAGTATGGAGGCTTAGGGTTTACTGACAAAATCAATTAAAATAGGGAATAAACAATGATTGAGAATTTGACCACATAAGCACAGGCTTATAAAAAATAGGCAAAGGTCCACCTAGAAACTCACTATCTCTACTAGACAAGGATATTAGCAAGAAAAATAAGAAACTAACATGGCATATTATGAACCAGAGGACCATGTTACTATCTAATAGGGTTTATAACATTTGTTTCTTATTAGTGACACCTTGCACTATTCTTTCACTAGCTTCTATCCTTACACTTGTCTATCTCATTTAGTTTTATAGCTAAGTACACCTTTTCTAGTTCATTGATATTTATAAGATAATAATATAAATCAATTATTATATAAATCAATGGTTTTTGATATTACTATATTTATTCCTTGATTTTTTATTCTAGCACTTTAACAACCTAAGGTTTTATATTCCATAACTCCCTAAAAAGTTAAATCATTTAGTGAATCTGAGTTACTTTGAATAGCATCCAAACCCTATCCCTAATGCTCCTAGGATTTGTATCCTTCTTTTTATTGTTTCCATTTTTTTGTGTTAGGATTTTTATATTTCATACATTCTATTTTAACATCACTCTTTCTTTTTGTTTACTATATTCCATCTAAAAGAGTTAAACCTCTTCCTTTAAGAAGTGTTAGGCTCAGTGGTAATCTTATTGAGTGTACCTAGATTTCTTTCATTTGAGCTTATAATATGGATAAAAGACCAAATAAAAACCCCATAATTTATCCTTCACATCCTAAATATGTGTAATTTAATGATAATACATTGTAACATGAGAAATATAATAAATATCTTGATGATATTGTTGACCAAATTTTGGCCCTTCAGGCCAAAATTGGGCACCCCTATTTGCAAAAAAATTTATAAGTCTATATCTTTGGCCAAGTCTAGTACTTAGATTTTCTTTAGAAGAAGTGTTATTTGTCAAAGCCATAATAAATATACAAGTCTATTCCTTTCATAAAGTTCATTTTTGGTCTTTTCTAAGCCTTTGCCTAATTATTTCAAGTTTTTATTCTAAGCCTTTGTCAAATTCTTTCAGACTTTGTGTCCAAAGATTTTCCTTAAGTGTATTTCTTTCAGACTTTTCATTTGGTAGAATTGTTTCAAAAAAATTGTTCGAGGCAAATTTTATGAAGGGTATGTTACAAATTTTCTGAAGGGTATGCTCCATTTTTTTGAAGGGTATCTTTTATCAGGAAAAGGTCCACTTCACTTTTCTGAAAGGTAATTTACAAATTCTCTGAAAGGTCACTTCAAATTTCCCAAAGGGTAATTTCCTTTCAAGAAATGGTCCACTATAATTTTTATAAAGGATCATTTACAACTTTATCGAAGGGTATTTTATTTGGAAAGTGGACACTTAAAAATATTCTAAATGGTCACTTTCATTTTTCCAAAAGGTCACTTGCATTTTTTCTAGAAGGATACTTGCCTTTCCAAAGGGTACCTTAAAACTTTTCCAAAGAGAGGTTTTAAACAAGTCGAAGGGCACTTTCATTTTTGCAGAGGGCACTTAGAAAAAAATCCAAAAGAACTCTTTCAAAAAATTTGTTCGAGGTAAATTTTCCGAAGGGTATATTTCAACTTTCTCAAAGGAACATTTTCAAAAATTCTAAAAGATTATTTTCATGGGAAGGTGGACCATTTAAAAAAATTAAAGGGTGTTTCTTCCTTTTAGAAGGTCATTTTCAAAATCTAAAGGACACAACTTTTTTTAAGGGGTCTTTTTAAATTTCCAAAGGGTCATTTGAAGAAAGCCGAAAGGTTCATTCCAAAGCTGAAGGTTAATTTCAAGAAACCTGAAGGAACATTTTGAAGGGCCAAACAAAATTTTTGAAGGAATGATTTCTTTCAAATAAAATTTTTGATACAAAGGAAACAAAAGGGTTGAGACAAAAATTTCAAAGAAAATTCCCAAAGGAGTGATCACCCACAAAATGTCAATTTTAGACTGTAAAAACTAGCCATTGGAGTTTAAAAGAAAAGGCTTAGTAGGAACTTGAAGACAAAGATAAGAGATAACAAATGGAAAAATGTAATTGAGGCTTTGGTTTAGTTTTAAAAAATGTAACTAATGTTTTTGGTTCAATTGTAACTCATTGTAACTGATCCATTTGGTGATATGACATAACTCACCCACTTCTCTCCCATACAAATGTAACTTATTATTTCAAGATGACACATGTCCAAGTGACCCCTGGACTTTCTTTGATTCCTCTACTTTTCAAGGCTATATATATGCATTATCCTTGCTCATTTTTGGAGCCTCTACTAGTTATTTAAAAACATCTAGCCAGATTTGTACTTGTAGAGCTCTTGAATAAATATATAAGTGATTTCACCATTCACACATTGTACTATTGAGTATATGTTTGAATCTTGTTGATAATGACTAGTGAAAGAGTTAATTTTCTAGCATGTCAATCTATGGTCACATACTAATGTACAAAAGGGTTATCCTTGTAGGTCTCTATTAGTATTATTTAATAAGTGTATAAGAGTATTATATGTGGTATATGTTTATTCTCTGTGTGGAATCATTCATCACCCTCCTGAGTGTCAAGTACCTTCCTGAATCTAACTTATGAAATACTAATGCAACAATGTCTTTTTGTTGTGATTTTGTGTGAAACATCCTTGTTTACCTTTAATTAGTGGATTTTTAGTCAAATAGGAGGATAATACATATTGGTACATCACTATTTTATTTTCTTAGTTATTTTTCTTAACCCTTTTCATATACACTTGATAGATTAGAGAGAGATTTAAAGGTGCATCAAGGGGAGCTAGCCCCTAATCTATCGATTCATCTCAACAAAATTGTCACCCAAAGTAAGAGAGATGATTCCAATTTACCACTTAGATGAGAAGAGTTGATCATCTCCTCAAGGGTGAAAATCTAAGAATCAATAGTTTTTGGCATGCCCGATGGGACATCTAAGTCCTACAAGATTGGTGTTGGTCTTCGCATTGTTAAAGAGAAAGAAACATCTACATTCAGTACCTAGAAAATCCATCAAATAATTCAAGTTTTTTGTTAATGATTATTCCTATTTTCCATGCCAAATTTGTCCACTATGTCTACTGTTAAAGGTGTACCCTTCAAGTTTATGGAATTACCTCCATATTTCACCAAAAGGTATAGATTTGTAAGCACTCATCCTTATGAAAGAGATTTTGTGTTTAAAGATTTTAAGTTTGTGTTAAATTTAATTTTGAACATCCATAGTAATCATTCAAAAATTGTTAAAAGATAAGCTTTTTTACCTTTCACTGGGGCATCTCCCTTGCATCTTGCCCAATATGATCAAATTCTAGGAATTTCCCTCAAAAGTGTCTCATATTTTAGTGGAGATGGTCCTATTACTACAATTGAGCACATTTAGAATATATAAATTTTTTGTAATATCCATAATATCACCCAATAAAATTTATCTATTAGGTTTTTGTCCTTGTCTTTTAAAGGAAAAGTTTTGGATTGATATGGGACCCTACCTATACATTCTATTGGCTCATGGGATGAATTGTGGAATCTATTGACTAATAGGTTTTGGGAAAAGAGTAATCACCTATCTATAGATAATAAATTTACCATAATAAATATGGAACCACATGAATTCATGTAGGATTTTCATACTATATTCTAAAAAACATGGGATAGAATCCCAATTCTTGTGAGGCCAACTGCAAACTATGCATTTTTATACTACTTAAAAGCATTAAATAGGGACATTGCCATGATGATTCAATCCATGGGTGGAAACACATTTCCTTATACCTATGAAATATCCATAAATTATAATAATTTTATTGTCTAAGAGAGAAATATAGCTCTTAGACCTCTAATGCCACTATTCCCTGATTTGCATTCTCCTAATCAAAGTGCATTGCCCACTTTAGCTCCTTTTCTTGGTCAAGAAAAATATATTGTTTCTCCTTCAAATGAAATCCATGAAGTAAAGATTTTGATCCAAAGTGTTACCAATTAATTGGTTTCTCTTAAAAGGTAACAATCTTAAAGTTATAGGCCATATAAATCCTATAATTAGTTTAGACAAACAAACAGACCTCCTTTTTAGGGCAATAATCAAGGACAAGGCCAAATAACCCATGTTAAGCCTTATAAAATTTATAATACTAGTTATCCCTCATATTATAAATCCCTTGTCCCCACTCAAAAAAATTTGGTCCAAGAACAGCCCAACTATCCATCTTTTGAACATGGTTAAGAACAAGTGGCTTATGCAAATGAAATGCAAAATCAATGCATGAATATACAAGGTGATCAAACATCTCAATTTTAAATTTTGAGATTCTAATGTAATTTGGGATGGAGAATATGCATGTTCAATCTGATTATACTCTCATTAATCATTTTGAGGGTGAGTTTTGTGCCATTAATTATGTGGGGAATACAAGAAATCAAAATACTAGTGTTGCCTCCAATACTAGGTCCAAAAAGAGGGCTATTGAGGAGACTCAAGGAACTAATAAAGTACATATTTTGACACCTAAATCAGATAAAATGGTAATTTTGCCTAATTAATCTCCTAAATCACAAGAAAATTAGAGGATTCCAAATTTTAGGACAGTTGCTACAACTCTACCTCCATAAGCTACATCATAAAGTGCAAATGTTCATAAAGAAACCCTAAGGTGAGTAATCCTTATATCAATGTGTTAGACCAAATCAAAAATATTCATATGAATATTTCATTTTGGGATTATATAAAATTAATAGGGAAGAAATATATACTTCAAAAATAATTGCATGGATTGGGCAAACAGTTTGGCCCATCTAGAAATGACAATGTCATTCTGGTAAATGGAACTCAATCTATGGATGGTCAAGTGAAGAAATATGGGAATAATACTCATTTTTACATATCCCTAATTATTTATTATTTCTTGGTTCATATTTGCATCATTTATATTATAGAAAACACATCAATTATGAAAAAATGTATAGCAGATAAGTTAAGCCTCAAGTGTCAACCAATGACTAAAGGAGTTTTTCAATTGGATGGATCACCAGCCAAGACTTTGGGGGTAGTGAAAGGTTTGAATTTTAACCTTCATGATTTTCCTAATTTTTCAATTCCCCAAGATGTGGTATTAGTATATTTACCTCCCTATTTTACTTTTTACTTGTCAAGGGACTTTACATCTAATATAGGTGGATATTTGGTAGCTAATTGGTCCTACATGGTGTTTAGGACAAAATATGACACTAAGGTGAAGATTGAGTCAAAAAATATTCATAAATATCACTTGGAAACATAATAACCTAAGGTATCAAATGTTAAATATGTTATCATTAATGAATAAGAGCTTCATATTGACCAATCTCCATCATCTTCCCTTGAAGGAGTTTCTGATTTATTCCTAGATGAGTAGGGAGATGACAACTATGAGCATGATCCTTAAAATTTTATCAAATAACATAGTCTTAGAGTCTATTATATGTATTATAAGGAATATTTCATGCCTAATTTTATGAATCTAAGTGAGGATGTGAATGGCTTGTGGTAGCTCTTCTTTAATGGGTCTACAAGTAAGATGGGGGCAGTTGGTGGAGCTATGTTGGTTTCACCTTCAAAGGAAAGGTATTTTCCAGCCTTAAATTTTTAATTCTCATGCACTTGTAATGTGTAATAGTATTAAGCCCTTATCCATGGCCTTGGGTGGGAAACAAAAAAGAGGTGTTAAGGAATTACAAGTGTTTGGTGATAGCAAGCTTGTTGTGAATCAAGTTAGAGGGTAGAATTTGACCAAGAACTCCTTGCTCAAATACTATAAGCATAAATTTTGGGACCTTGTAGAATATTTCATGTATTTTAACATCAAAAATATTCCAAGAGAAGAAAATAACCATGCTGATAGGTTGGCATCTATTGGTGCTCAATATGATGTTCCAAAGGGCATAAAGGAAGATAAAAACAAGCCCCATCTAAAGGTGATTATGAGATCATCCATACCAGATAATGTAACCAAATGGTAGGTATTTTATGGTGTCCAATAGATAGCACTTTTTATATAAGAATAGGCTAAGTTTTCTTCCAAGAATTAGTCTAAACTATAGCAATAATATGGAGGGCAGATTGTCTAATTGAAGTCCAACAAGCTTCTTAAAGGCTTAGTGACTCTTGAGAGAATTTTCAACAAGGATGACCAGATCAATAAGGAAAAGTTAGGTATTTCCACTAATAAAGATAACTATGAAATGGTATAAATATTTAAAGATAAGCTACTCACACTTGGGAAGGTATGCACTAGTCAAGAGAAGCATGATTTTATTAAACTATGCAAGGAGTTTAGTGATATTTTTACATGGGAATATAGTGATTTGAAGGGTTTTTACCCAATATTGGCTCAACACACCATAGAGATAGATGAAAATTCCAAAACCATCAAGCAAAGACAAAGGCCAATAAATCTCAAGATTGAGCCTCTCATGAGGAAAGAACTCACCAAATTGATTGAGTCCAAAACCATCTTTCCCATCAAGCATTCTTCTTGGCTAGCCAATTTAGTCCCTTTTAGAAATAAGAATGGGGAGATCAGGTTGTGTGTGGATTTCAATGACTTGAATAGAGTGTCTTTGAGACATTGTTATCCCCTCCCTTCCATGGATCAAATTCTACAACTGGTGGTAGGTAGTGAGAGGTTTTGCCTCCTAGATGGTTATTTTGGATACAATTAGATTTCAGTGAAAGAAAGTAACTAATAAAAAATAACATTCACCACCAAATGGGGCACATATGCCTACATGAATATGCCATTTAAATTTTTAAATGTTGGAGCTACTTTTCAACATACAATGGATATGGATTTTCAAGGATTAATCAATGGACTTATATGGGTATATCTTGATGATGTTTCAATTTTCTCCAAGGAAGAAAAAGATAATTTGAATCACCTAAGATAGATTTTTAAGAGGTGTAGAGAGTTTGGGATCTCTCTAAACCCAAATAAGTGTGTTTTTTCTATTCATGAAGGAAAAATCTTAGGCCACTTTATTTCTAAAGAAGGTCTATCTATTGATCTTGAAAGGGTAAGTGTCATCTTGGCATTATCTTTATCTAAACATAAGAAGGGTATACAAAGCTTCTTTGGTAAGATAAATTCCATTAGGACGTTTATTCTTGATTTGGATAACCTAGTCAAGCCCTTGACCTCCATGCTAAGGAAGGATGAGATATTCACTTGGACAGGAAGGATGAAAGAATGTTTTGAAGAGATCAAGTAAGCCATTGCCCAAGATCCTACTCTTACAAGTCCAAACTTCTCAAAGGAATTCAATTTTTACACTTTTGGGAATGAAGAGGTAATTTATGCCATGATTACCCAAGAAAATGATGAGAATTTTCAACAACCTATTACCTTTTTTAGCTAAGGTTTATAAGGCTATGAAACAAGATACACATATGTTGAGAAATAAGTGCTTTCAGTCATAAGGAATTTGAATAAATTTAGGCATATGTTGTCTAATAACAATATTCACATTTTTTTCCTCATCCTAGTGTGAAATACTTTTTTTAGCAGATATTTAAATGAGAAAAGGGCAAGTCGGATCACCAAAGTGATGAAGTATGATGTGGATATCAAAATAAATAAATCTAGTGAAGGGAAAAGGACTATGTGAGCATCTTGATTTAGACTTAAAATAGTAAAGGGAGGCTGTTTTGGAACTCCATGATGATTCTACAATAGTTTTACCTTCATCTATGAGAATTTGGATAAAGGACATGAACCTTTTCCTTCAAAATGGTGAGTTTCCATCAGGTCTTGATAGGGCCAAGAGAAGGTACTTTAGGCTATAATACATTCCTTATGTACTTGTTGATGGATTGATATTTATAAAGGACTTTTCAAGTGTGATTTTGAGGTGTATTGATTTAGATCATATTGACAAAGTGTTGCATGAGTTTCATGATGGACCAATTAGTGGTCACTTTGCTCCAAGAACCACAGATGCTAAGATTATGAGGGTTGGTTAATGTTGGCCTATCTTGTTCAAGGAAACTCATGCTTGGATAAGGAAATTGAAAAAGTGTGCTCTTTTTGATGGTAAACAAAATCTAGCTACCTTACCTCTTCATCCAATCTAAGTTGAGCAATCCTTCATGTAATGGGGTTTAGATTTCATATGTTTGATCAATCCTCCTTCTCGTGCTGGTCACAAGTGGGTGTTGATAAACACTAATTATTTTATAAGATGGGTGGACACTGTATCTCTTAAGGATAAAAACAAAAACTTATTCTTGGACTTCTATGAAGGTATAGTAACTAGTTTTAGAGATCTTTTAACAATCATTTTAGATAATGAATTACCCTTCTTAGGAATAAGGACAGGTGAATGGGCTTTGAAGCATGGCATCTATCTTAGCACCTCCTCCAACTACTATCCCCAAGGAAATGGACTAGTTGAGTCCACAAACAAGAATTTGATTAGGATCATAAAGAGGACTATGGAGGATAATTAAAGGGCTTGGCACACCAAGTTGAAGACAACCCATTGGGTTGATAGGATCACCCCAAAGAGAGTAATTGGGAACTCACCATACAAACTTATATATAGAAGGGAGGATAGGCTTCATATCTAACTTGAGTTACCAAATTTAGACCTCACATATTATCTAAAATTAATGGATAATGACAGCATGGAATTTAGATTATGTGAGTTGATGGAGCTTGAGGAAACAAGAGATCAAGCTATGCACACCATGACTACTAACCAACAATAAACAAAGAAGTATTTTGACAAGAAGTCCATGACAAGGAGTTTTAGAGAAGGAGACATTATCCTAAAATGGGATGAAGATAGTCCAAACTTAGAAGGCACACAAAGTTTGTTGCTTTATGGAGTGGGCCATATGTGATCACACAATGTAAACAACACAAGGCTTTCCAACTCTCAAAGTTGGATGGAGAGGAGTTACATATCCTAGTCAATAGGATATATCTAAAGCATTTTTACTAAAGTTCTCTTTTTATTTTTTACATAGTTTCCTATTTTCCTTGTGTTCCCTAAGTGATTATGCACATGTATGATTTTTTCCTTGTTTTGTTTTGTTTTTTCTTGGTCTTGTTGTTGTGTGGTGTGTTTCCTTGTGTTTTATTTTTGTATAATCCTTGTTAGTCATCTTCAAGAATCCATTTAATCCATTAGCTTGATTTAGATAAGGCTACTTGTTTGGTTAGTATAGTAGGCATACTACCCCTTTGAGTCACCATTTTTTTGACCAAATTTTGGACCTTCAAGCCAAAATTTGGTGCCCTTATTTTCAAAAAATAATCTAATTCTATATCTTTAGCCAAGTCCATTACTTACCTTTTCTTCAAAAGAAGTGTTCTTTATCAAAGCCCCAACAAATGTACAAGTTTATTCCTTTTAAAAATTTCATTTTTGGTCTTTGCTAAGCCTTTTCCTAATTATTTTAGGTTTTTTTTCTAATCCTTTGCCATATTATTTCAAACTTTTTATCCGAAGCTTTTCCTTAAGTGTATTTCTCTTAGACTTTTCATTCGATGGAATTATTTTAGAAAAAATGTCTGAGGCAACTTTTTCGAAGGGTATGTTACAAATTTTATGAAGGGTATGTTATAAATTTTTCAAAGGGTTGTTCAAAGGGTATCTTTTGTCAAGAAAAGGTCCACTTCACCTTTATGAAACATACTTTGCAAATTATCTGAAAGGGCACTTCAACATTACCAAAGGGTACTTTCCTTTTGGGAAAAGGTCCACTTCAATTTTTTTGAAGGATCATTTGTAACTTTCTTGAAGGGTATTTTCTTTATAAAGTGGACACTTTTAAATCTTAAAATGGGTCACTTTCATTTTTCCAAAGGGTCACTTGAATTTTTTTTGAAAGGACACTTGCCTTTTCAAAGGGTACCTTACAAATTTTTTGAAGGGATGTTTTCAACAAGCTAAAAGGCACTTTTATTTTTTCAAAGGGTACTTAGAATAAAATCGAAAAGAATTATGTTGTAAAAATTGTCTAAAGTAACTTTTTTGAAGGGTATATTTCAACTTTCCTGAAGGGACATTTTTAAAAAGTCCAAAAAATTGTTTTCGTGGGAATGTGGACCATTTAAAAAAATCCAAAGGGTATTTTTTCCTTTTGGAAGGTCATTTTCAAAATCCAAAGGACACTTAAAAATATTCTAAAGGCATCTTTTTAAATTGCCGAAGGGTCATTATAAAAAATATACAAGGGTCATTCCAAAGCTGAAGGTCCATTTCAAGAAACCTAAAGGAACGTTTTGAAGGGTCAAAAAAATCTAAAGGAATGAATTATTTAAAAAAACTTTTTCGATACAAAGGAAACAAAAGGACCAAGACAAAAATTCCAAATAAAATGCCTGAAGGAGTGATGACCTACAAAATGTCAATTTTAGACTACAAAAACTAGCTATTGGAGTTTTAAAGAAAAAGGTTCAACAAGAACCTGAAGGTGAAGATAAGAGATAACAAATGGAAAAATGTAACTGAGGCTTTGGTTTAGTTGTAACAAATGTAACTAATGTTTTTGGTTAAGTTGTAACTCATTGTAACTAATCCATTTGGTGACATGGCATAACTCACCCACTTCTCTCCCATGCAAATGTAACTGATTCTTTCAAGATGACACATTTCCAAGTGACCCTTGGATTTCATTTTATTTCTATACCTCTCAAGGATATATATATGAATTCTCTTAGATCATTTTTCAGAGCCTCTACTAGTTATTAAAAAAACTTTTACCATATTTGTACTTGCAAAACTCTTGAATAAATATACAAGTGATTTTTCCATTCACAAATTGTACTATTGAGTATATGTTTAAATCTTTTTGATAATGACTAGTGAAAGAGTTAATTTTATAGCATGTCAATCTATGGTCACAACTAATGTGCAAAAGGGGTGTCCTTTTAGGTCTCTATTAGTATTATTTACTAAGTATATAAGAGTATTAGCAGTGGTATATGTTTATTCTCTTTGTGGAATCATTCATCACCCTCCTAAGTGTCAAGTACCTTCCTGAATCTAACTTATGAAATATTGATGCAACAATGTCTTTTTGTTGTGAGTTTGTGTGAAACATCCTTGCTTACTTTTAAGTAGTGTATTTTTAGTCAAATAGGAGGATAATACATATTGGTTCATCACCATTTTATTTTATTAGTTGTTTTTATTAACCCTTTTCATACACAATTAATATATTAGAGAGAGATTTTAAGGCACATCAAGGGGAGATAGCCCCTAATCTAGAGATTCACCTCAATGAAATTATCACCCATAGCAACAGAGATGATTCCATTTTTCCACTTGGATGAGATGAGATAAGCATCTCCTCAAGAGTGCAAATCCAAGGGTTAATAGATACACAAGATGGGACTTGGGACACACTCCCCCATCTATGATGACAATATTATAATTAATAGAGATGAGTTATTAAAATATTTTATAGATATACTTCAAGAATAGCCCCATGATCATGTACATATTTTGGAAACTATATTGGAAATAAATAACACATCACTTTATCAATCTTTAAAACCAAAAATGTTAATAATTTTACACCTAATATGGGGGACATTTATATTGTACAAAAACATGCTACAACTAGACAATTCTCACTAGTGAAACACCTCTTGTGACTAGTACACATACCTCCTCTACAAATGTATAATCCCTTAGGAAAAATATCCATTCTCTACATTCCAATGTGTTACATCTTCATTAGGGTGATACCAAACCATATTATACATTTTACTATTATATTCTCCTACGTACACCTTTAGCATAACATACAGTTGCAACTCTTTTTCCATCCATATTTGTGGCATCCAAGCTAACTCTGTATGATGGTAAGGGTGATCTAGAGCATCATCTACATGTTATACATGTAGCATGTTTAGATTATGTGTCCAATGATTATCTCCTGACTAAGTTATTCCCTTGGAGTTTACAAGATTATGCATTAGAATAGTTATATGATATTCCTAATCAGTACATCATATAATTTAATCCACTAATAGATATGTTTTTGGCATGCTTTTGAATCAACATCAATGACAAGGTCTCATATGCTCAAGTTTCACAACTCAAGAAAAAACCTAATGAGCCAAAAACTAAATATGTCTTATGATATAAAACTATATTAACAAAGATGAAAAACCACATCATAAATAGAGAACTCTAGGACATATTTAATAATAATTTATTATTGACATTGCATAAAACTATAATATTCAAAAAGTTTGCATCATTCAAAAATTTATGTCATATAGTGAAAGAATGGGAAGTAAATATTCTCTCTATGGGAAAGTTAAAGTGCACAACTAGATCATATTCAACTAATAAGAGTTCCAATAAGCAACCATATAATGTGAGGCCCACTAAAAAAAAGAATGAGAAAAAGACAATAGTTAGTTTAGGCTCAGATCCCAACTCCTCACATGGTTTTGTCATCTCATCCAAGGAGACCTTTCATAAATATTCCTGAATTGCCAACACATGTTCTATAACAACTCTTGGAAAGTAATTCCATATCTCTCCCTCCCATAATATAGGTTGATATGACTTTTCATCTTATAATAACTATTATTCCAATGCATTTTATAATTATCATAGGGCCCTAAGCCATACTACAAATAGATGCATCAGTTTATGACATAAGATACAATATTTTATAGATGTTAATATCATTGATGTGAAAACTCTACATAGGTACCTATATCATATCCAACTAAATCAAAAGTAATGAAAATATTTAGATCCATTTCTAAAGAATTTAGATAATGAGATAACAAGTAATTCAAGTGTTCATTATACATCCACCACCAACATTTTATCATACTCATACGATGGAAACACACCCTATAAATAATATAAATATATATCATATAATAATTACAATTATACCTCTCATCAATTTCTTAGATTAAGAGATCATCAATGATGACTCATATTTATATGCACTCTTTTAATGATATTACATTGATCATCATCCTATTTAGAGTGTCATGGTTCACAAAGGGTCAAGCATAAATATGTGTATGATTACACTTATACAATTCTTAGGTTATTCATTGGTTATATCATACTTCCACTACAATTTGGGCCTATACATATGGCCACCAAATTCTTAGTTTTACCTAGTGCTGACACATTTGATATGTTATTGAGTAAGCCTTAGATATAGTAGCTTTGATCCATTTCATCCACTGTATATAAATGTATTTATATACATGATAATAAGATGTTTATAGTCAATATATTTCCATATGAGTATCCTTTACCTATTCCATATCCAATTACATAACAAACACCAATCACAGATACCCACATAACTTTCATTGGCCCACCTCTGATATCAGTTGAGCTAATAATGTAGGTGAGTATACTCCTACAACATTACCACATACACATACTCTCCCACAAATACCTTTATTAGAGAGACCCATACATTAGATACATGTTTTGGATTTTAGATAGCCTCTCTCAACCCCATTACCATTTAGATCAATGTTATATTATAGAGCACCCAAACCAGTGACAACTTATTCTACCATATGGGTCCCTAAGAACCCCGTAGTTTATAGGCATGTTCAGTAAGCTCCATAGATTCATAGCCCTACTCCACAAGAAATTTAAACTATAGATTACTTAGTACATATGGTTCATAAATCTTGAACACCTCCTCACATATCACATGTAATCAATTTTCCTTTTTTTTATACAAGATACCTTGATTGTGAGTCTCTTGCGTGACTCATAAATTAGTATGTTACTCTTTGCTTGTACATAGTTTCATTTTCATATTACTTGTACATATATTATACCCAAAAAATACAAAAGAAATGAAATTTTACTCATAAAATACAAATTTTAGATTATATGAATTTCCATGTTTACATTCATTATATTTTCTAGGTACTAGATATGATATTTATGCTAGTGTAGTCAGTTTTATCATATATACATGATTCATTTATTCTCTTTTAGTGTTAAAAAATCATTATATGACTTATTTACATCATTTATATCTATATTTTCTACTATTTACCCACTGGGGGCACATACACATATACACAAATTCAACATTGATACATTCACCCATTAGGGGCATTGTACAACATAGCTTCCAAATTTATAGGTTATATATTTCTATACTCCATATCATAGATTTCACATTACTTATATCTTGATATTGATCATCTTATACTAAAATGATTTTTTAATAACTACTACTACTATAGACTCAATTTATGTACATCTTTACTCTTATACAAACTTGTACCGCATGTTCATGCACACTTTCATTTCTAGCTTTCCTAGTTTAGATTTGATTGTATCTCTTTGATTATACATCTATTAAAGGTCATTTGAATATGCAATTTTTTTATAGCTCTAAGCCACTTACTTCATTGTGTATGATTTAGGCATGTTCCCATGTCCTTATGTATGCTTTATTAATTATGTATATGGACATTTGATCATATCCTTCCATGTGTCTCTAAGCCAACCTAGCTTACTCTTTGTGTATTTGTAAATTTAAACATGTCTTTATATGTATTGATTTCTTAGACTTAGTGACATGTGCCCATATCCCTTGTATTATGGCCCCTTGGCCTACTTTATTTGCTTCATGTGTTTGTATGTATGATTTCTTGTATGCATCATGGCCATGACACTTGTCTTTTACTTCTTTCTTGCACACTTAGTTTATGATGCCATTAGGGACCTCATGCATCTCCCCTTCCACCTTAGGTGCCTTTATGGACATCATACCCCATCCCCCTAAGTAGTTTATTTATATTATACTTAGATTTGTTATTCATATACATGATTACATTGTTTTATATAACTTTACAACCTTTTAAATGCTAGATCTAACATACATCACATATTATAAGCTTATACTCAGACTATATTACATTATAATGTCATGTATACACATTATATTGGCTTATCATGTAAATATCATATATTTTTAGCCTAACACACATTATGCATAAATTTTATTTTGAGAATAGTTATTGCATAGGTTTAATAACTCCCATAAAAAGAGGGGGAATTCATAAGGGTTTGTCATAGAGATCAGTCCATCCTAGTTCACTAAAAACACAATTTTTAGCATGTAAACATAGATTACAAAGTCCAAACTCAAGAAAATAGAGTGAAAATAGTCACATATAGATCAGTTTTACTTTTGCAAAGAAGAAATGCATTTGGTCAATATAATAGTACAGAGGACACTAACATAGTGTGATATTGACCAGGGGATTATGCTACTATCTATTAGCCCTAGAAAGATAAAATTAATAGAAAGGTACAATAGGTAAAGTCTAGGTTTGCATAGTTTTAGTCATAGATTATCAGAAAAATTTAGTATATACTCATTTTTTACATTTATTACATGAATTTACTTAGATTATGGAAATAATGTGTGTCATGGTCACTCCCATTTTAGTTTTAGATATACAAAGATAGATTATTATGACATAGTCCATAATCCATATAAATAGATATTAGAGTTGGGGGCATGTGTGTGACACATTATTCCCATATGTTTAGATTGGCACCAGTAGTCTTAAATATAATGACAAATCCATTTCATTATCCACATTATATACTCTAGACACCATTTACACCAAGTTTACACTAGATTGATGCCTCATTCCATTTATAATAGTTGGCATTCTCAAGTGGCCCCCGAGTTGTTTTACCTTTCATAATTTTTGAGTGGCCCTAGAGCCATCTTACATAGTTTTAATTACATCACAAAGTTTTAATTACATTTCAAATTTTTAGTTTTAGATGCATCTAATACACATGGGTGGGAAATGATGGAGTCATAGCTTAATTGAGTTCTTGAGACATATACATGAGAGGGTTGGATAAATCATCAATCCAATCTAAGTTATTCACAAGTTATGATCCAATGAGAAAGGGTGGGCAATAATGGATTCAATGCTAGCTTGAGTTATTGAGCCACCCACAAATTAGGATTGGGTAAGCCATCAACCTAGTCTAATTTATTCACCATTTGATCACCATATACACACATATAGGATGTCATGAGTTTTTTATATTGGTTCACATACCTAATGAGGTGTATTCATTCCTTTCCTCTTTTTTTCATCTCTTTTTTGATATTTCTTAAGGAATGATTCATTCATGTTTCATTTATAGGACATGCAATGGAGTATGATTTACAGACTTAGACCTAGATTTATCGGTTTGGCCTCATAGGTAAGTCTAGGTACATTCTTTTTTCCCTTTATCCTAGTCATTTAAATTTTTTACATTTATATAATAAAGGGAGTATGTATTCATCTAAAGTGTCATTTAAGTGTAATGAGTGTCACTTGAGACTACCTTATCCTTAGCTTATCCCTAGACCTATGCCTCTCTTGATCACTTTCCAACTTTTTTATGAGTACAACCCATTCCAAAATATACAAAAATCATAAAAAATAATTCACTTAGGCACCCAAGTCCCTTTTTTGGTCATTCATATCACCTATACATTAGTGAAACCCTTTGGACTATATTACACTACACTATTGATAAAGACGCAGTGCTAATGTCCACTTGATCTTTTCACCCCCAATAGATATATTTCTATTTATAAAGAATAATAGGTTGTATTAGACTCATTTCATGTCCTAAAAATCACCAAAATTATATATATAGGCCAATTTCATTCATTTATCCACTAGATGGAAATTAAATGCAAATAATTACAAAAAAACTCAAAATCATTTGTGCAAATTAAGGTCAATGATCTCTATTCTACCCTACTTCTATATACACCAATGTATAGTGTCATAAAGCTTAGATTACTTAGATTTTAATTCTAAATTCACACTCAAAATGACACTCATACTAGCATTCATTTGCACTTTCACTAGAACTTAGATTGGGATAACTACATTGCCTTAATCCCCTTTTGAGGTATTGGTATGTAGGAAATGCTCAACACATGGGGTGATAAATTCATGTAAAACCTACCCTAATAATTCCACTCTCTTTTACTTGTGCTCCTCAAAAACCCTAATAAATATGGAGGCTTAAGATCAATAGGGAATAGACAATTATCCAACATTCAGTCACACAGGCATAAGCTTCTCAGAACCAAGTGAAGGTCCACTTACAAACTCATTATATCTACCACATAAGTACATTATCATAACATAGAGGAAACTCACACAATACACTATTTACCAAAGGATCGTGTTACTATCCAAAAGGGTTGATAATATGTGTTTCCTATTGACAACACCTTACACTATTCATGCACTAGTTTACAACCTAGTACTTATCCATCTTAGTTAATTTTATAGATAAGTACACCTTATATAGTTCATTACTATTTATAGAATAAATAGATAAATTAATTATTGTAAAAATTATTAGTTATTGATATTTATATATTTATTCCTTGGTTTATTATTCCAACACTTTAACAACCTAGGGTTTTACATTCCATAAATCCCTAAAAAGGTTAAATCATGTACCAATTGTGAGACTAGGATGTCTATAATAGCCTTGTAAATGTTTGGAATCACTAGTATCTTTATCCTTACCAATGTCACACCCTACTTCACACTGATGTTGGGTGTGTCTACATCATCAAAGTAATCTTCCCTTACATGGGCCTTATCTCTATCCATGACATCATTTAGATTCATTTTCCTCCATGTACCTGGTAAACTTAAAATCGTGTATACATCATACAAAGTGATGTTCAAATCTCTTGGGACCTATTAGAATCAAACTTTGTTCTAGTATAAGTCTCAATATGTGAATAATTCACATAGTAACCTACTTGTTGAGATAACAATCCCCACCTAAGCCACCCTCCAAATCCTTACACTTCCAAAATCCAAATCCATACCCACCTATGCCACCCTCAAGAATGAAACTCTCCTCTAATATTAAAAAATATGATAACCCTAAGAAGTTAATCTCACTATTAGGATTTAATTCAATGTACATATCCACCCATGTAGTTAAAAAACAAGATATAAATTAGTCAAATTTATTTCAAATTCATTCTAGCCCATACTATAGTGAAAAGGCCACTATATGAAAGTGGAGGTTATGAAATTGATGTGATGATTACAAAAAAATTATGATAGTTGTAAACCCTATGATATTTATACACTGATGATTACACAATTGTTGCAAAATTTTATGACTTATAGTCCAATGGATTGATGATTGCATGACAAATGTAATAGTTGTAAAAATTTTAGTATGAAAATGTAATCATTAGTTTGGAAAAATTGGTAGTTCCACCATGCAACCAATGTTTCCACCTTCCATATCTCTAAAAATTAAAATACCCCAAAACATGAAAAAATTTAGAAACAAATTACAAAAAAAAATTTTCCTAACATTTACACTACCACAAATTATAATTGTACTTCCTATGAACCTACTCCTCTTGATGATTACATATCAACTTGTATACAAACTACCAACCTTATAAATCTAATTTGAGACTATCCACATGCTTGAACACTTACCTAGCCTATTATCTACCCCTCTAGACCTTCCCTACACTCTCTTGGCCCTCGCACTCACTACTAGACACTTATAATGCTTCTCGAGACCCTTATATAAACCCTTTGACCACCTTATAGGTATTTTTTAACCTAGTCCACTACTTTTGTGCCAATTTGTGGCGTAAGTCATGGATTTTGGCAAAAAATCAGTGGCCTAGGCTAGAACTTATCCATAATGCACACTTTTTAATCTTGTTTGACCACAAATGGATAGAAACAAGTGTATTTTGTACCTCTCAAACCTTTGGTGACCTATATCACTCTAAATCACTCTTATTAAGCCTTATTATTCACTCTTTTAACTCTCACACCTTCTTGAATCTCTTTTAGTTTATTCTTGGTGATCTTGATCTTGCATTGTGCTAAAGGTTTTCTAATACAACTATATACTAGTTTGGAGACTCCATTGTTGATCCATTGTGGCTTTATCCTAAATTATACATGTTACATTACACCTAATTTGTGCACTTAGATTGGGATCACACACTCTTGCAAGTTATCACTTCACCTCCTCCTTGTTGTTTGGACATTGGTTTAGACTTGGCCCTACATTACAACCTTATCTTCCTTCATAACTGACTCATACTTGGATTCCTCATTGCTATAACATATGCACAATATTTTGAGCTTGATCTAAAATAATTTTTTTATGCAAACTAAAACTCCATATTTTTAGAGTAATGTATTTTATAGGTTTTACTATTTAGTGCTAGTTTAGTTCATTTTAAACATGTTTTAGAGTAGATTATGAAGTTTATGCATTATAATAAACCTAAAAAACATATTTCCTCTTGAATTTTTTTTTAATTTCATAGGTTTACTTTATTTTTAATTATATTCTATTTGGTGGATGTTCCCATGTTTAAATAGCTTAGTTTACTTGCTTAAAATCGCATTCCCTTTATTATGTTAGATATCACATGTTACAGATAGTTTTATTTGAGCAAAGGAATCAGTTTAGGTTTATAAAAGTGAATAAACTCTCTACCTCTCTCTCACACACTATTAAAAACATCATTTACTTTTTTAAAGTCTTAAAATTACTCGAGTTACATGATTTTGAAATGTATTTCTTGCTTGGTAATGCTCTTTTGTTCAAGTAGTGTACTTTCTCATTATTTGAGCATTGAATTATCCAACTTAGCTACTTATTTTACTATGGTTATAACCATTATAGATATTTATGTCCTTTATGCACTCAATTGTGTTAACCCTAACCTAGTTTACAAGTCTATATATAGCTTGGTGCAAGCCAACAAAGTGGATAGCCTCTATAGATCTCTAGTATCCCATAGTGCCCTTGATCCTAGTATGTGTTTGCTTAGTACCTTGTGTACCCCCTTACCAAACCCTCATGGCTCTATTTTTATTATTAGAACTACATTATGACACACTTGGTGGGACCTCACATATGGTTTCATGTTAGTTTGAACTCTTTTATAGCTCTCTTAGCTAATTCCCCTATGATAGCTATAAGGCTTTGATTTCAGTTATTTTTTTATCTCCTTTATAGGTTGTTTGATCTTTATTTTGTTTTATTTTCTTCTCCTTGATAGTTATCTAACCGTTTGACTTTTATGGTATCTCCTTGTTACTCTTTTTTCATTTCATCCATGGTCAATCTCCCACCCTTTTAACATCATTCCCATTAGATTCAAGGTCTTGTCTCTTAGCTCACTCATGAATAAGATGAAACTGTAATGGAACATGATAGACACCATAAGACCTAGGAGGTTCCCTCAACACAACATAATGACCTTGACCCTCTCATGTTCATTAGGGAGAAATATTAGAAAATTTATAACCAATGAATTTGCTCACCTTTTTAACAGTTCAAGATTTACTTATTTGAGGATACATCCCCAAAACTTGAGACCACTTTTCATTCACCTATTAGGGGTGAAGATGACCCCCTTTCATGATTTAGGCTTGATGAGTTATTTAAAATAATTGATGATTGTAATAGGTGATTCATGTGAATTGATATCACCTTTATTCCCTTATAATTAGGTGACAAAGATCACACCCAACCTAGTTTGAGTTCCTTGAATAGTTCTCAGGGAATGAATTAGTGATCAAACCCAACCTAGTTTGAGTTCCTCGACTAGTTCCTCGACTAATTGAATTCATGTGTAGGTGACATTTAGTCATCCATACATGTAGGATAAGGTTCTCAAATGATCAGTTTTATGGCATGTTCACATAATAATTAAGGTAAGAGGTTCATCTTGAGGTCCTCAAGAGTAAACCCACCTTTTATAATTAAGTTGTTAATGAGTGTCTAAATATTAATGTTTTCATGGTGTATGTAGGTATTCATCCTATACCTACCCAAAATTCATTCTCTTCATGTGATCACAACCACAATGTGAATAATAATGATGTCACTAATTCTCTACTAGATGTGAACAATAATGATGTCACTAATTCTCTATTTCATGACCCATGACACCTCCTAATTTTTAGCATCAAATTGGTTCTTCAATTTTCATAGACCTCTTTCGGTATGTTTCCCTAGATGTTGATCCTCCTCCCCTTTTTTCATAATTGTCTCATCATGGAGTTGGCTCTCTCAATGGCTCTCCTAGTGAGGTATCTAGAGTTATCGAGTTAAATATTAAGTATTATTCCATCCATTATGTATCACATAACCTAATCAATGAGAGGATAACTTACAAGAAGCTCATGCCCATGTGTCATATGCACCACCATACTCTTACATGTTTATTTTTATAGGTCTTATTCACTAATAATGACTCTACCAGTAGAACTCTTCTGTTTTGGGTCATGACTAGTGAACCTAAGGATATGGTAATTATATTTCCTTCTTCTCACCTATTCCCTACTATTTGGCCTCTAAGGAGGATAATCAATGTCCTGCCTTGGGGTTAGTCCCTTGGTTAGGATGAAGTGGTGGCATTCCCTCAAGAGTAGGCCTAGGATTAGGCCTACAGTGCCTTGATAAGCCCAATAGCTTACTATAACACTCTCCCTAGGCCACCATTCAATAGATTTACCCTCTTATAGAATCCACCATTATACTTTGAAAGTCTCTATGGTAATTTGGCTTATGTACTCTTATTTATGTGCAACATGGAATAAAATCAAACTATTTTGCTTCTTTTAGTTAGTGGTATTACTATTTACTTGTAGTTAGTCTTCTACTGACTCCCTCTTTCCTTTTTAATGGTTCCTATATGTGGTTTGGGTTACTAGTTGAGGTTGTTCAAGACTTGATTTGGACTTCTCTAGATAGTCTTCATCTATCAAAGACCTCCTACAAACCATCATCAATTTCACCATAGTTGGCATAAGGACACTCTCTCTTGGTTGATCATTGCATAGTTTTGGTGGCTCTACCAACTGAGACACCTCTCCTACCTATTAAATTATGACTCATCTTTATGTTTATGACCTTGTATGCTGAATCAAGATGTTAAGGTGAGAAAACTGAGTGAAATATAGGTATGAACCTATTTTTTCACTTCTCCCCCCTCTAGTGGCCTATAAGTGCTCTTCTTAGTCTCTATTGGGTAGTTTTAGAGCTCTTGGGAGATAGACTAAAAGTTTGCATATAATAGCATCCTATAAATGGTCTAAGCTATAGGTTTTATAAATATTTATGACTTAGTAGTGATTTAGATCATTGGTTTTACCTCAACTTATTAGAATGCCCTTTTTTCCACTATGTCATCTAGTATTGTTGGTAGGATGACAATACCTTCATATTAAGGGTTTTGTCCCATTTTAGACATAAATTTGGCCTCTATTTTCCATTATAGGGCCTAATTAGGCCTATTTTTAGACCATTCCAATCTCTTAGAACCTTAGGTCTATTGTCTTGTTGAGCCTATGTATTCCCTTTTGGATACACCTAGAATAAAAGTATCTTTGTGTGTTTTTATTAGTTAATAGTTTATGTGCTTGATTTCAGTTGATCCCTAATAACCCTCTCTTCTTATTTCATCATGGTTCTTGTAGGTGGTGAAGGTTGTTAGTTGTGGTTGTTAAGGACTTTCTCTAGTTTTCATTGACTAGTCTTCATCTTTTACAGACCTCTTACCACCCCCCATCACCTCTTACCATGGTCAGCATTAGTTATTTACCTTGATTATGACTTGGTTTCATTCTTTTTATCCCTTGTGTCTCTATATTTCCTTACTTCACATTGAGATATACCTTATGTAGTAGTATCTTGCATCTTCCACCCCCATCATGGTGTACTTCTTAGTGGTGTTTCACATCGAAGGTAGTAGTTGGGGACCTATCATTATGGATTGGATTATTAATGATTCTTAGGGCCACATTTATTTTTCACCAATGAGATAAATAATGTAGTCGATTATCATGTGATTATTAGTGCCTTGATCAATGCTCGTGTACTAGGAATGTGTTATGTTTAATTATTTTCTAACTCACTCTTTGTTGTGTCTCAGCTCATTAAAGTTTGGAACATCTTTAGCTCTAAGTTATTCCCTCTCTTTGAGGTGACACATGATTTTATATCCTCTTTCAAGGATTTGTAGATTTCACACATCCCTTCCATGGAGAACATAAGACATGACACCCTAGTGAACATCATTCTATATTTTTTAATTTGATATCACTTGTGTCCCTTTTATGTAGGAGTTGGATCTAGATTTAGGTCGAATAGAGTTTGCACTTATACCCTTGGATCATGTTGTCAATTATTGCTTACATCACCATCCCTATCAGGTAAGTGTAGGTAATATTATCTATTTTCCTTTTCCTCTCTATTTATTGATATATTTTTTGTATTTAGAGTAATATACAACACTCTTTATTCCTTTTAAACATTAACTGCTTGTACCTTAGTGGCATATGTAATTATAATTCTCATGATCCTATTCCTCTTAATGATTACATATCATCTTTCATGCAGACTACCAACCTTGTCAATCAAATTTGAGAATATCCACATTATTGGACACTTCCCTAGCCTATTATGCACCCTCCAAACCTTCCCTACAATCTTTTTCCCCTCTTATTCACTATTGAACCCTTCTAGGTCTTCTCAGGACCCTTGAAGAGAACCTTTGACCACCCCAAAAGTCTTGGTTGACTTAGGATGATAATTTTGGGCTAAATTATGACCTAGGCCATGAGTTTTGGCCCAAAATTAGTGGCCTAACTTACAATTTGTCTATAATTCATGCTTTTTAGTCTTGTTTGTCCCTAAATATTTAGAAATAGATAGATTTTGGGCCTCTCGACACTTGGGTGCCCTATATCACTCCAAATCACTCCTCTTTACCCCTATTCTTCCCTCTTTTAGCTCTCATCACTCCAAATCACTCCTCTTTACCCATATTCTTCCCTCTTTTAGCTCTCATACCTTCTTGAATCTATATTGGTTAATTTTTTATGATCTTGACCTTGTATTGTGATAGAGGTTTTCCTACATAGCTGCATACTAATTTAGAGACTCCATTGTTGCTTCCAATTGGTCCTACTCCATTATGGAGTTTTCCTATATTTTAAAAGTTATATTTCACCCAATTTATGCACCTAGATTGAGCTCACACACTCCTATAAGTTCTCACTTCACCTTCTCCTTAGTATTTGGACATTAGTTTGCACTTGGCCCTACATTGCAACCTTTTATTCCTCCATAGTTACCTCATAATTGGAATCCAAGTTGGTATAACATATACATAATATTTTGAACTTGATCTAAGGGAATTTTTTATGCAAAGTGAAACTCCATTATTTTAGAGTGGTGTATTTGTTAGGGTTTACTATTTCATCCTAGTTTAGCTCATTTTAAACATGTTCTAGAGTAGATTTTGAATTTTATGCATTATCTTAAACTTTAAAACATATTTCCTCCTTAAAATTTATTTCATTTCATAAGCTTACTTGATTTTTAATCATCTTATTATTTTATGGATGCTATCTTGTTCAAATAACTTAGTTTGCTTGATTAAAATGCCATTTATTTTGCTAAGTTATATATCACATGCTAGAGATAATTTTATTTGAGAAAAGGCATTGGCTTAGGTTTATAAAAGTGCATGCCCTCTCTTCCTCTCTATCACTCATGAAAATGTCATTTTATTTCTAAAGTAATCTTTTAATTACTAGAGTTTCATGGTTTTGAAATGCATGTATTGATTTGTAATGCTCTTTTGTTCAATTAGTTTATTTTCTTATTCTTTAAGCATTGAATTCTCCCACTTAGCTACTTGATTTACTATGGTTATAATTACTATAGATATTCATGTCCTTTTTGCACTCAATTATGATAACCCTAACTTGGTTTATAAGTCTATCTATAGCTTGGTACAAGTTGGTAAACTAGATAACCTTTATAAATATCTAGTAGCACATAGTGCCTTTGAACCTAGTGGGTGTTTTTGTAGTACCCTATGTACCCCCTTTCCAAGCCATCATGGATCCATTTGGATTCTTGGAGTTACACAAACATTATTGACACTTGAAATTTTGAATTTCACTAGCCCTAGACTATTTTTCAAATAAAATTACTAAGCTTAGGTTTTTTAATAAGAGTTGATAAAATCACTCATCCCTACATGTTGCATTTTTATGTTGGTACTCTTTCCATCCTCTCCTTATACTCATCATTTTATTGTATCCTCACTCAATTCAGACACAAGAGATCAAGATCTCTAAATTTATAAAAATCTCAATGCACAAATGAATTCCAATTTGGGTAAGATTATCAAACTATAGTTCAGTTTATTTATTAATTTATTTCAAAAAGTTTCCCTTTTTTGTAAAAATATCTCCTATAAGATCTATTTTTCCCATACCTTGAAAAAATTGATATTTTTTAAGTCTAAAATGATGTATAAAAATATTGATAGTAAAAAGTATTATTTTTTATTCCTTGTAGCTTTGGTATAAAACATGTTATTTTCATGTTTTTTTATTACACATTAACACCTCTTCACATGATATATATCTCAATCTACCAGTATGATGGGTTAGGTATTATTTTCATTCCTACATAAATGTAAAGTAGTTCTTATCCATGTTTATATTAATTAGTACATTTTCTAGTTTCATCATAACATTGCCCTTGATTCTCATCTTTTCACTTGATGGTCACAAAGACATCTCAGTTGGCTTCATTTTTCCACACAATCAAGTGAGTTATCTTCTCTAGTTCCCTCCTTTTTCTTTAAGTTGCCTCTATTTATAAAAATTACCCTTTCCAACTCATGTAAAGGTAGGTGCCTCCTTGAGGGGGTAATATGTAAACCCATAATTTTACATGGTGTAACATATTCCAATGTTTGTTGATGCTACAATGACTCCATAAAAAAATTATGTTTGGAACCTAGTCTTCTCCTTCCTCTTCTTATTTTCCCTCTCTCTAGGCTTAAACTAACTATAAAAATTATAAACTTTGATTTTAAGTCTTATAAACTCAAGACTTTTAGTTAGCATGGTAAAATATTCATGGTAGTTGACATGACAACCCCAATGGTTTATGCATTAGCTAAAATTATTTCAAAAACTATGCAAATGGTCTTAAAATTGCAATGATTCTTTATGATCATTATGGTGGTTTTTTAAGCATCACTTGCAGATAATAGTTATTTCATGATCATTTCATGTTTTATTTTAAATAACTTCTAGGACATACATTTTATAACATTTTTCATGTTTGAACTTTCACTTTTATTCCTATTTGTATACACTTGACTTCCCAATATTCTAGTTCACTACAAGTCATGTCTAATCTAATTTTATCTAAGTTAACTTTAATAATCTCCCATCTAGATATTATAAAATTTCACATGCAACATATTATCTATTCATACAAATAACTTATTTTAACTTGAAATTCATATTTTAAAATTACATTGAAATTTGAATACATGTTTTAAGAAAGATATAACTTGTCTTTTATATATTTCTTGATAAATTAGTCCAAGTCCCACAACAACCTTCTTATCATTCATAAAAATTGGAGAATGAAACTCTTGAACTTGAAAAAAATATATGTTGTTTATGAGAACCAACCAAAGTCTCGTCACCTCTTCTCTTCACTTTGTATTTGTATTTTCATTGATTCTTATTTTCCTCTTACTGTAGAATTCCCATGTCATCATTGAACAATAAATAAGGAGATAACAACCTGAGGATCAAATCAATTTCAATTATAAATCAAGATATTCTTCTCCACATGTACTTTGATTTGGTCAGGTTGGGGGATTTAATCTCTATTTATATTTTTTGTTAGATTTTATTCTTTCTTTCTGTTATTTCAGCTTGTATATAGAAAAGACAATTAAAAAAACCAAAAATAAATCATTTTTTATTTTGTTTTATCATATATATTTTAATATTATAGGATCTTACTTGTATATTATTTTTAAAATTAGATAAACAAATCCTCTTTCATTTAAAATAATACAATTCTTTGTAGTTTAGCATATGTGTGTACATACACACATGCAAAATAAATAACCATCTCTACACCCACTTGCAAAAAAATTCAAAAAAATGGATAAAATAATTGAATCTATAGAATATTCTTACATATTATGAAATTTATCAAAGAAAATTAATAATTAAAAAAATCATACTAGGATAATTTGTATCTAATTCAAAATTGAAAAATAAAATAAATTATTGTTAGCAGATGTTCCTAGAGAACACCAGAACATGTTAATTATAGGGATAGCTTGTGCAGTCAATAACAAAATAGGTTAGTTGTCAGTAATACAAACTAAATTATTCCATTAATTAATAATTCAATCTCATTATATTAAATACATACAAGTTAATATATACAATATAGTTGGCATAAACTATATGAATAAATATCAAGACATTCACAATACTCACTGTGCATAGATCATACATAAAATACATATAAGAAAGCCATTCAGAATATTGTATTAATCTATATCACACATCAAAACCATATTATGTTAAAAATGAGTTATATAAATAGAGTATTACAAAGTTTTGTATCTTTATATTCCATCCTTTTGATATTCCAAAAGGAAAGACTCTACATTTTTTTGTTTATTATTTATGCTTACTAGGTCAAACACATACAAAAGACAAAATCATATAATTCGCATGTGTCCATCCAATATACCTTGACATTTTAGAAAGCCTTTTTATTCACCTAGCACTTTCCTAAACTTAAAATATTTTCTCATCCCAAGACAAAGTCACAATAATGAAGTCTGATATACAATTGAGGAGATTATCCATAAACAAGAGTCATAGCTATCACTCCAAGTGTCATTTACTGGTTTTCACCCTTTGTGTACTACTTAGCCACCATTTTACATTTTCAACTAATTAGTGTACTATCGTAATACCCTATCAATTTTTCAATAGACTATAATAGCTAGGTGGCCTCATTTTATAGGTTTTTATCTAGTGTGGCTTTACTCCTCATATTGAAGGATATCTAATAAAATTATGCAAAAATATATGAAACTATAAAATTGAGGTGTGTATTACCTAATAAGTAGGTGGTGGTGAACTATGAAATGGATAAGTAGTTATTTGATACTATGCTTGCTCTGGTTGGTTTTCTAATTACCCACTTAGTTTTATAGCATCTAGTGATGGATTTTGTTGTTACTGAGTGTTTTCTTTGGGATTTGAAACATTTTTTATTTTTATTTTAGGATGTACTAAAGTTTCTATAGTGGAATGAATCAGGTCTCATCCACAAGTTAAGCAATGAAAGGATCAATATATTAAATATGTTATTTAAGCATATTCTAATTCATTACCACTTTTGCACAATAGTAAGCATTATGCATAACAAGATCTATATTACCAACAAATTCTACACATATTCATCCTATATGATGGTAATGAGTGTTTTAGCATTAAATGCCTTGAGATGAATATCCATAATCAACTCATATAATCAATTTTCATGTTTTTGAGCTTGTAGGTCAGTAAATGTAGTGTATAGAGTCTCATTATGCCAAGCCTAAAGTTTTTACATGGTGGAATCCCTAGAATCCAACAATTACTTGAGGGTGTTACTCATTACATACACACTTGGCTTGTTCTTCCTTCTTGTGTTACTCCACTTTGGCCTTTTCTAGTGACTCTTTTTCTTCCTTATCTTTTATTCATTCTACACTTCTTGATATTTTCTCTCTACTTCTTATTGTTCCTTTTTTGTAATCCACTTATTTAACTCATTTATTTCAATCCTTTACTTCATAAAATTACTTCTTTACATCCTATTCTTCTTTGGCTTGCTTATGGTGCTCCTCCTCTATATATTTTTTATTTTCTTCTTATGAAAATTCCTATTAATTACATTATACCTCTTACACAGTTAATTTTTTATTCACTTTTTTATTATTTATCTTATTATCCTCCATTATTTGTTTCCTATCAACCTTATTTTACTCCTCTTTTGAGTCCCCTAGTTCCTACATAGATTCTATTTGTGGCTCTGGCTATGGTAAATTTGTTTCTTCAAGATCCTCTATGACCTCTAGTGTGTAAATTATTAAGTGTCTTATGAAGAGGTTGATTCTAAAATTGTAATTTTATACATAATTTTCTTTTATTGGATGTGGTGGAGGAGTGAGGGTATTCTTGAGCTTCTACATATATTAGGTCTGAGGTGGTTGTGTTGTTAATGCTTATTGTGCAACACTCACCTCTATTGATTATCTAAAGGATACCATCCTATATTGTACTATGAGATATAGCTTTATTAAAGGATGAGTACCCAGTTTTCACATCAAGGTAAGAGGTGGACTTTATTATGTAGGTTTCTCTCCTTGGTGTGAAATAGAAGATCCCATAGCTAGATCTCTATGAAATATTTTGGCTACCAATTTTTTTGAGATACTTCCTAACTTATAGTGTCAACAATAATAGAAGGGGGTGGTTAAGTTATATCAACACAAAGTCCTTGCCTTAACTAATTACACACTTGATAGGTGTGCACTAATTTCCAATAAAATAATTCCTTCTCTTCTTCTTACTCATATACTCCATTGTCAATGTCTTCTAGCATGGTCTTTAGGACTTATTTCTTCTCGACTCTCATATCTAAAAAGTTTCACTCACCTTATATCTTTGGAAGATTGTAGTTTACAACTAGGACTTTGTGTGACATGTACTCTTCTTGGGTAGTTGTGTTGAAGCTCATCATGTGGGTGCTTTTCTTTTGTCTTTATCTTACTATGAGGGAACTACTTATGTTTATGGTGGTGCCTTTGGTTTTGTTTGTTAATTTTTTTTATGTTTGTTCTAGCATTAATTATTGAACTTATGGGGGAATATACCACATAAGTGGAACCATTCTCATAGATAGATACTTTTGACTCTAAACTTCTACTTGTACATCCAAAATTGTGATGAAGAATGGCCTTATGATCACAGTTGGAGTTAGTAACTAGTGCACCTTGATTTGGAGGCCATTGTGTAATTATGTAACTGATGCATGTTGTCCCAAATAATACATGACATCTTAAGGTATTTTTGGGTGAAACCTAATAAAGGATAGATCCTTGATCCACCATGTGTTGAATTTCCTTATTTACTCATAATATTACCCTATTTTGGTCCATGTGATATTTGTAAATGTGATATCAAGCCAAAAATCTACAACCAAGTTGATTGGGCCTTCCAACAATCTCCACTACATGAAACAAAGAATTAAGACCAAGAATTGATATTGAAATGTCTTGGAGGTACCTATGAGTATATTTTAAATGTTGAAATTTAACTTTGAGGATAAAAACTTAGGCTAATTTAAGTCTTCACACATGTGCATCATGTGATATGCAATATCTACAACCCCTTTTATTACCTATTTAGATTGTTTTTTAGTTTGCTAAAACCTCTTTGTAATGCATTCAACTAGAATATACACCAAATAATCATAGATTGAATCAATTGGTATTCATATACCTCCTTGTGTTGTCTAATTCTTCTTGGCATCTAAATGAATTAATTTTATAGTTGACTTATAAGGGAGGAGGGATTTTTTATGATTTGGGAGGCTTGTTGTTCATGCCATAGTCTAAACATTGATCAAAATAATAATATCTTGGGATAAATGAAAATCCTCTTCATTATATCTACTCCAAAAAGTAAGCATTAACTAATCAAGTTGTCTAAATATGGGTAACTTGATCAACCTTTCTACATTTGAGCCCCACAATAGATGTGGGATCACTAACGATCTTGATTTTGCAACTTCTTATAGTCTAGAATAAAACATAGTAGTTTTTATCAATTGATGAATTTGAAGGGGTTAAGTTGTTGTATTTGGTTTTATGAAGATCTAAGCCAATCCCCATCTCTTCCTTTTGTGTATACATAATTGGAATCAATAATGGATATATCTTCATGGTTGTTGATTAGACTTGAGTTAAAGACTTTTTTTTCTTGTTCTAAATCTAATATGTAATTAATGTTTAAAATTTTGTTTTAAATTAGATCACAAAAATCACTTGTTGGTAGAAGTATGTAATGTCTATGTGTTATATGTGCCCTTATTTATATATCTTTTAGCACACAAATCCATGTGGATGACTATTTTAAATACACTGAGCTCATTGTGCATACGTTCTCTCCCAAAATTAATGTCACTTGATGTTTTTTGATCCGATATTAACCCTTTTGTGTCTATAAACCTTGATTTATCCATTGGAAGTTATTTGATGTGACATTATATCTTTCATCTATCCCCTTTATTTTATGATTCCACATATTAGTTGGTCATACAATTTGATTTAGAAAGTGTGTAATATATTCAAGTGCCTAGTCATTAATGGTCTTAAATGACAATTATCCATCCTTTCACTATACCTATCTTGTTAGAATCACCTTCCCAAACTTATTTCATGACCATTGTGTAGTTGGTTCCAACTGTCCTTATAGGGTGTCTCTAGAATTTGATCAACATTGCAATTATAACTTTTTATTATTCATTAAAATGTGTTTTCATACAAATATATCACTATACAAACACTCTAACCATATGAAAACAAAAAAACACAAAATAACAATAAATGAAACCCCTAATCTTAATGGTACCACTTAGAACCCTCTCTTTTTAGTAGTAAGAATGACAAAGACTAATGATGGTAAGGATTAAGCTTATAGCCATTAACACATCCTATTAGTATGGTTCCCTAAAAATATTTCAACATAATGGTAACCCTATTGTGAAAATTCATGAATAATATAGGGTCCCTTCCATCTAATGTGTGGTTTTCCTAGGAATGCCTTAAATTAGCTATCATATAATAATACTAGGTGAAATAGATTAGATCAAGGGTTATGATCATGCCATTCCTTCTCAATTAACTTCATGGATGTATTTCATCCATTCTGCCCTTTGTCAAATTTATTCAATTCTAAACAAGTATATTAATCTTTTCCTTAGAGAATCTTGGTCACCCAACGTCATGACCATTACAATGCACAAAATCAAAATAATGTATTCTATAGGCATTATTACCTTAAGACCATATACAATTATGAATGGAGTGAAACCTATGGAACAATTGTAATTTGTTTTGTATGACCAAATAATTTTGGGAATATGATCCTCTCAATCATCCCTTTACACATTACATATCTCATTAACATTTTTCCTAATATTTTATTTGATGCTTTAGCTTGTCCATTTGCTCAAGGGTGGTAAATCATGCTCTTATGGTGTGAGATTATAAACTCCTCAGTGATAGTATTGATATTATTATTTATTAAATACATTCTTATGTCACTAACTAGATTTATTAGGCATTTTAATCTTTTAATCATATTTTAATACAAGAATTTGGTAGCATATTTCACACTGTAACTTGGGGTTAAAATAACTTCCACCTATTTGGTGAAATAATCTATCATAGTAATAATATATTATGCATGAATTAATTTTCTTAGGGTACTTATACGTCCAAAAAAATAAATTCCACACCATTAAAAAGGTTTTTCTATGAGCATTGGTACCAAAGGCATCTCATCATGTTGATTTGGATTTCCCATTTGCTAACACACATCATAATGTTTGGATACCTTGTGTGCATCCTAAAAAAAGTTTACCACCAAAGGTCACTCTATAAAAAAATTATAGAAGTGGTTTCACCTATATAGTGACCCCCTGTAATTATATGGTGTGATTATTGAATAATGTTAGGTCTATCACATCCCATTGCTTCATCCCATTGGTAATAAGGTAAAATAATATGTTTCAATGATTAAGTTTCTTTAAATACTATTATCTAGGATACTTGACTAAGTTATTCTAATCATTCTATGGAAATCATGGACATATCATTTATTATTCTAAATGAGTTAATTTAGAAGCCACTTATGGGTAACAAACTTTAATTCACATCACTTAATTTATGGTGTGAGATCTTAGAATCATGATTAGATAGATGCATGGTTTTGATGCAGGAGCATCTTGTAAACAAACACCATTTTCAATTATTGAAGACTCATATGCTAGTTAGGGGTCATATATGATCCATTTTTGGATATAGGTGTGTGTGAAGGATCCTCTAGGATCCATTTTTTATATTTATAATCATCATTAATCATAAATAAGTGTAGTTTTTATGTACTTAGAGTTTTCCCTCCAAAAATGAAAGTTTGAAAAGTCAAATCCTAGACCTAAGCATAGAAGGACCATGGGGCATAGTGTGAAGTGATTAGGAGAGAAAATATATGTAAAATGATCTAAGGTTTCATGAAAAGAGTTTCTTAATACATTTTCCACCTAATTTATTAAAGGTAATGAAAAATCAAGATTCATGTTCAAGTGTAACTATAAATCCTACATTGAGTTACCCATGTAAGAGAGCCTTACATAAAAGTTTCCATGATAGTAAGAAAGATTGAATGATGAAATGTAAATAACTTTTAATTTATGTAGAGAGGTATGTTGGAGAGTGGGATAATAGTCAAGAAAGAAATATTTGAGAATGGAAGAGAGGTAAGGAACACAGAAAAGAAGAATGTACACTATTCAAGAAGAATGGCAAAGTCCATAAATGGATTGCATATGTTATTATTGATGGTTCATGTTAATTAAACAAGATTTTTTGTGTGTTTTTACTCTCTCATGTAAGGTATGTGTATTTTTCTTGGTTATATGTTGCCTTTAAAATCCCTTGAGGCTATGAATAGAACACTTTTTGTGTGTGTTTCAAGTATGAGTCAAGAATAGGATGGTTGGGTGAAATTTAAATATTAATAATGAAATAACTCCAATTGTATATTATTATTGAGGACATTTGAATCATACAAAACTTATTGTTAATTAATATGGTGTGTATAGTGAAGGAACTTACAAAAATTTGGTCTTTGTCCTTAAGCCTTGTTACATGCCTATTACAATCAAGAACATTGTGTGAGTTGATGTTTCTTGAAGTATTTATTATGAAAAATATAATGGTTATGCTTGATATAGTATAAATACAAATAATTTTCATTATGGACAGCTAGATAGTTAGGTTTGAATGTAAAACAATTGACAAATGTCCCATATATAATCAACTTAAAGATATAATCATGTTTGTACACAATCAGAATACCATGAAAGGAGTGAAGGTTTTTGAGAAATAGAGTGGTTATTAAGTGGTTTATGACCTATTATTAGTTTAAGGATAAAATTTCCTAATAATATTCCATTTTAAGTTTGAGATCTTCTTTGAAGTGCAAAATATCACTAAAATCATTACACAGTCCTAAAAGAGGACTTAGAGTTTTGTGTTTTGGTTATTATAAGCCACAATAGGATTGATTAAGGATAATTATCTATTTAGATAGGTGGATATTGTTATAATGGACATTTTTAAGGTCTCATAATAGTTTTAAATGAGATAAAACCAAAAATATTGCATTTTTACCTCTCTTAGCCTATACAGTCAAGCCCATTAACCTAGCTAGGGTTTCATTCTTAAAAATCCATTATATTTCATTCTAACCATGGTAATGTATTAAAAATTTGTAATCATGAATTTTTGGGAATTTAGATAAGGATTATAGGGTTTTCTAATTAGTACAATACCATATGTATGGATTTAGTGACTGAGTAAGTCAAAGAAGGGCTATGAGGCCTAATTATTAAGTGGTTACAAAAGAAAGGGTATTTTCATAAAGAGTTCGGTTAAATTTCTTGGTAAGTAGTATGAAGATATAAGGTACCCAAATTTGGGCTTAGATCTTATGAATTATTAAAAAAAAATTATAACTAAGGAGACCAGTGTAAAAATAGGCTACAAGAAAGTAGTCTCACTATTAAGTTTGAGGTGTTAAGTGAATGTTTGAGAGTGAGTGAGAGATTAAAATGGGTTTAGTTAAGTATGTTCTACCCAAGAGAGGTCATCCATGATGGAATGTTGTATATATGAGATCTAAAAGAATATTTAAGGTTTTAAGCCTTAAGTTGTTATTAACTAATGTGAATCTAGTGAGTGATTATAATGAAAGAAGGCGAGAAAATGAATAAAATGTGATGAGTGGGTGAGTGTGAGGTTTATGAAGTAAAGGACATTGAGTAATGATTCATGGGTTCTTAGTGAATAGGGTCATTCAAGAGGATGATATCAAGCTAGTGAGAAGCTGAAAGACTATTGTTAAAGATTGAAGCTTAAGAATAGAGCAAGGCATTTTCAAGTTGAGATCAATGGTCAAGATCAGAGCTAGTGATGGTTGAATGAGGATTTTATCATACCCTCTATAATTTTGGTATTATATAAAGGTAAGCTCTTAGTTTAATTATGTTTTTAGATATTAAATATTTTTTATTTGAGATTGGTAAAGAATGTTAAGAAGATTACATGAAGTGAAATTCTAGATGTATTATGAGAAAAGAGTCTAGTGTAGGTATGGTCTATTGAGGTCAATATAGATAAATTTAATATTAGTAAATAAATAATCTAAATCCCCTAAGTCCAATATGAAATACTTGAGAGTAGTCAATAAATATCTAGAGAGGATAGAATGAAAAGAGCATTGAAGCTCAAGAGAGAAAAGAGGAAGAATTCAAGTGAGATTAAAGGGAGATAAGATAAGTCCTAGAAAAATGGCTATAGAAAGATAAGAAGACACAAGATAGGTATAATACATAATTAGGTAGGATTCCTAAGTGATAAGTCTAAGTAAGGCCTAAAAAGTGAAGAAAAAGAGAGAATATGGATATAGAATAAGTGAAAATATAAGAAGAGAATTGGGGAAAATTATTAAGAAGATAGATCTCATGGTGACACTCATGAATGGTCAAGAAAGCCAACAGTTTGGTTTTAATGTGAGATAGAGAGTGAAGTGTCTAATATAACTACTCATGAGAGAGAAAAGGCATAATATGAATGCCTTGAGGAAAGAGAAGAATAAAGAGAACATATCCCATAGAGTCATTAAGGATGAAGTGTTGACAAGAAAGAAACATGAAAGAGAAGTTGAGAAAAGAGTTCTCATTAAGGACAACATGGAGAGAGAAGTGCCAATAGAAGCACTTAAAGAAGAATAAAAGAAAAAGATGAGAATGTCTATGAAAGAGGAATTCATAGAGACTTTTTGGTCTCTTGATTTATATTCTAACATTGCCTTTAAGTGTGTGTATGCAGGTGTAAATCAAAATTAGATGAAGGTCAAGAATGAGACCTTAAATCTTGTGATAAATGGGTTAAGTAAATCACCCATCAATATGAATGAATATGACAAAGGAAGAGGATAGGTTATAGAAGAAAAAATGATGAATATTTAATATTCTTAACATGCTAAGGATGAGATAGAAGAAGAGTTCCATGATGATTTGACAAGAATTGTAGATGAATCAAGATAGGAAGATCACAAGGAATAAATGATGGAAAACCATGTATACATGAGAGAGGAAATAACCATGCAATAGTCCTTTAATGAGGTAAATTAATTCTTAGGAATTGAATTTGATTGAGAACATGAGAATAAATATGATAATATATAAGTTGGAAAGTAAAGAGTAAAGTATAATCCTCTAGTATAGTATAATAATATGGATATTTAGTGCCTGAGTGGCTCAAGGAATCAATTAATGAGATGAGGAAGGTAAACCTCAAGCAAGAGGTCATTAAATCCAAGAATTTAGGTGGAAGACAAGAGAAAATAAGGAGTGAAAGAGTAAAGGGCAGGTTAAATCAAGTTAACATGGTAGGTTATCAAATAAAGAAGCATGAAGAAGATGACACAAGAAGCCAATTTCAGTCCAAGAATATGCAAGGTAGAATATGGGTTATGAAAAGCATGAAAAGGGAACACAAACCTATTATTTTAGGTACACTCTAAGAGAGCATGAGGAAATAATAATATTGAATATTGAAAAAGCAATAAGACATGGTGGAAGAAAACAAATACAAATAGATGAAGATGCAACTGAGTATCCAAATGAATAATTAATATGAAGAAAATGAAGAGAACACAAGCAAGTGGAAAGGTAAGAAAGTTATTTATGATGAGTTTGATGATGTTATCTTTAAATAAATGAATGAGGTCATGGAGAAAGAATAAAAATCATGGAAAATAATGTCAATATGCACAAATGGGAAGAAAGGTGAGATTTAAAATTCAAATAGATATTAAGCATTGATGGAGAGTAAAGAAGAAATGATCACACATATTGATATAGAGCAAAATTTTGAAAAAGAGGAAGGAACACAGGGTCCTCAATTTGATGAATATAATGGAGAGATAGATGTTCTCAAATTGAAATTGGAATTGGAGAATTTCTTTAATACATTAAAAGGGATAAATCTAGTTATAGAGTAGCATGAGAATCTCATTAATGAGCTCAAATAATATTCAAATGAAGAAAAGTTTAATGTCCTAGGTGTTAATAGGTATTAAGATACGAACATAACTCTTGAATAAGGAATATCAACCATGGATTATATGGATAATGTAGTTATGGAGTAGCAATATGTTTAACCTTATAATAAAATGAGAAATATAGGTAATGATCCATAATAGATCATGATCAAGCGTGATAAATACAAGAAAATGAATCCAAGACAAGGTGAGAATATAACTAGCTTGCATGATGATATTGTAGTAGAGTTAGATGAACCAAAGAATGAGGAAGGTATTGGAACAAGTTTCAAATAAACAAGTCCAAAAGTCAATCTGATTGAAAAGTATAAATATATTGATGTGGAGATAAATGTAGCTGAGAAAACACTTAATTTAAGCATGAAATTTCAAGGAACTAGTGGAGAGGTAGTTTGGCCTCATGACATTCATACAATGCATATGAATGATGGTGTTTATACAAGTGCAACTAAAGATAAGGATAATAGAGATTATGATAAATATGACTTGAATAAAAATTAAATGAAAGCATGGATACTGATAACTAAGAAATATTTGAGGAAAAAAATATGGAAGAAGAAAGCAAGGAATAGAATGATGAATACCAAGAAGGATATAATTGAGAAAAATGACCATAAGAAAAGGCATGAATAAATCAATAAATAAATGAGAGTGAAGGAAAATTTAAAGAATATAAAGAAATATATTATGTTAGTACTCAATTTTTTTCCCTCCTAGGGAGTATGATGTAGGAGCATCTAGTAAACAAACACCATTTTCAATTGTTTAAGACTCATATGTTAGTTAGGGGTCATATATGATCCATTTTGGGATATAGGTGTGTGTGAAGGATCCTATAGGGTAATTTTTTTGTCTTTAGAGTCATCATGAATCATAAAGGAGTGTTTTTATATGTACTTAGAGTTTTCCCTCCAAAAGTGAAAGTTTGAAGATTTAAATCATATACCTAAGCATATAAGGACCATGGGGCATAGTATAAAGTGAGTAGGAGAGAGAATGTTTTTAAAAGGGTCCAAGGGCTCATGAAATATTTTTTTAAGAAATTTTACACCTAATTTATTAAATTTCATGAAAAATCACGAGTCATGTTCAAGTATAACTACCAATCCTATGTTGAGTTGGCCATGTAAGAAAGCCTTACATAAAAGTTACAAAGATATTAGGAAAGATTGCATGATGAAATATAAATAATTTGTAATGTATGTATAGAGGTGTGTTTGAGATTGGGATATTATTCAATAAATAAATATTTGATAATTTAATATAGAGAAGGAACAAAGAAAATAAGAATGTACACTCTCCAAGAAGAATGACAGAGTCCATGAATGGACTACATATGTAATTATTGATGCTTCATGTTAATTAAATAAGAGTTTTTGTGTGTGTTTAATATTATCATGTAAGTTATATGGATTGTTCTTATTTATATTATTCCTTTAAAATCCCTTGAAGCTATGAATAAAACAATTTTTGTGTGTGTTTCAAGTTTGAATCAAGAAATGCAGGGTTATTAGAAGAGGATATTTTTGTGGCATTTAAAGATTGACAATTAAATAAATTGAATTGTATATTATTCTTGATTAAATTTTAATAATACATACCTTATTATTACTAAATATAGTTTTTATAGGGAAAGAACTTGAGAAATTTTGATTTCTATCCTTAAAGCCTATTGCATGCCTATGACAGTCAAGAACATTGTGTGAGTTGATGTTTATTGAAGTAATTCTTATGAAAAATATTATGCTTTATATGGAATAAATATAAAAAAATTCATGATCTAAATAAATATAATTATTTTTTAATGTAAAACAATTGATAAATGTCCCATATAAAGTCAACTTGAAGATAGAATCTTGCTTGTACACAGTCAAAATGCCAAGGAAGGAGTGCATGTATTTTATAAAGGGAGTGGTTATTGAGTGGTTTAATACTTATTATTATTTACAGTATAACATTTCTTAATAATATTCCATTTGAATTTTGGGATCTTCTTTGAAGTGAAAAAGATCACTAAAACCATTACATAGTCCTAAAAGAGGACTTAGAGTTTTGTGTTTTGCTTGTTGTAAGCCATAATAGGATTGATTAAGTATCATTAGATATTTATATAGGTGTAAATTATTATCAAAAACCTTATTAATGTCTTAGAATAGTTTGAAATGAGCTCAAACCATAATTATTGCATTGTTACCTCTCTCAACCTACACAATCAAGCCCATTAGCCTTGTTAGGGTTTAATTCTTGAAAATGCATTATCTTTCATTCTAACCATGGGAATGTCTTAAAAATTTATAATCATTCATGTTATGAATTTATAGAAGGATTCAAGAGTTTTATAACTGATGCAATACTATATGATATGGATTTAGTGACTGAGTAAGTGAAACAAGGGATAATGGGCCTAATTAGCAAGTGGTTACAAGAGAAAGGATATTTTCATAAAGAGTTAGGTTATGAAACATATTTTTAAGTAGGATGAAGATATATGGTTCCCAAATATGGTCTTAAATCTTTTGGATGACTGACAAAATGGTCTAAGGAAACTAGTGTAAAAAAAAGGCTAAAAGAAAGTAGTCTCATTATTGAGTTTTAAGTTGTAAGTGAATGTTGGGGAGTAAGTGAGAGATTAAAAGGGGTTTATGAAAGTATGTTATAACTATGAGAGGTCATCCATGATTTAATTTTTTATACATGATAACTAAAAAAACATTTAAGGTTTTAGTCCTTGAGGAGCTGTTAACTAATGTGAAGCTAGTGAGTGAGTAGAATGAAAGGAGGTGAGAAAATGAATAAAAAGAGATGAGTGGGTGAGTGTGAGGTTTATTAACGTTATAAATACATTGATTAATGATTCATATGTTCTTAGTGAATAGGGAATACAAGAGGATGATATCCAGATTGTGAGAAGTTGAAAGACATTATTGAAGATTAAAGCTTAATACCAAAGCAAGGCATTTGCATGTTGAGATCAATGGTCAAGATCAGAGCCAGTGATGGTGGAATGAGGATTTTGTCATAACCCTTTGAATTATGTTTCATGTACTAAGTATTAAATACCTATATCACTTCATCACTTCTATAGATTTAAGCTAAGACTTACCCAATTTCTAAGGTTGATTAATTGCCTATTACAATGAGTGGAACCTAGCCATAGAGGAGTTTGCTTATATATCATGGTGATGGATAGTAGGATCACCATTGGGTATATGTTTTTCTTATATTTTAGTTGAGTAAATATTGAAAGTGATGTTTTAACTTTTTTACTTAACTTAATATTATTAGAATGAACTAATGTATGATTACAATAATATTGTATTTTTAACGATGTTAAGATGTTTCAAATAACTATGATGCACGATAAGACCATTATTTTAAATTTGTTTATTAATTTTGTGTGTTAACATTATCATGTTATATTATTATTATTGGCACTATCTCATACTTCATTTAGTGTTAATCTAGTTGGGTCTATTAGATTTTTCTAGAAAAATATTTTTTATTGATAATTTTAGGATTGTATTGATGTAATTTATTCTGTAGCATATAAAGGAAATAAGATAAATTGTTATGAACTCATTTTTTAGGGAATTTTGTTATTAATATTACTAAATTTAATATTAAATTTACTTGTTAAGGTATTTAAATTTAAGTCAAGGAAATCATCCCAATAGCCTTGTTGGAGCTTAAAACTTAATAGAATAAGGGAAAACATGTGATTTTTATAGAAGATAGATTTTTTTTAATAATAAAATAAGTATTTAGTTTATTTCAATGCTTCTTGACTTTAGTAAAACCTAATTTTTTTGGTTAACTTCTATAAACTCTTCATATAATGCTTTATCTTCCTATTTGACAGCTATATGTAGTTTTTACATAGCAGTTGCATGTATGAGATTCATGGAAACATTTTGAGGGATGTAAGTGCATGATAATTTTTATAAATTGATATCTTAAATTTCAAGTGGAAATTTTTTTATAGAAGAGGCTACTTAATGATGCCATAAAGGCAGGAAAATTGAGTTTTAGTAGGAAGCTAGGGAATGCTTCTAGGCAAGTCCTTCTCCTTCCCTCCCAAATATTCTTTACATCTTAATTTAATTAATAGTAGGGATATTATTTATGGATTAAATAGGATATAAGCCCATATATTCATATGGGGATATGAATATAAAATATTATATCACATATAAGTTACATGTGTATTTGTGAGGTTTTCTTTATTTGGTTTTAGTTAATTACTTTCTTATATGGTGGTGATGATTGCATTTTGTGGTATTTCCTTGGTCATATGGCTTTGTTTTATTTTGCATTCTATTGAAAATTGGGGTTCAAATCAAGTAATTTTTTGTAAAGAATGATTTTTTTTTTGCATAAGAGTGTAATTTATTCAAAATACTTATTTTTTTATAGGATACACCAAAATATTTTCCTTCTATATAAAACCCTAGTTGGGTGAAAACATGTGTATTGGTGAGTAATTGCCTTACTGGTATAAAATTTAGGTTTTAAGAAAAATTAAACCATCATATTAAATCAAACCTCTAATTATGATAAGTGGAATTATTGTCATTATGAGTTGTATTATTTCTCTTTCCCCTAATTGGGAATGTGAATTGATGGTGTCATTTTTGGCTTCCCTAGAAGTTGTAGTACTTTTCAAAAGATTTTATTTATATTTTATTTTGAAAATGTTGAGGGTAACAACTTATGGATAAAATTATGGATTTTTTTTAATCTTAGTTAAATTAAATCTTGGTTGTGATGGTTAAGTGTATCCATTTAGTGTTTTAAGGTATACCTATTGTTATGTAGGTTATTGATAGTTATGCTAGCATGTCAGGGGTTTATTGGTTAACCATGTATCTCTATTATCCTATGAAAAAAAATTATCATGTTATATACATTGTATTTTATCTATGTATAGTCATTTTTATGTGGTAGACTATGCATATCTTTAGTTTGAAAGGTCATCATACTAAGCAATAATTCTGGTTATTAATTTGTAAGTCCTTTATTGGTTATGCATTGTTATATAAATGCCTAGGTTTTGTCTACATGTATGGTATAATTTATATTTTCTTAGGCCACTCAATTAAATAAATAATTTTTTGGGTTATTAGATTGGTTGAGTATTAAGTAGTTTACTACATCATGCATATGGTATTTGATTAGATAATGATATATGTATACATGCTTTAAAACTACCATCTTACAAATAATTATTAGGTCACAGTAGTGTGGATCCTCATAGAAATTTTAAAATTCAATGTCTTTGATGTACATAGGAACTTTTTTTTTTACTTTATGTAAATGTTTTTTGGTGAAATTATAGTTGTTAAAAACTATTTCAATAAAATAGGAAACATTGTGTAGAACTTGAGATTATTGTGCATTTCATGTCTTATTGATTTGGTGATACTTAGGTAGGATTTAATGGTGAAAATAAAGGTATGAAACATTTATAATTATTTTATTTCAAATTTTCATACTATATTCGAGTGTTTTTGTCAAGATATAACACTGAGTTCATGTGTTACGGTATCTAAAAACCTGAGTTTATATTTAAATATATTATGTGTTATAGTTTCTATTAATGGTTTTCTCCCAAATAGGGTTTATAGATTTTGTGAAAATTAATAAATTTAAATATTTAAATTCTCTAAAAAACCCTAGTTGGGTGAAAATAAGTTTATTGGTGAGTAATTGCCTTGTTGGTATAAAAACTAGGTTTTAGTGAAACTTGAACCATTGTATTAAATGACCCTCTACTTATTTTAAGTGGCATGATTGGCATTATGAGTTGTATTTTTTTCCTTACCTTTATTTTTAATTTGAATTGATGATATCATTGTTGGCTTCTATTGAAGTTTTATTGATTTTCAAAAGGTCTAATTTTTATTTTGTTTTGATGGTGTTGAGGGAAACATCTTGTGGTTACAATTATGTATCTTTTTTGTAATCTTGGTTAAACTCATTCTTGGTTGTGATGGTTGAGTGTATCCATTTAGTGATTTAAGTTTTACATATTCTTATATAGGTTATTTATATTTATTTTATCTTGTCAAGGGTTTATTGGTTGACCATGTATCTCTATTCTCCTATGAAAACTTTCTTATCCTATTATACACATTACATTTAGGCTATGTATAATTGTTTTGATGTGGTAGACTATGAATATCTTTAATTTTAAATGTCATCCTACCAAGATATTATTTGGGTTCTTAAAATTTAAGTCCTTTTTTGGTTGTGATTTGTTATTTAAATGCCTAAGTTGTGTCTACCTATATAGTATCATTTATACTATCTTAGGTCACTCAATTAAATAAATATTTTTTGGTGTTACTAGATTGGTTGAGTAGTAATTAGTTTACTACATCATACATTTAGTATTTCACTAGATAATATTATGTGTAGACATGCTTGACAACTACCATATTGTAAGGAATTTTTAGGTTACGTACTATGGATCCTCATGGAAATTTTACAATTCAACTTCTTTGATGTACATAGGAATCTTGTGATACTTTATATAAATGTCATATATTGAAATTATAGTTAAATTTTTGTTTTAATAAAATAGGAAACATTATGCAGAATTTGAGATTATTATACATTTCATGTCTCATTGATTTAGTGATATTGGGGTAGGATTTAATGGTGAAAATAAAGGTATGATACCTTGAGAATTATTGTATCTTGAATGTTTATACTAGAGATAAGTTTATATATTGACAAAAATAAGATTACTTCTTGATTATGTACACACCCTAATTTGGTAAAGAAACCACAAGTACTATGTATTTTATTGCTATTTCAAACAAAGGGTCTTAATGATGGTTATAGTCCTTGTTCACATGGCTACCTTGAATATTTTGATATTTATTATGCATTTTTATCCCTATTTTGACACCTCTAATAGTCACATGTCACTTTTCCCAGTCCCAAGGGCCCATATCCTGTCATACCTAAATTTTACTCCATTATGAACCTTCAGACATTCGCACCATTTTAAGGATAGTATTCTTGCACTACTATCCACTTTTGCCTTTAATTTCTGATGGACCATTGCACCCATGTTTGAGTCATGACTCTTTTTTGACCCTTCTCTTATGTTTTTTATATATTTTTCATGACTTGTTGGTCAACAAATAAGGTATTATATTCCAAATAAATATCCTCCTATATAAAGAGCCTCATAAGGCATTTTACATCTAGCACTGACTATTTTGACACTTATTACATAAAATTAATCAATAGTACATCTTAAATACTCTACATATTTACTCATCATTCACACCTATACATTTGTATTCTTGATCAAAGAAGGATCTAAGAAAAATTCATCCTATCATATCATGTAAGTTGATGGTACACATTCCCTAAGGAATAATTACATGTGATCTAGAACCCATAACATTAGGGTTAATGTAGGCAATATTTAGGATAATATAAGTTGTAATCTATGTAATTATAACACCCCACAACTCCATTTTTCATTTCCTTTTACATTTTATTATTTCATTGTTTCATGTGTGCATGAATTCATTAGGGTTTTGGAGAAGAATAAGCCAAAATAGTGACATAAATGAGTCCTTAAATGATATAAAATCACATAAAATACCCTTAAGAACCCCCAAAACTTCTTTGAAAGTTACAAAAATTCACTACAGGAAGAACATTAGCACTAGGTTTGGACTTTAGCACCACATGGAAGTATTGTCCTTAGCGGGTACTACTATTTAGAGCTACATCTAAAAAAATAGTCAATAGATGAAAGATTCATATATGTCTTCTTAGTCATCTCCAATATTTAGGTCCACAAGAAACTCTATGTATATCCCAATAAGTCCACTTTCTCCTTGTATTTACTATTTTTATAAAGTTACATAGAATCAATAAATTCCAATTTTATTCTAGATTATCAATAGACCTAGCCCTTTAATCTAAATTATGATTTACATAGTAAAAACCTAAAAGGTTAAAACATTTGGTGAACTTGTCTTACTTCCAAAATAGCTGTATAAACCCTAATTTTCCTTAGGGTTTACCTTTTAAATTTTTTCAAATTAAATTAGGGTTACAAAAATCTAATTTTCTAATTTTTTGGGATTAACCTATCTAATTTAATTAATTAAATACTAGGGTTTTATTTATTTAATTTGATTTAAATATTTGCAACACAACCCTACATTTAAACCCTAGATCCACATACTAGGTCCCTATACACACAAACATTAGCAATTGGGATTTCAATAATAATCCTACTTCTTATGGTAAATATTGTTCAACAATTTCACACATTTTCACACATCTTTGTGTTATATTATATTCTATCTCTTGCATGTTTATTATTTATTCTTTACATTATCTTCTTTGGAAATTTTTAAATGGCATCTAAAAATTCTTCTACCCCTCATCCACTTGATGCGATCTTGAATTTCTCTCATGATTATAACAATGAATGGACTAATTTTCAAGATTTTACATTAGACTGTGATAATGACTTCATTTATAATAGTGATGATGAATATTGTTACAATGATGGATATGAGGATTAATATATACTTGATAATACAAATGAATATGATGATACATTAGATAGATCATCTTCTATTTCTTCTTACTCTTCTCTTATTCCTAAAACTCAAATTAACAATGCAATGTCAAAATAACCTATTTTTGGTAGTGTTTTATTACAATTTGATCCTATTTTTTCAACTAATTTTGCTACTTCATTGTTCAAAATAAATCAATATAAGTGCACTACACAAAAATCACTTTTACATGCTTCAAATAAATTATATGAAAATAATACATCTTATTTACCCTTCTCAATTATATTTCAAAATGCAAATACAAAGGATGATACACATTTTAGAAATGCACAAACTATGGTAGATGAAATTCATTTATTACCTTCATTTACATTTCAAGCTCAATGCAATGATTCTTTTCTAAAATTAGATAATGCATATTTTTCTTCTCCTATATGTCATAATGTACAAAATGAAAACATGGTTGTTACTCCTTCCCTTGATTCTCAAATAAAAAGTGATATTTGTGCTTACATTTCAAAAGTCACTATTGAACAAATTCCTTGCATTAAAATTACATATGATGATAAATTGCATAGTATTGAAAAGTTAAAATATTCTCCTTCTCCTTCTTTTAATGATCATGTGAATGATAATTCTACTCTTACCTCTTCAAATGAATTAAATTCTAATTTTTATGATCCATGGGATAATGATGATTATTTTGAATATGATGAAGATGACATAGAATCTAAAACTTATACTTCTCTTACTTTACATATTTATCTTGTTCAACTAAAAATTAGATCACATAATAAAAGATACACACACACACACACACACACACACACACACACACACACACACACACACACACACACACACACACACACACTTACACTTATTTTTATGTGCATAATTTCCATTCACTAGAGAATAAATCACATTATATTCAAACTAACAATATAATAGATACCAATGAATCGCCCTCAACCCCTCTTACTATAATAGAACACATTTTTCCAAAAAACCCAAATGAGGGTGATATCTTATTTCCATCTAACTAGGTCCAATATATCACACCTCCAATGGTTATTGATATCACACCAAACCCTCCTAAATAATCATTCTAATCTAATATACCAATGGCTAAAATAAATAATAAAATTCAAGCATTAAATTAATCCCTTGATAATGATAATATACCTTCACAAGTTTTAATTTATTTAATGAATGTTGTGGGTACTTTGAAACAATAAATTACATCATCTCACCTTGTAAAATGAAGCATACAAAACTCAATTTGATGCCAATGCCATCCATAATAATCCTATTCCATGTAGAATCTCAACAATGAGGTTGCCACATAACTTTTAAATACTGATGTTACCTATATTTGATGTATAGAGAGATCCATATTTACACCTTTAGGCTTATGATAAATCCATGACTCATATAAAAAACAAGTTAATTTTACTACAAGTGTCTCTAAATTCACTAAAGGACAAAGCACTAGATTGGTTCTACCATATACTCCCTAGTGGATATTTACATACATATGAGGAGCTATAGATAGTCTTCCTTATGAATTATATATAGAGTAAGGGTCCTATATTCACACATGAGAGGTTACATTCACTACACCAGGGTGAGATAAATCCTATAAAATAATAAATTCTATGGTTCAAAGCTTGTTTGTATCAATTAATTTATTAAACAACATATTTAAATGTACAATACATATTTTCTAGAGATTTGATCTCTCCTCTCAAGGATATATTTTTATATTAGACATATAAATCATTCAAACATTTATGAAATGTAATTACATCATTATAGGCATAGTTTGGATTAGTCATTACATAGTTAAAGGTAGATTTGGCTATAGACCCCTCAGAACCTTAGTCATCAAATTTGGTACAAGATCCTACTCCACTTACAATAAATAAACCATTGGAACACAAACAACCAATAAAAATACTCAATAAGGTAAAAGGTCCACTCTATATAGTACAATATATAGTGAGGCACATAGGATATATGTAGAGGTGTTATATAATATTTGGTTAAGGCTAGGCCTCATGACATTTTTCTTAAACTACTAGATAAAGGGATGATCACACTTCCTTCAACTAATAATAATCACCTCACCATTTACACTAAGTACCACATAATCATTATTGTCATTTTCACTAGATTAATGGACATTTAGATGATCATTATTATACACTCAGAGATTGCATCTATTAGTAAGTTAATAGAGGAATCATAGAGTTCACATAAGAGGCATCAGTCCCTCATTCTCCATAATCTCATAGATCACACTCCTCTACAATGGAGTTATCCTAGGATTCTCCTTTTAAGGAACCATTAGTTACTCATCATACAATCCCTATGACTTCTAGGATAGAAATTTGTTAACAGTCTTGTACATCATAGCCTTAACAATGGGAAGCCAGTTTGTAGATTTTATAATGCATCTCCAATGCATATGTTGATTAATATATTTGGGAACAAATATAGACCCAAATCCATAATTTCATTACAAACACCAATCAAAATATGTATAAAAAATTATAGAGCTTAAAATGTACCTCCAGTACACACACTAATCAAAATATCTAGGAATAATTATCAACCCAAGGGCACAATTTTAGTTTAATAATCAATAAATATATATGGAAATCATCATATAGATTAGAATAAACCTCTAGTTCACACATTGATTAAAATATTTACAAGAAATTAGAAAACTTAGAATGTAGTAACTAAACATCAACCAATCAAGAATTTTGCATCAAAGTCTATACAGTTGTCCACTAGTAGTGCATCCTAGGTAGTTCTAGTTTCATAGCCTAAGACTATGAAAAAATAACATGAGCATTATGGTAGTTAATTCTATTTTGAATCAGATGGCTAGTCTGGATCCCGCGCGCACGTGACCTCAAAATTTGAAGCCGATAGCCATGGATTCAGACGTAGGTGTGGTTGCAGTTAATGTTATAGGAGGGTCTTCCTCTGTGTGTGGGGAAAGGGTTCAAATTGCCCATATTATGATTTCTTCAGCAGATGGAGGCTCTATTCTAGCTATGCATTTTGCTAAATTATCTCCTGTTCATGGTTCAAGCCTTGAGTCCAAGGGATGAACTTTTGCTGATGTGGCTACTTTCAAAGCTAGATTACATGAAGCTCTTCCTCATGCATCATCTAAGATTTCTTATGTTTTGCCTGTAAGTGCTATAAAACCTGTTAGGGTAACTCTAGATCCTGAAGCAGTTGATGAAATCTTTGAATGGGTAGAAAATTTTTCCTCCTATGCTATTATTTTTTGTTTCTATGGTTTTTGGCCTTCTCTCATAGATCTACATGGCTGGATCTCCAGGACCTGGTTACCACTTATTGAAAATGATGTCGAAATCTTCCCATGCGTTAAAGGTTTTTTTATAGTTTTGTTCCAAAGCTCCAAGGACAAGAAGATAATCTTGGGCAACAGTAACTTTTTATGGCAGGGCAAATATCCACTCATGGCCAAATGGTGGCATATGGATTTTAACCCTCTTACGGAAACCTTTAACAAGTTCCCTATCTAGGTTCAACTCCCTAATCTACCAATACATCTCTGGGATGAATCAGTTTTTAAAACCATCGAAAATGCTATAGGATATTTTTTATTTGTGGATGAAGATACTTCAGATTATTATCATTCAACCTACGCACGCTTATTGGTTGAGGTGGATGTGTCTAAAGGCCTTCCTAACGTGATTTGCCTGGATTCCCCAAGGGGTACTTGGACACAATTATTGGATTTTGAGGGTTTACCTTTTCGGTGCAAAAAGTGCCACTTAACGGGTCATATTGTTGCTCATTGTATAGCTGGGAAATCAAAATCTAGATGACCACCTTCTTGGTGGTCTAAGGCTTCCTCCGAACATTACATAGTTAAACAACTCGTGGAAGCTTCAGCTGTTCCTAAGAATGAAGATAGAATCCATTTTGAGCTGATGGTAGAGAAGGATTCGCTGGTGAAAGATTCTATTAAAGGTCTTGTGGAGATTGGGATTAGTGATCTTTCTAAGCCAGTTGTTGAGGAGACTTTGGTCTCTTCCCCTATTTTGGAAGAACATCCTAGGAGCTAGACTTTAGCTGGTTTTCATAAGGATTTTGCTGAGGCATCTGTGTCCCCTGGGTTTCATGGATCATTGTCTTCTGAGGCATGGATTGTTGAGGCAGATAAGATAGAGGATGGATGGACAACAGTTAATAGGAAGAATTCTAAGCCTTTGGTCCCCCCTCTATATATGAATCTTCATTTGTGTTAAAAAAATAATAAAAACCTCATTTGTTTGGGAGGTTTTGCAGGGTGTTGATCCTGTCTGTTGATGTTCCGTTTCGTGTTTTGTCAGCTATTTTTTTTGGTCTTTTTTGTTATTTTCAGGTTCCTATTTAACCTGGTTTTGCTTTTACTAGTTTTAGGTTCTTTAAGTAACTTGGTTATGCTCAAAGGTTTATCTCTCTTTTGATGTATAGGGTTTCGGGGCCACTTCAAAACCTGCTTTTACCTTAATCTAAAACATGAGCATTATGGTCAATTTTTATCCACTCCATCTAGGTTTAGATAGGTCATCTCAGCATCATAGGATATAATTCACACATCTTATGATATATAAACCAAAACAAAACAACCATATACTAATATAAAACACAGCTTAAATATTCTACACATGCCTAAAAAATTCATAACACTTATACAAATCAATTAACATTAATCTAATGGAAATAAAATTTCCAATAATTAACCAAACTTAAACACAAAACAAATTATAAAATATAACTATATGTCAATACACAATGCTAAATTAAATAACAACCACATATATATATATATATATATATATATATATATATATATATATATATATATATATATATATATATATATATACATATATATATATATATATACATATATATATATACATATATATATATACATATATATATACATATATAGATATATATACATATATATATATGTATATACATATATATATGTATATACATATGTATATATATGTATATATATGTGTGTGTGTGTGTGTGTGTGTGTGTGTATATATATATATATGTATGTATGTATAAATATATATATATATATATATGTATGTATATGTATATATATATATACATATATATATATATATATGTATGTATGTATGTATGTATGTATGTATGTATATATCATAGCATTTTCTCAATACGAATGTGATGCATCACTCACTAATGTGAACATGAATGTTGGGACCAACTCCCTCACTCTCACTTTCAAACACATAAAAACTAGAACTAAAGGCCCCATTATCTCTATGAGACCTCAATCTATGACTATGCCTACTCTCTCTCTCCAATACATAGTAGATCAGCCTTGCATTTGGTATTCTCCTAAAATATTATGTATTCATCTACTATATGACTACTCGCCCCACCTAGAGCATTAGGAGAGGGCATGGTCCAACTTTATAGATCTACATGTAAATAATCTCTATATATTACTACTCACCTATTTTTCATAGTCACTATCACCACATGATCAAATAAGTGAGCATGCACTCCAGCTACATTGGTAACCCACTCCACTAATCCATCATCCATGAAATCATCTAGAATATGCCATGTCAACTCATGCAGTGTTGACTTAATGGTGTTCTCCCAATACTCATCATCCTCTTCACCTATAAGTTTTCATATAATTGATAAGAATATTATTATATCAAAACACATATTCAATATTACATAGAATATATAAATCAAATATCTAATTTACCATCAACATCTTTTAGGGTATCTACATCTAGTACCTCTCTTGTGATCATCCCATCTCTCAAGAACAAAGGTGCACATTGATGATCACTCCACCAAGCTGAGTAGGTATTAGTCACTCCTACATCATCCACATTTGGTATCTTAATCTATGTATCTCACTCTATCACTCACATATGATATAACTTATCAATCAATGGCCTTAGCCTACTCCCCAACCTCATAGGACCCTAAGAACTCCTCAACCAAACAATAGGTGATTGGGGTAAATCCTTTATGACACCAAAATTTTAGGTAACCCTCTCATACTAAAACTAATAGTATACATTATCCCACTA
>JARHVA010001411.1:1242500-1412500 GCA_037957365.1 Torreya grandis
ATTAAATGGTTTATAGGAAATTAACATTATTCAGATATTGATTTCCTCATAAGTATTTTTACATGACTAAATTCCTTAATTTTTAAGGATATGAATAATTAAGAGATCATTATTTCCTTATCATGAGATTGCCTCTTTAAAATATGTTTGTGCTATTTGGTGAGGGAATAAATAGTGGTAGATTTTTCTATGGGACTTATTATAATTTATTTATATGTATTCAATTTAATAATTTATCCAAGTACTAATATAACTACTCTAAAATCCATATTTATGTTTAGGTGTTTTGTAAAATTTTTCATATTGTTGCTTACATTTTTGTGCTAGACTGTTTAGGAGGAATTGACTTTCCAACCATGAATTGACTCATCCTTTGATGCATTTTTAGTGTAGGAGAATTTTATCTTGGGTAACTCACTCTTTGGAGGTGGTCTCTTCTAGATGTTGATTTCTAGTTTTGGTTTGCTTAAGTATTGATTCATTTGGTTGATTATTTTCATGTGATGTTTAAAATTCTATGTTATGTAAATTGATTATTATTATTTATAGTGATCTTACAAGGGCACTGAGAATTGGTGCATTGTTATAAAACTCTCTACCTACTAGTTGAAGTCTATCTAAAGGATTGCTAATGTATTATAACTTTAAACCTATTTGGTTACTTCTCATTAATTAAATATTTAAGCCTGATTCAATCTAGTCAAGGAATAAAATACTCTTTTGATGGTTATGAGAGTCTTAATCCACTTATGGATTTATGTACATAGTGGACTAATAATTTTAATCCTTCTTAAGCCTTATTATCTATGGTGAAATTTTCAGTATCACTATTGTGTTCCCTATTGGATTGAAAAACATTCATTACATACTTAATCTTGAGGTAGAAATATATTATTCGTGCACCAAATTTTAGGGTTGTGTGATCTTAAACTATGTTTTAAATAAAAATGAAAATATATACAACTATAAGGGTTGTTATTAATAATCATGGATATGATCTTTTTACTTCATGTTACACATGTGATTAAGGTTATTTTATTCCTTGAATGATAAGGACTACCTAAAAGTGCATTTTATTATATGAGGATATATAAATGGTTTCTAAATATTAAACTAGGTTATTAGATTATTTAAGTATAGGTTATCATCCTTATTTTGGGTAAGTTATGTTCAAATTTGGTCTCATTAATCATAAAATATTTTTTAATTGTAGCTTTCATTAAGGAATGATTCTTGAATGTAATTGATTGATTCTCAAACATTAAGGGTTATAGTATCTACAAACCTCATTGGAATACACCCCTTAATGTAATCTCACTGATTGTTGGTTTATGAGAAACTTGCCTATAAATATGGAACATGAATTCCTTAAGGGAATTGAAAATACAGATTTGAGTAGTTCCTATAACTCATAATGTTTAAGGATGAATGTGTTTTTAGCACATCTATTCTATCTATGAGGATTTAGATTGGCAACTTGGATATTATAAGTTAGTCACTATTTTTATAAGTTGTGATTCTTCATATGTTAATATTATTTGTATAAAAATTATATTCATCTAATTAGATTTTATCTATAATAACCATGTTCATAAAAATATAGTTTGAATGATTGTTTGGTCATCTAAATAACAAAATCTTGGGAAGTGTAGCTTCAGTGTGTTACTCACACCTTTGGATCTTCATTTATTTTATCATGAGATATCCTAAATTATAACTCTTAACTAAAATAAATAGGTGTAGGTTATCTTATCAGTAAGGGGTGCACATTTAGGGTTGCCTAAGATACTTGGTAATTTTCCCCTTAGACTATAAATCTTCTGCTGCACCTATCTAAAAAGTGATATAGGGGTAAGGAAGTTATTAATTCATCTCTATACTATCTTATTAAGGAAATTCATTTTATATTTGATTATTTGACAATCTATTCTTTTCATATTGGAATACTTCCAATATAGTGAATTGGATTAAAGCACACTCTTGTAACTTGGAAAAAAAATATTGATAAATTTTAAAGTTGTTAAGTTATTCTTTATTTCATAGTGTGTGTGTGTGTGTGTGTGTGTGTGTGTGTGTGTGTGTGTGTGTGTGTGTGTGTGTGTGTGTGTGTGTGTGTGTGTGTGTGTGTGTGTGTGTGTGTGTGTGTGTGTGTGTGTGTGTGTGTGTGTGTGTGTGTGTGTGTGTGTGTAATCATATATTTAATATAGTTTGGAAAAGGTGTAATTTGTCATTGGATCACCTCTCAATGATAAGGTTTGGTGATTGAGTAAACATTATGAGCATACATATAATTGATATTTAGTTATGTGTATCATTCACTATGAGTAAGATTGGTAATGTTATTATAATAGATCATTATGTTAACACTATTATTCTCTATTAATCTAGTATATAATAATGACTATGAATGTAAACTAAAACCACTTTTTTGGGAATTGGTTTCTTTCTTTAACATATTCTAGTTTGGTTTTTAAAATGGTTAGTTTAGCTTCATTCATTTAGTATCAAAGACTATGCTCTTAGGGTTTAAAAAAATGACTTAAGATAAGAAAATCTTTTTTCACCTTACAACCAAATGGATTGGTTCTTATGAGAACCTGTTGCATATATATAACCTGGAATGGGAAGTATTTCATCTTGTAACTCTAAGATGAAGGATGGCATTATATTTCCTTACAGAACTATGTGTTCTTTAAATATTCATTATCAATAAGATGCTATACTCCCTTAGACTTGGATGAGTCTTCCCTTTCCAAAGTTAAGTCACATAAAGGTGGACTTTAGTTGATCACTAGTTGACTTGTAAAGGTGGATCAATAGGAGTCAATGTGATAAAATCCCCCCTTTTAAATTAAGGATGAATGCTCAGTATCTATGGGTGATTTGCATAATTAGGCCACCATAAGATGCTTGGGAAATTAAGTTCTTGAAAGGAATAAAGGTATGACTTAATCCTAGAGGATTAGCTTGGGTGAGAAAAACTAATTTACTGAGATAAGTCAAATGGTTTTGGAATCTCTGCTAGTAAGGGACCATTTTGAACTTTTTGGTTTGTAAGACTTAAGTAGTTGGTGATGACCATTTCCAATTTAAGGGATATATAAAAATGGGATATGGTATGTCAATACACTTTCAAAACTAATAATGTAAATTATATAATAGATTATGGTATCAACCACCAGCTTGATGTGTAGATAAGTGTTAGAACCTATTGGTTACATTCTTGTGAATACATTTTAAGTGGTATTAATGTCTTGTATAGGCATGAGATCTATGAAAAATTACCTAAGAATATAAATTGTGGGCTATGGATCTTGTATATTGATATAAAGTGTAAAGGTAGCTTCTTACTTTATTTTTTTATTCCTATCAGATGATTTTCTATGAGTAAATAGGAAAATTGTTATGGATATAGTAGATACAATAGACTAGGAGGTGATATTATGTTAACTTCTCTATGTTGGTTGTAAATTTCAATAATAAATAATGGGTGGTACCTTGCCTTAGCCTTGGGTAATTAGGTGTTTTCCTTATTTAATGTTTTCCTAAGTACACCCACTATGGTTTATGGTTTGTACCACAAAAGGGACTAAAGGGGTGTGCTAAATTATGACCCTGCATGTTATGTTGCTTATGAAATGTTGAATAACCTAAGTAATCATCTGGATTATGGTATAATATCCCTTATCATGATTTTTGGACTGATATAATATGATTATGATTTGTTTTCAACCCTTAAAATTTCACTTATTTGGGTTTGTTGAAGGAAATCATGATGAATACAAAGGACAAGTAAAAAAGATAAAGTTAATTAGTAGTAAATAAAACAATGCAACTTGTAGTTATTGTTATGACATCTCTCGTTCATGGATAAGAGGATTTAAGATGTTAAGAAAAGGAAACTCTTCCTAAAAATGTCCACTGGGTTCATGCCTTTTAATGGTTTCACTGATACATTTGAATTATGGTAAGTATTCATTGTTGGGTAAGACAAACAAGTTTTATCATGTCTTTAATGACATAGAGATAAGAAATTTAAGTTGGTTTCCTTGATGGAATGAACTAATTTATGCATGATTAATTATCATGTAATATTAGGAGACTTTTAGGTCTCTAACTCTTGAATTTTCACTTGTTAAAATGATGAATTTTGTAAGATATCCAAAAAAAAATTGAACTATTTGTTTAATCTAGTTTTTAGTTTAAATGTGGTAGAATATGTAGTGTGTTGAATGATGAGTGGATGTAATTCTCCTAATTAATTTTGGTTTTATCATTTGAATACAAATATTGAAAACTCAAGATGCATGTTTTTTTAAAAATATGACTTGCCTAAGAGTAATCTCTTATAGAATTGAATAGTTGATTAATTTGTTTGGTTATGATAAGAAACTATTTATGGTTATTCATTATATATGATATATTCAATTGTATAATTATAACCATGATGTAATATAAAAGGTGATATTTTGAAACACTTTTCGGTCCTATGTATTGGACATTTATTTATAATTAGTAAGGTTGAACTTGATAAAATAACAAGCATGTGTTGGATGTAAGTGCAAGCATGTTAGGAATAAGGTAATGTATGTTTTACCCAAAATAAATATTTTGGAAATAATATAATAATTATTTTAAATCATGACTATAATATATGTTTATGCTCAGAAGGAATAATGTAAATCCTTATTCAGACAATATAAAAATCTTAGGTACCTATTTAACTCTTTAAAAGAGAAAAAAAGTTGGGTAAATGCCCTCATATGGAAGGTATATGATGTTGGTATTGGGTGCCCTAGACCATAATGAGATCATAAATTATTGGAGAACTTGTTTTAATCCTTGGGTGTTGTATGTGTATGACTAGACTAGCTTCTTCAATGTTTAATGTGGTTGGTGTGGGATGCTGCACTAACTCGTGAATGATAAAATTATGGTTTCCATAAAAATATGGTTTACCATAATTATTACATTCTATGATGAATTATAATAAATTATGCATGAAGTATAATCAAGAGTAGTGGTAAAATCCCATGTAATAGTATGGTCATTCTAATAACCAATAATTATGTGGTGAATATTATTAAGAGAAGACATAACTAAATTTTGTGGAGAATGCCACATCTAAAAGGAGGAATATACTAAAAATTTAGATATTTTATGCTAAATCATCTACTGTAAATCTTTAGAATATAGTGTTTTAAGTATTTTAGATGCTTGCGAGGGTATGTTTGGATTATATAAAATCCAACTACCTACTTTCATCTTCTTAGGCATCAAGATGGTGCCTTTCTAAGGGAGGAAGGATGTCACATCCCCCAAATTTCATCTCATTGGAAGTAAGTGAAAGGAATCCATTTCAATGGTTAAGTTTCTTCAAAAACTATTATCTAGGTTACTTGACTAAATTATTATAGTCATCCTATGGTTGTCATGGACATATCATCTATTATTCTCAATGAGTTAATTCATAAGCCACTTACGGGTAATGAAATTTAAGTCACATCACTTAATTTTATGGTATGATATATTTGAAGCATGATCAGATAGATGTATGGTTTAATGTAATAATTATTAACTACCTATATCACTTCATCACTACTAAAGCTTTGTGCTAGAACTGACCCAATTTCTAAGGTTGATTAATTTCCTACTGTAATGAGTGGAACCTATCCATGTAGGAGTTTGATTATATATCATGCTGATGGATATTAAGATCACCATTGGATATCTATTTTCTTAAATTTTACTTGATTAAATAGTGAAAGTGATATTTGGAGTTTTTTTCTTAAGTTAACTTAATATTGTTAGAATGAACTAACATATGATTACAATAATATTCTATTTTTGGCAATGTTAAGATGTTTCAAATAACTATGATTCACAATAAAAACATTATTTTAACCTTATTTATTCCTTGTGTGTGTTTGTATTATAATGATATATTATTATTATTGTCACTATCTCAAACCACCGTTATCATTAAGCTAATTGGGTCTACTAGAGTTTTTTGGAATAATAAATTTTATTGATAATTTTAGGATTATATTGATGTAATATACTGCTTAGCATATAAAGGCACTAAGATAAATTATTATGAACTCATTTTTTAGGGATTATTATTATTATTATTATTATTATTATTATTATTATTATTATTATTATTATTATTATTATTATTATTATTATTATTATTATTAAAGTTCATATGAACTTTACTTGTTAAGGTAATTAAACTCAAGTTAAGGAAATCATCCCAAACACCTTTTTGGAACTTAAAACTTATTAGAATAAGGTAAAACATGTGAGTTTTATAGATGACATATTTTTAATAATTAAATAATTATTCGATTTGGGTCACTTATGTATTCTTGTTTATTTTGGGGAAACCTAATTTGTTTGGTTAACTTTTATAAACTATTCATAAAATGATTTCTCCTCCTATTTGACAACTATATGTGATTTTTACATAGAAGTTGCATGTATGAGTTTTGTGTCAAATTTTTGAAGGTTGTAAGTGCATGATAAGTTTTATAAATTGATATATGAAATTTTAAGTTATATATACAATATTCTAATGTATATAAGTTTCATGTGTATTTGTGAGGTTTTTCTTATTTTTTTATTTAATTATTTTCTTATCGGTGGTGATGACTATAGCTTGTGGTATGTCCCTGGCCATATGGGTTTGTTATATTTTGCATTCTGTTGAAAATTGGGGTTAAATTATAGTAAGTTTTTATGAAGAATGAAATGTTATTTTCATAAGAGTGGGGTTTCTCAAAAATACTTATTTGAGTTGTATATGATACATTGAAATATTTCCTTTCTCTATTAAACCCTAGTTGGGTGAAAATAAGTGTATTGGTGAGTAATTACATTATTAGTATAAAAACTAGGTTTTAATGAAACTTGAACTATTGTATTAAATTGACCTTCTACTTATTTTAAATGGCACGATTGGCATTATAAGATGTATTTTTTCCTTCCCTTGATTGGGAATGTGAATTTATGGTGTCATTATTGGCTTCCCTAGAAGTTGTATTACTTTTCAAATAGTTTGATTTACTTTTTGTATTGATAGTATTGAGGGCAAAAATGTATGGTTACAATTATGGATTTTTTTAATAATATTAGTTAAACTCATTCTTGGTTATGATGGTATAGTGTATCCATTTAGTGTTTTAATATATACCTATTCTTATGCAGATTATTGATAGTTATGCTAGTCTATCAGGGGTTTATTATTTGATCATATATCTTTGTTCTCCTATGAAAATCTTGCTTATCCTATTATGGGCATTGTATTTTGGCTATGTACTATAATTTTGATGTGGTAGCCTATGCATATCTTTAATTTGAAAGGTCATTCTACCAATCAATTATTTTAGTTCTTAATTTGTAAGTCTTCTTTTGGGTGTGCATTTTAATTTAAATGCCTAAGATGTGTCTACATGTATAGTATAATTTATACTATCTTAGGTCACTCAATTAAATAAATATTTTTTGGGATTACTAGATTGGATGATTAGTAATTATTTTACTGTGTCATGCATGTGGTATTTCACTAGATAATGATATATGTAGACATGTTTGATAACTTTTTTAATGCACATAGGAAGCTTGTGATACTTTATGTATATGTTGTATAGTGAAATTATAGTTGTTAAAAAATGTTTCAATAAAATAGGAAACATTATGCAAAACTTAATATTATTTTTCATTTCATGCCTTTTTGATTTGGTGATATTGGGGTAAGATTTAATGGTGAAAATAAAGGTATGACACCTTGATAATTGTTGTATCTTGAATGTTCATACTAAATCTGAGTTTATATCTTGACGAGAATAAGATTACTTCTTGATTGTTACCAAGGGGTTATTGTAGTTGAAACTATTTTATCATCATTTATTCAATGATTGTTTTATAGATTGGTTTATTTGAGTAATACTTACTATTTTAACATGGGTAAAAATGTTGTTTTAAAGATTAAATATTGCATTAATGGATGTAACTTATTTTGGTGAGTAAATAGTTTATAGACAATTAACATTATTCAAATATTGATTTCCTTAGAACTATTTTTGCATGACTAAACTATTTAATTATTAAAGATATGAATAATTGGGTGATCATTCTTTCCTTAACATGAGGTTTCCTCTTTGAAATATGGATGCACTATTTGGTGAGGGGATAAATAGTGATATATTTGCATATGGGACTTATTAGAATTGATTTATGATATATGTATTTAATTTATTAATTTATCTAAGTATGAATACAGCTACTCTAAAATCCATATTTATGTTTGGGCATTTTAAAAAAATTGTCATAACGTTTCTTTAATTTTTATGCTAAACTATTTAGTAGGAAGGAAGTTTCTTGCCAACCATGATCTGACTCATCTTTTGATGTATTTTTAGTATAGGAGAATTTTTTCATGGGTAACTCCCTCTTTAGAGGTGGTCGCTTCTAGATATTGATTTCTAGTTTTGGTTTGCTTGAGTATTGCTTCATCTGACTAAGTATTTTTATCCAATGTTTAAAATTCTATGTTGTGTAAATTGATTAGTGTTTTTTATAGTCATCATGTAAGGGCATTAATAATTGATTCATTATTCTAAAAACCATCTACCTGTTAGTTAAATTCTATTAGGAAGATTGTCAATTTATTATAACCTTAGACTTATTTGGTTACTTTTCATTAATTAAATTTTGAAGCCTAATTCAATCTAGTGAAGAAATAAAATACTCATTTTATGGTTTTATGGTTATAAGAGTCTTAATCTACTTATGGATTTATGTACATAGTGGACTAGTATTTTTAATCCTTATTGCTCATGATGCAACATTTAGTATCACTATTTTACTCCCTATTGGATTGAAAAGTATTTGGTATATACCTAATATTGAGTGTTTTTGTTCATAATCATGGATATGATATTTTTACTTCATGTGATTAAGGTTATTTAATTCTTTGGTTGATAAGGAATGCCTATAGGTGTATTTTATTATACAAGGATGTTTAAATGGTTTCTAATTATTACACTAGGTTATTGGATTATTTAAGTATAGGTTATCATCATTATTTTGGTTAAGTTATGATTAAATCTGGTCCCATTAATAATAAAATATGTGTTTTTTTGTATACTTCATTAAGGAATGAGTGTTGATGTAATTGATTGATTTTCAAGTATTAAGTGTTACAATATCTACAAACCTCAAGGGAATATACCCCTTAACATAATATCATTGACTGTTGGTTTACAAAAAACATGCCTATGAATATGGAAGAGTAATTCCTTAAGGGAATTAAAAATATTGTTTTGAGTAGTTCCTATAACTTATAATGATTAAGGATGAATGTGCTTGTATCATGTTTATTCTATCTATGAGGTTTTAGATTGGCAATCACTATTTTCATAATTTATGATTCCTCATATGTTAATATTATTTATATATAATAAAAAATTAGAGTCATCTAATGGTATTTTATCTATAATAAACATGTTCATTAAAATATATTCTAAAAAATTGTTTGGTCCTCTGAATAACAAAATCTTGGGAAGTATACCTTCAGTGTATTATTCACACCTTTAGATCTTCATTACTTTTCTCATGAGATATCCTAAATTATAAATCTTTAATAAAATAAATACCTTGGGTTATCTTATTAGTGAAGGGTGTATATTAAGGGTTGGCAAAGATACTTGGTAATTTTCCCCATAGACTACAAGTCTTCTACTACACCTATCTAAAAAGTGATGTAGGAGTAAGGAAGATATTAATTGGTCTCTCTCCTATCTTAGTAAGGAAATAAGTTTTAGAGTTGATTACTACACTTGTATATGGGTATCCACCCTTTAAAATATCTTAATCTCATATTGGAATACTTAAAATATAGTGAATTGGATTAAAGCACACTCTTGTAATGTGGAAAAAATTGTTGATAAATATTTAAAGTTACTAAGTTATTTTTTTTATTTCATATTATATATATATATATATATATATTCATAGATTTACTCTAGTTTGGAAAAGGTGTAATTTATTATTGGAGCACATCTCAATGATAAGTTCTATTGAATGAGTAAACTTTATGAGCATAGATAGGAAAAAATGATATTTAGTTATGGATTATTCCCTACGAGTATGGTTAGTAAGGTTATAACATACACCATTATTTTAACCATGGTGATATATATTAAGCTAGGTATCTAATAATGATTATGAATGTAAACTAAACCCACCTTTTTGGGAACTGGTTTATTTTTTTAATGTATTATGGTTTGGTTAAAAAAATGGTTATTTGGGGTTCATTTCAAGCTCATTCATGCTCTAATTCTAATATTCACAAAAAATCATCTTTATTAATATTGTATAGAGAGATGTTGATGAGACTATATGGGGTAGCTAGAGTGACCATTTTCTTTTTATCCCTTTCTATATGATGCATAGGTAAAGTACCTTACTCCAAAAAGTTTGTAATTTCATCCATATTATCTGAGATTACAATATCCCTAATAAGTGCACATTTGGAGACTCATGCTCTATTTTTTTTGGATCTTCACTATTTTGTATCCTGATTAGATGATCTAGTCTGACATTTTATCATCCTAGCTTTACATAGATTCAAAATTGAAACTCTTGAAACAATATGAGCCACCTAGAAATATGTCCTCCTAACATTAGATTATTAACTAGATATCACAATGCATGGTGGTTAATAAAAATCTCAAATGGTGTGGCCAATATATAGTGTCAAATTTTTTACAATGCAAATACCATATCTAAAGCCTCTCTTTTTGTAGTGGTGTAGCTATTTTCAAATGCTAATAGTTTCCTAATAGAAAAATGTATGGGTGATCCAACCTATGGTCACTTATATATTCTAAGACATTTCATACTAAAATACCAAAATAATCCACATGCCCATGGAATGGCTTCTTCTAGTTAGGAAAAATTAAAATAAGTGTTTTTACGAACCTTTATTTGAGTTCAATAAATTTTTCTTAGAATTATAATGTCCACTCAAACCTTGTATAGTTTCACAGTAGTTTTTCCATGGTTTAGATATGGCTATGTATCCTTTGATAAATTTTCTATAATATCTTATATGTCCAAGAAAGGTGCACACTTTTGTAGAGTTGGTTGGGGGTGGCATCCCCACTATTACATCAATCTTAACTTGGTCCACCAGAATGCCATCAATACATATAACATGGCATAAAAGAATAACCAAAGGTGTGAAAAATAAGGACTTCTTTAAATTTAGAGTAATTCACAAATCTCAACACCATTCTAACATTAGTCATAGTTTCGATAGATGTTCCTTAAATAGAGAAAATATATTCCAAATATACTTATAGGAAATCATGAATGAAGTATGTAAATGTAGTTACTAAAAATCTAGAGAAAAACACTAGTGCATTATTCAAAACAAAAGGCATTACATTGTATGTGAATGATCCCCATTTAGTTGTAAAAGTAGTCTAATCTTGGTTCTCTTCAACAATTAGAGTATGATGGCACCCATTGAATCCATTTATAAATGAATACACTTCATGAATTATAACTAACTTGATGACCTTGTCTAGAAATGGTATTATAAAAGGATCATTGATGTAGGCATCATTAATTTTTTGGTAGTCTCCATAAACCCATATCTCTCTAGATTCACTTGGTTATGTCACTATGGGACTCACCCAACCTATGTTTTCACTAGATAAAATATTCTTACTTCTTGCATTTGATCTAGTTTAACCTTTAATTTTATTTTCATTTTGTGATTTAGCCTGTATGAGCACTTCTTAATTAAATGAGCATGCTCTTTCAGCTCTATGTGCATCTACCCAAATGATGGATCTACACATTTTATTTCAAATAATTTTGTTAGGAAAATATTTTGATAGCCTTGTAGCAGTTGTAATGCCTCTGAGATCTACTCTTGTCCCTAATAATATCCTATAGTCACAAGCTTAGGAATTAACTTTTTTTTATTTTTAATTCCATGTTTTTCAAAGATTATTGATATGCTTTATTTGATGCATTAGGTAAAGCATCTCATAGATTTTTCTCTCCTTCCCTTTATAGATAATTTATATTATGTAGTCTTTCTTGTTATACTTATTTTGAACATTGGGCTACTTTTGGTTTAGCTTCCCTCTTTGGTTAAATGAATTCTTCCAAATACAAATCTCTATCACTATTGATAGATTCTATCAACTCATCTCTTATTATATTACAAGGCGTAATAAAATCTTATTCTTGTTGACTTTCCTTATGATTTTAAAGTGTCAGATTCAAAGAATGAGCTACTTCATGTTGTGATGATGACTTTGTTGTAGCTTCCAAATATTCTACTCATCCATGACATAGAAATATTTTAAGTTTTGTAATGTATTGTGTACCATATGGTTATCATCTTAAAACACAACATCCTAAATGAAATATTATTGCACTTGTGCCCAATGTTTGGTCTCCATCTTACATTATTGATGCATTTATCAGGTTTTTAGTAGTGGTGTAAGTGTGGATAAAAATGTGCACCCAATACCTTAGCTCCACTCTTTGTACATAGCATATATATATTCACATTGATGAATTTATAACTTAGGACATTGGCCTTATTGAAATAACAACCATTTATATTTAATCATGGGTGTTAACTAAAACCTCATGCATAAAAATTCACATGCATCCTCCCAATGTATATTCATATTTTTATACACTACCCACTGAGTTATAGTAGTATCTTTTAGTGCATAATTTAGTGCATTTACTCTTTGATCCACATTTGACACATGGTTCTCTAACCTCAATATGAATGGATTTATATCTTCTATCACAAAATATTTAGGTAACTAGCATTCAATAGTGAACACCATGTACATAGTTCATAGCTCAAGATCTTATCTCACCTTGTTTAATGTGTGTGTATAAATCATCACTTATAGAATATGTCATTTCCCTAGGTAAAACACCCTATAGAGTATGTTCATTATAATCCATCATTGTTACACTTATACTATATATGACATCAAATTATGACCCAGTAAGAGATCACACCAATGGAGAGGTACAACCTTTGACTTGAAACTACAATGTTAGTGATTTTATTATTGATTTCTTGAAAGATGGTCGCCTTGTGATCTCTAATTTCTCCATGTGTGGGTTCAAAAATTGATACTCAAAAGATCTAAATGCATTATTTTATGTATATTTTCTAACTTTAAAATAACTATTATCACCATATGCATATGGTGACTCTAGTTCCTTAGGAATTATGTATGGATTCTATTTCACTTTATTTAAAGGAAAGATAACTATCTTGTTTCCTGATGAGCCTCTATTTGGCTATACACTATGTTAATAGTCAATTGACCATCATAATCTCATTTATTACTAATTAACATAAGGTAATTGGTCTTGACAATCTTCATATAAATGACTTAAAAATTATCACATAGACTTAGCTTGACCACTCTATTCTCCACATCCTTGAGGTAACCAATTAAATCTACTCATCTGTAAAGTATGAGGCTAAGGGTGATAGGACTAGATTAATTATGGGTTACCAATAGCTTATCATGTTGATTTTGTGATCATATTAATAGTACTCCTAAAATTAAATATTTCATTAAGAATTTTATATCTTGTAAGCTCAATATCTATGTAGGAGTCAACATCTAAAGGCTTCTTAATTTTTACATACCAGATAACCTTATATGTATGTTATTTCCCTTGTTGTGTACACTCCAACAAATTATGTAAGACGTTAGTAATATTCTATGATATATCCTCATTATGGATTGTTTTGTGTAACTTTAGTAAGTATTTCAAAGTAGATACAATTCCTTATTCATTATGTGCATAATCTATCCATACATATGTGCATCAATAGCTATTGTATCTCCTTTTAGATCATTATGTTATTTTATATTTTTCAAAACTTGAGTTTATTGACACATAAAATTACTCTCCCTTATAGTATTATGATATTTATTGGGTTGAGATTTTCTAATTTCCTAATGTATTGGCATCTCCAAAGGTGGAAATACTTATTATATATGATATTATTTGGTAATTGTCTAGATGAATGCATTTCCATTAGGTTATGCATTGATTAGGTTTACTTTGCACACTAGCTTCTCCTTATTTTAATTTTTGAGTATTAAATAGTATTCCATTTGATGTTGGCCTTCAATTCTATATCACACATAGTAGGTATGTCTATGTAGAATGGTAAGGCAATTCTTCACATAGTGATTGTATTCTTCACATTAATAGAATTGCATAGGTGGTTGGGATTGTCAATTGTCATTATTATAGCCTCTTTGATACCCTCCTTGATATCCTCCTCTATAGCCTCCTTTGTATCCACCTCTATTATATTAGTATCCCTATCCTTATGACTATTATATATAAAATCCTCCTTATTGGTATAGTTGGGCATCATACCCTCCTTATTGGTGTTGAGATGAGCTTAGAACCCCATTAGATTTTTTTGGACTCACATTTTTCTAGGAATATTGATATTGGTGTTGTTGGGAAGATGGTTTCTATCCAACCATACCTTGGGGATGGTATTATAGCATGAAGGTATCCACTAGGGACTATTATATGTTGTACTTTTCATATCCACATATGACCCTAAGATACCTTACTTCGTAGTTGGTAACTATTGCATAAAAACTATGAAGACATTCTTTGTAATATCTTATTTTAGATCTTATAGAGATCTACAAATCCTCTTATCATGATTTATCAAATTTTAAAAGCTACAATACATGTTCTATGATTTCTAATATATTATTGTAACATATGTCACTTTGAAGAAGTATGTCCAATTAATTGACAAATTTATGTTTTAACCTTTAGAAATTCATTCTTGTGGTGCCCTTATTTACCACATTCTATACACCATAAGCTTAGTTTAGTCTTACCATTATAATGAATTTCATCCATTCTTCTCATAAAAGCATATAATTTTTCTACTTTAGAACCTACTACTAGAAGGTCATCATAATCCTCTATTTGCTTAACTCGTAGAGTAACATATTGGGCATTAGTGTTAGTCAAGAATTGGGATTACATAATATCAATTTTAATTATTGGTTGTAGTCCCTCTATGAACCAAAAAAACCTTATCCTTATCTTACAAGTTAAATCAATCATATTCATAACATCAAAAAACTTATAATCATAGTCTCTAACTGATTATCTAGATTTTTGTCAAATATCCTTTAGGTTTTGAATATTTTTTATACATTTCTTCACCTTAAAGTTTAATATCAATATATCTTTTAATTACACAAGATCAAGATTATTTACATTTATTTTATAAATGAACTCTAAGGCTTGTCCTGATAAATCTCCTTGATTTAACACTTCTTAACATCATCACATGTTGTGAACTACATGGAAAGGCTCCATGGTTCAAAACCTCATATTACAATGGCTTTTTTCAAAAATTGGATTGATGATAGGGTCACTATGCATGGCATCATAGTGAATCTAACAGAGGAATTTATAGCAGAGGTTATAGGGCTGCCTACGGAAGGAATAAAATTCTCCAAGCAGACTAGCATTTCAAATGAGGCCTTTTGAAAATTCCCTAAGACGGACGTTGAAGAGCAGAAGCTAGAAAACAATGGGGATTTCTTTGAACTGGAACAGATTAAGGGCATTTGGAGGGATGTCCTATGCTATATTCGAGAGTACTTCATACTCGATGGAAGAATCGAGAGAGTCCACAAATTCCACTTTGTATTCCTAAATCATTTCAGACACAAAGTAAGAATTTCCTTTCCCTTTTATCTACGTTTCTCTTTGGTCCAAAGTTTATTCGCTCATAGGAAGAAAGAAATGTGTCCTATTCTGTATGAAGGATTAATTCTGATAATTGAAGGCTACTGTAAGAACAAGGCCATGGTTATGAACCCTTATTTGGGGAAAAATAAGGATTCATAGAGTAACAAGAGTGAAATTGTTAAAGGGCAAGATAAAATCAAGTCCCTTCATGTCAAGATTCAAAATGTTGACGAGGATACAGAGTGGGAGAGAACTGATAAGTCTAGGGAGGAAAGCTCAGAGGAAGAGGGAGGAATAGAAAGCAGGAATTCAAGTTCCAATGAGGAAGAAGTTCAAGAGAAGAATGAGAAAAAAGGAGTCAACATAGAGGAAAAGTCTGAAAATAGTGAATATGACTCTGAGGAAAACCAACAAGTGTTTGAGGATGATAAAGTCCTGGATGACCCAGTTGAGGACCCTGTTTCGATAAATGAGAGGGAAAACACAGTTCAGGCCGACAACCAAGAAGCAGACTTGGGAGTTCAAGCTAAAACTAAGGAGCAGAATCAAAGGGGAAGAGAGGACCACATTAAAGAAGGTAGGAATAGTCCTAATAAGAACACAAAAGAGTGGAGTGATAAAAGGTAGAATGATGGAAAGCACACACCTACGAGATGGGTCAATTGCAAAGCAGAGGCTATCCTCCAACTTGATTCATAGATGTTTAAGGAGATAATGGATCTCAAAAGGAAAATGGATATAATAGAAGACAACCAGAAGGTAGCTTGGAAAAAAATCAATAATATGGAAAAACAGATGAGAGACATCCCCATCAAGCTCAAATACTATGAGAACAACCTCAGGGAACTCATCAAGGAGAGTAGAATGAAAATGGAGGAAGTTACATCTAACATATGTGATGTAGCTATTAATATTGGAAAAAGAGCTAATGAGGAGATCAAATCCTTGGAGGGGCCTAGCAAGAGGATGAGACAGAGCTCAAGAAAGAAAGCTATGCCAGAGGGAGCCATGTCGGTGGCTACTGCCATTCAAGATACTACTGTGAAAGGTAAGGAAGAAATGAAAATGATTTTAGAACTAGAAGAATAGCCTAGTTCTTCTAGTTGGTTGTGTTATCTGGTCCTATTTCCTAGTTTTTTGTAATCTTTTGACTATGGTGTAGCCAAGTCTATGTAAAACCTGGGTCATGACTTGTGGTCTTGCTGGTGGTTTCAGGTCCATATAAAACCTGCTTATGTTACTTCTTTGTAGTAGGTTTTAGGTTTTTCCTATGGTCGTAAATGCTTCATCTTTCTATCTTTGTTTCAGGGTTTTGGGGTCCCTTCAAAACCTATTTTTACCTTAATCTAAAACATCATCACATGTTACCCCCTTAATGTTACATTTCATATCACAAGTTTCCAAGTATTGATAAACATCTATAGCTCAATCATATTACATTAAATAAATAAACATGCTTGAATTGAGTGATATAGTTTTCACACTTGAAGTTTATCACATTGGTTTATTCACACTAAGGACTATGACTATATGTGTCTATGTACTAGTGACTATGACTAGGGACTTCTGTGCATTAATATTTTTAGGTATCCTAAAAATGAATCCTGACTCTTCTATCCTCTTCTTATTTATTTTCTACTTTGTCTTCACACTTAACTTACCAAAATTATCTATAAATTAATCAAACTAGTTTGTATCTACATCTTCTCCTATACTTCTTGACACTAATAATATATTGGGCTAGGGGGATGCATACTCTTTAAGTTAATGATATCTAATTTTAACTTATTCTAACTTTAAACTTGAACCAAAGATAGTTCTACACATGAAACTAACTTATTCCTAGGAACATTCCTTCCTAGGTCCAGACAAAATCTCTTTCATTAACTATGACCTATTTCTATCTTCTAGATATCCTACTGCTATCCTACGCTCTTCTTCCTACTCCATAAACTCCATATCCATACTATTTTTATTTCCTTAATCTTCTTCATTAGACCCTTCTACATACTATGTGCATTATTTTATTTCAATATATTTCATAACCTATCTTTATACCTTTCCATCTCAAATATATTCTACTCTACCCCTACTCCTATTTGTAGTTAATTCTAGATTATTCACTTTATTCCATCTTCTTTATTATCACAGTTCCATTCTAATACAAAAATTTTCTTCCCGCTCTAGCTCTTCTCATCCTCCATATTTCGGGTTCAAGTTACTGTTTCTCTACTCAACTCCACATCATTCACTTCTATCCCATATGTACCCCCATGGTACCCAAAGTGAATACTCCATATTGGTAGGAGTGGGTATCATGTCCTTTCCCAAAACCAACATTTTGATCAACATAGGTAGTTATTTAATGAACTTACCATATATTCCTCTAATAAATAGGTATTTCATATATTCAAAATATAAATAACATTGCACAATAAACTCCATGATCTAGCTATCAATTGTAATCTAGGTCTAGTAGTCCACAACATGGGTCCAATAAATACCTAGACTTTGTAGTCTATCTAACTTTTCTTTCATCCAAACTATACACTCTATCCTTATTAGCTATAAATAATAATAATCTACTCTTGATAGACACACATCTAAAAATCTAGTAAATTCACATTAGAAAATTTCCTAAATATCCCTATATATATGTTCTTGAATTATCTCATTTATAGTCACTTCAACTCTTCTTACTTCTTCCTCTACAAATTTATGAATTATCTCATCTAACGACCTTTCTAAATCTCTCTACCCTAGAAGCCATCTTAACATATTTCAAAAAGTTCCATGCGCATTACACCATTATTAGTAGATGTTCCTTAAGAACTCCAAAATAAACTAATTATAGGGATAACTTGCATAGTCAATAACAAATCAAGACATTTTTTGGAAATATAGAATGATTTTAACTCATTATATTAAATACATGTAAGGTTAATGTATATATAATAGTCAGCATAAACCATATGAATAATAAATCAAGACATTCACAATACTCACTATGAATAGATCATAAGTAAAAGACATATATTAAAACCATTCATAACATTGTGTTAATCTCTATCACAGATCAGAAACATATTTTATTACAAATGAACATTATAAATAAAGTATTACAAAGTGTTATCTATTCCTGTTCTAGCCTTTTGATATACCAAAAGGAAAGAATCTTTGCATTTTTACATCTATTAATTATGCTTACAAGTTTGAATACATAAAAAAGTATTATATAAAATAAAAAATAATATAATTTACACACATCCATCCAATATACCTTGAAATTTTAGAAATCCCTATTCTTCACCTAACAATTGCAATTAGTTTACATTTTTAAAATTCAGAAATCTTGTTGCATGCATTGAAAATATTAAGTTGTAGATTTATTTTTCATATATATATATATATATATATATATATATATATATATATATATATAATTATATTTATTCACTTTTAGTTGCATTCATATGAAAATATAAATCAAAACATTTACATTCAACAAGCATAATTAAATTTATACACTTTTAGAAAACCAGAAAGAAGGAAAAATCAACATTCACATAATTTATTTTCAATTTTAGATTCATTAGCAATACATATAATATTTTGATATATAATTTAAAAAAACTTCATTTTCTTTAATTTAAGCACATTTATTATCAATAGTATCATAGTTTATTTAATCATTTCAAATCCTTAATTTATAAAAAAATAAAAACCTTCATCAAACCAAACATCTAATCATTTAGATTCAAAAGTAAGCAAACCCATACCTTTATAAAACAATAAAAATCATTCATACAAGTTTTATAGATAAAAAACAAAAATACACTCTAGATCTTCAAAATAATTATTTTTCTCCCCCTTTGATGATGTTTATTGAAAAAATGCATTTATATAGAGTAGTAATGTTTTATTGAGCACCAAGCCCACTTCCATCTCAAAAAATTCAAAGGGACATAAAATCTATTTCACTCAATACCTTTACCCAAATTCATAATTAGTTAACTAAACACTCTAGATGAGAAAATTTGGTTTCCCAAAGCCTAATTAGCTATAAAATATCACCTCTTAGCAAGACAAGATGAAAACATCAAAATTTTACTTATTCTTTCATCCTTGGGACTATTATTATCTAATTTCATTATATTCATGGATGGTCTTGCCTAGGAAATCTAAGCTTGATCGATCCAATCAAATACCCAAATTAATCTAACCTAACTTGAATGAATTTAGAGAAATTAATATAGAATAATAAGATCTCCTAGTTATTTTAAATTTTAGATATTGTTGTGATATCATTACACTAAAATTCACTTCCCTCAATGATAAATTTGATGTAGTTAAATTATTTTGGTATAGACATGAGCATCCATTACCACCCATTTCCCAAAAACATTTATGGATAGTTTGTCCAAATTAACTAGCCCTTTCATCTTAATGTATTCATCCATCTCAACAAAACTAACTAGATCAATAGTCTAACTATCATATCATTACTATTTGGCATCTTTAGATATGGCCAAATAGTAATGAAGGTATAGGCTAACTAACTAGATCATATCATATCATATCATTTACAAAACTAACTAGATCATTTATGATATGGCCAAATAAAATCTAGTTAGTTTGGTAAATGATATGGCCAATATCATTACCCTCATATCATATCATTACCCTCATATCATATCATATCATTACCCTAATATCATTACCCTCATATCATATCATTACTATTAGCATCTTTTACCTTCATAAAAATATCATTTGTATAGGCTAACATACACATAAAATGATCATAAAAAATTGATCTCAACTTATTGACCCTTTTTACTTAGATTTTATCTTATTCAATGATTGTATCTAGTGTTGAGCTACGCGTAACAAGTATTCAATTTCCATACTTAACTTATGTAGAGTTAAATTTCAATGTATATCAACATTCCCATTAACTTGTGGGGTGTTTTTATCAGACAAATTCCACCATTTTTTAAATTTCATCATGATACTTTTCCAGAGAATATAATCTTTCTTCATTTCATCTTAAAATTCCTCTAAAATTTGATCTCTACAAAAATCATGATTTATTATCTCCATGGATATATTGAACATCTCCAACTTGAAAACATATATATCCATTCCCATAGGATAAAACACCTTTACTTTACCTTTTAATTCCTTGTCAAGTTCTTAATATTTACCTTTAGACTTTTGAAATGTCATTCACATGGACTTTAACCAAAAAAATTAGAATGTGACAATCAAATACAATCTCTAACTTCTTTCTAACCATCTTGGTCATATTATGGCATTAGATCATCCCCACAAATAATTTTGAGGATTTTAATTCAATTATGAGACATACTTAACTTGCATAAAGTGTTCATCCTACATCCAACACCTCATCTGACTATTTATGCTCATCCTACAAAATGTATTCTTATTTTTACATCTTTCCTTGTGCATCAACTTCTATAGTCATATTTGGTTTTTATTTTAACACTTACTATTGAGCCTTACTCCTTAGCTTAGTTCCCATTACCTCTATTATAAATTGGTCACCCTATTCATATAATGCATTTCTTATATACTAACCCTTTATGTGTGATTATTTCAATAGTTTCTTACACAACATCGTATGTTCCTTATGGGTCTTAAAATCCTATTAGTGGGACTAGTAATATACGCCCAAGGTCAATTGAGCTATATGCACTATGATATTTAAATATCACAATAGTAATAATTTTTTTATATTTTATAAGTCATAAAATACTTATTTAAGTATCTTATGCATCGATATTTATCTCCCCAAAGGTGTTTGACTCATAATTATCTTTTAGGTCTCTTTTTAAACTAAGATTTTTGTGTGTATATACTCTATTTGGATAGGACTTGGAGTATAAATTTACCCTGATAGTCTAAACATATTACTCTATGTATATAATCATTGATTATTCCATCTAGGATTCTCAATCAATGATGAAATTTCCTTAGTATCCATATTTTTTCCATTTCATTTTCTATGCATAACTTATTCCTAATGTTTTTTATCTCTCTTTTATGCACAGTAGCTTCACCAATAAATAATCAACTCTCCATTGGTCTATTATATAATAGTCTATTTTTTATTCTACATATTTTATTCAAATGTCTTAACACACATGTTATGTTATATTTATATTTCCCCACTTTTATGAATAAAGGTGGATTGATCTCTAAGATTTCAATATATGATTCTTCATCGTCTGCTACTTTTGACTTATTTAGAGATTCCTGTTATAAAAATAATAAAAGCATCTTATTGGTGGTTTAAATTAGGTGTTTTATAGTTAAGCAGTTATTGAAATTTGATTACAATAAATTTTTATATTATATTGCTACATATGTATCACTAATTTTTTGATAGCAATTTAGAAATTATTGTAATGCTTTACATATTTTTCTAAATTTAAACCACCAAATTTTACATATATTTATTGAATTTAAAAACACCACTTACTTGTTTATAGAGTTTTTATGTCATCATATGTTGCACGAATTCCTTCATTATATTTTCTTAAATTCTCTCCTCCTCTTACCTTTATTTTTTTGCCCTCCTCCTTCCTTCTTACTCTTTCGCATGAATATCTACTCTTTAAAACCAACACCCTTCCTTTTTATGAGCTTTACTTTCATTTTTTTGAAAAAAAAATTGTTCTCTTTTTATTTTTATTTATTTTCGAAAAATCACCATAACATCCATTATTGGTCTTGGTATGTATTTTAACATATTTAATTCATGATCCAAATACAATTTGATAAATACATACGACAACTTAACACAACATGACCACTTTGTGTGGCCTTAAATGTTACCAATGAGTATATTTCCATTGGATAAAACATAATTAAGTCTCAATATGATTATGATATATTTTATGGTATTATATATTCCACATTAAACATTTTCACAGTAAGTTCATATCACACTTTCATCTGATGATTGTAGGTGTGCACTACATAATTCATTTCATGTGATCCATCTCCAATAATACTATCAATTCTAAATACTCATTTCAATAGTAAATTTTTTTTAATCATTATCAAAATAATAATATTTTTTTAATTAAAATCATTTCCCATTTGGTTCACATCTTCTCAAGTTATCACCACTTATTTTTTAATGTACTTGTCATAATTGAAAACCATCATTTTATTTGACACTAGCCATGCCAAGTATATACCTCCTTAGTCACTATATTCCACTTACCTATTGGGATAAATTATTAGAAAATAAACCATGAAATGAATATCACATATATTATTAGTAATAGTGTTCATTTATTCTAAAGGACTTTGATACTTTATCAATTTATGACACTATTTTCAACAACCCACCCAAAGCTTCTCCCTCATTCTTGAAAATGGTTATTTTAATTATTTTCTCAAATGATATCTCTATTCTTCATCCTATGATATATAACCTATCCTCATGTGTGTGCATCAAAAAATACTTCACCATCTCCTTTAGTTTTTAAAATTAAGATAACTCATTCATCTCCAACATTCCTATGGGTGCTAAGTATTTCATTACCATGCATGTTTCCTTTACATAATTAAACTCCTTACATAGATTTTTTTTATATTCATTATTTCATTTTTTGACATAATAAACCATGCAAGATATTGAACATGTCATTAAAATCTCCTATTCCATTACCAACTCTATAAATTTCATAAGTGGTGACATAAATAAAGGCTTCTTCTCTATTCTCTTATCCTTTACTATTAATGGTCATTTAGGTCTATATACTCCCTTCAACTAATCCCTATTCTCATGAGATTTATTCCATTACTTATCCCTACCTTAAATCCCTTTCTCTATCTTCCTTCCATTATTTTAGGTCCTCCTACCTTAAACTTTTCCTCCATACATAATGGTTAAATAATTTTTAAACCCCTTATTTTAAAAACCCATTTTTCACATGAGATTAATATTTCAATCCTCATTATGGATTTAATTGATAATTTCTCCTACATCTCAATATATTTCCACCTAAAACCACCATACACCTATCCTTTATAACTCATTCATGACTTCTCCACTTATAATATCAAGTTATTATTTCAATTGACTCTTCTTATCCTACTTTGGCTCTTCAATATTCAATTTTGAAATGACCATTGCAAATATACCCTTACCCTCTGATAAATCTACATGCATTGATTATTTAACTTGATTTATTCATTTTCTGAAATGTTTTCTATCTATCCAAGTGAAATCATTCAATTATATCTTCATTTATTTCTTCTAATATCCTAGGTTATACATGCCATTTCTCCTTCCTCTATAATGTTCCCCCACACCATGAAAACTTTTATAAAAAGAAATTGAATAAAAATTATACTATCCTCCTCTGAAACCAACATATTCTCTCAAAATCTATTTTACACTTGCCCCATTACTTATCTATAACAAATTATTTTATATTTTTCACACATGAACATTTTTTTGAACCTCCTTAATCTATTTTATTTTCATATTCATCTTATCAATTCATAGCAATCCAATATTTATTTTATTTCTCCACCCTCCCCCACATAATTATTTTTCACATTATCTCACTTGCACAACAACTTATCATGCATTATTTATAATTTTTACTCATCTAGTTGATATGTTAATCCAATATATTAATAAACTCAACCTGCATCCTTTTTATACCAAATATCTATTAAATATGAATTTATCTCCATTATTACAAACTTGGAAAAAAAGTGTATGTCATAAATGTTTAAACACATAACATAAGAATCTAGAGATGTTCCTTTATTGACTTCCCAGACTATATTTATAGGATTTACCATGCTTATTAACATAAACCAAATAAATATGTTAATCAAAACAAACCATAAATTAAGAAATATTTTTGCATTATAATTTTGTCTTAGAATGGAGTTCTTATTTATGGATTCCCCCTATGCATCATTTTTTTAAAAAAAATTGGATCCCATTTTAAAAATATTCCTTTGGAATAATTCTTTGAGGTTCCACACATGTTTCTTATTTCATTATGCACTTATTAGGTTGACTTACTTGGGTTTTATTTTTTCAATATATGTCATCCTCTTATCCTTATTTTTACACATAAAACTCCCTAGTGAAGTTTATTTATTAACCTTATTCTTGGACAAAATTTATACATGGAATTTTATTCTATGTATTCTTATTTGGTACCATTTGTGTGTATAACCCTTTATGCACAAGTTATCTTTTGGTTTTGTTATATCTTATATGGTACCTTGAAAGTTGGATTCAATGTGTTTTATGTCATTATTAGTTCTCATGTATTGTGACTCACTCCTTATTTATTATTAAAATCAACCTTGAACTTAACCACCTTCTATACATGTGGTTATTTAACTTCATTTTTCTCTCCCAAGGTTTCTCATCCAGTTTCTTTGTAGCACATGAGATCCACCTCTAAACCATATTTCCTACTTATTTGTATCATCCCTTACCTTATGGATTCTTATAAATCCCCTTGTCATTAAAGAACCATAATCATTCACATTTACATGTTTTTATCTTATTATTTCTAATGAGTCCCTCACCCAATGTGGGTACAACTCAGATAGAAGTGTTAGACACTTCTTTATCACTCTTATAGCTCAATAATTATTTATTCCATATACTCCACATATATTTTATTTATATATAAACATTTAAGATACTTATCTCTTCTTATTCATAGTGTAATCATTCCACTAGGCTATAATGTGTTTATTATCAATGAGAATAATAAAATTCTCCCCCTATTCTCAAAGATCATATAATTTTTTTAAATATTATACCAAATTTATTTTCATTGAACCATGGTATTCTCAATGATTTAGGATAATTATATTATTTATCCATAATTATATCCAAGTCTATGTTGTGCATGAACCCAATAAGGCTTGATTTTTTTCATTAATAACATGTTTATCAAAGGATTTAACTCAAGATTTCACATCTTATTCTATGCCTCCTTCATTAATATATTCACTTATGTTTCATTATCAATTAGTATATTATTCATTTCTAAATAACTGATATTAGAATAAACAATCAGTTCTTAATCATATAATGTATTATTCCTTAAGCACATTCCCTATGGTAATTTACCAATGTGATGTTTATGGATTATAACTCAAATTTATGACCATTTGGAGTCTTGAATAATGTGGGATTTACCATAATGGGGGCACAATTTTAGGCTAAATTTGAGGTGATTGAACTATTAGAGTACGGGTTTATTATTTTCCCATATTTATTTATGGGGTTTTCTCCATCACTTGGAGTTTTCCTACTTTCATGGACTAGCTTGATTAGGTGTACTTGGAGTTACAATTTGATTGGAGGAATAGGAAGTAACTCCCTTGGCTAGATATTTTAGGTATGGGAGTTACTCTTCTACTCTTTCCTTTTTAACCACTTTTTGTGGATCTTTCTAGGGAAGAATTACACATGCACTCCCCTATATGTACATATCACATTTGTGAGATTTATTAATAGAAAATTGGGTTTTGGATTTTATTTTATTTTTTATAATATTTTCATGTATGTTATTTCATTTTTCTTTCATCTATTGTGTTGAGTACTAGATTTTCCTATGCCTATCATAAACCCACAAACTCATTTGATCCAAAGATCCTACCATCCACTTTGATATGGTATCATAGAGCCAATATGATATACACTTGTTTGGTTTTTAATTTTTTCATTTATATGAAATATCAAGTTTGTTTTATAGTTATAGTGTGTTCTGGTTTTAAATTTTTTTAGGAAGGTTGGATATTTTTGTCTATATCTCTCCATGCACTCTAATAAGGAGGGTTTCACATTACTTGAAGGTGTTCTTTAATGTCAAAGGATATACTAATGATCCAATCTCATATTTTGATTATCCAAGATCACATTGAACCATGATCTATATCCATTGTAGTATTTTGGAAATTTTGTTTGTGAAGACAAATACATTTGGATGTATTGATTATTTATTTCCTCCATTTAGCACTTATCTTTGTGGTAATTTAAAGTAAATACCTATGTGTGAAAAAGGCATATTTTCAATCATGTGCATGTTGGTCAATAATTTTGACCTACATATTCCATATATGCTTACAATGATCATTTAATACTAGAGATATACTTAGATCTACCTCATGACTTATGTATGAAAATCAAAAATATCTTGAGTTATTCAAGTAACATCATAAAGAATTATGCATTTTTAGTAAACCTTAATGTTTTTTTCCAAAAGCTAAGTCTAAAATTTTAAATCTATGCTAAAATTCAAATCAAAGTTATTTATTAATTCATTATTTTAAAAATGGATTATTTTTAATTTTAACCTCAATTAGAATTATTTTCCATTGAGTTGCACATGTGAGTGGTAGGTGGCTTGGTTAAGACTTAGTGTTGTTTTTGAAGAGATCATTAGTTCAATTCTCATCGTTGTAATTGACTGAAATTGTTTTTCATTGAAATTAAATTTAAATTTTTTTAATGCAAATTTAATTAATGGATCATTAATGATGGGAAACCATATTCATCATAGATTTTGATTGATAAGTCAAAATTGAGTGTTGTTTTGTTTAAAAGTGTATATTTTTTGTGATTGATCTATTGGTGTCATTCATTTTGTAATCATACTAAAATTATAAAGTGCCAAATTAGAGGGTTTGATTAAAATTAATTTTAGGTTGGGTGTTGTGTCATGGTGTAACTTATTCTATAACTTTTTTTCTACCATGGAATTAAATAGAAACTATTATTTACTGGGTTGTCATGGTGTTATGAAAATAATACAGACAAGCACTTAAAATAATGTTATATGAGTTTTGTGAATTGATAGAAATAGTGGTGATCCCATCAGATGGAAATAATGGTTCATAGTATGTGGATAGTGTGAATTTTGAAGAGGAGATATCCCATATTTAAAATTTTACCAAACAAAGTAAAGATTACTTAATCCCACAAGATGATAAAGTACTATGTTTGAAGAGTAGCACAACAATCTCAAATATAACTAGTCATGTGCAATAATGAATGTAGGAAGAGTATGAAGTGACTATAAGTACATGAATATATGAAAAGTCTAGGGTTGTAATCCCTATTATTATTGGACTACTTAGGACCAAGAGGGTGTTAAGACTGAGCAAAATAAGTCTAGGGAAGCTAAATAAATATGATGGCACAAATTATGTAGATTAATATGCATAGTATTTGAGGCATGTATTCCCAAGGATATAGATCATGTTTCATGATTTGTATATGCATCATGTAATAATCCTAGAATACTATGGTAAATGATCCAAAATTATTTAAAAAGCTAAATGGCATGAAAGGAATATTTATGCATATTGTTGGTTGCCCAAAAAAAATCCACTATTTTTACTGGAGGTTAAACCTAAATATAAATTGAATATATGTGATAATTAATGGATGAATCAAGTAGCCCTTATTATTAAAAGTTTGGTGACACATTTTTTATTTACCAAATTAAAGTATTGGACATATGCATGACACATATTAAGTGTGATAAAAATGGATATAAAAATGAAGCAAAAATGACAAGTTTAAAGAGATGAACTATGAATAAGAGTATGGGAATGCAATAAAATTTTAAAAAGGGGAAATGTTAAAAAATGAACGGTGAAAAAAGTATAAGATACATTAAATATTTTTAAAACACATGGATTCATAAGATAAGTCATTAAAAAATATTTTATAAGATTTTAAAAGAAGGATCAAATGATAAATCTGATCATATGAACATGTAGATTACCATTGTATAAATAGTAGCTCAAGGTAAACATTAAGATAAGGATAAGTACTAATATCAACAACTTCACACAAAATAATAAAATTTGGGAATGGAAGATGATCCTTATATGGATATAGTTGGATACTATTAAATAGATACAAAGTTGACTTACATCATAGAACTCAATGGGTAGTTGAAGGACTAGTTATTCCCATAGAATAATCATGAGATGAAAAGAGTACATGAATCCTTGGGGAAATTATCCATAAACTTGTATGAAGGTATAAAACTTTTGAATAAATTTCATATAATATGAACCAAAATTTTATAGGTGAAAGAAGAGATAGATAATATTATGTAAGCTAGTGTAATTTATCTAGTAGAGTAATTTTAATGGGTGAGTCTTATGGTTATAAGCATCAAGAAGGATGAAAAAAATAAAGTATGCATGGATTACCAAATATTTAATTATGTATGTGTACATGATCTATTTTCAACACCATTCAAGGAGGAAGTGTTCTAATAAGTGCTTGGATATGAATTATACACATTCACATATGGTTTTTTGGGGTATCATCAAGTTTAGATCGTGGATGAAGACAAGTCCAACATGAATTTTTATATGTAAGGGATTTTTTACACATAAAATAATGGCATATGGATTTAATAATGCACATTTTATTTTCTTAAAAAATATTTTTGAATAATTAATGGACTTTATACATAAATTGTTATAGATATATTTATATGACTGGACTGCCGATATTGGTTAAAGATGATTACACTGATTTGCACTGATGTTCAAGATTTGTATAAAAAATTATATATCCTTTAATTTTAATAATTAAAAATTAAAAATAAAATTTGGTATTTTAATAGTAAATTTAATCTATAATGAAGGCATGTTGGTTGACCCTGCAAAGGTAGTGGAAATATTGTAACTTTAAGTGCTACACACACACAAGGAAGAGCACTTTTTTTCATACATTTTTGGAAATAAATAAATTTTATCCATAACTACTTTTAGACACTCCAATTTTATCACTTCCATGTAAAAATTATATAATGGAATGATTATAAATAATTACACATAGTCTAGTCTAAAATCTTCTTTTCATCTAATATACTCATTCAAATTCACCTTAAAGCATCTCTGGGTGGTATAATTCATAATATTATATCTATTAAATTATCATTCTAGTCAATTTATCAATTCAATTATCATTCTAGTCAATTTATTTGTGTAATTATCATTCTGGTCAATTTCTCTAGTCAATTATTCTATTATGGTTAATTCACTAATTCCTCTTTGTTGATAAATTAATGAATTAACTCCCTCTTCTATAAATCATTATTTTAAATTATATTTATATTAAAAATATAATTATAATTTACTTTAATTTAATTAATTCTTATTTTCCTCCAAAGGGGATCTTCATTAAAAAAAGATCTTGAGATTCTTTGGAGTATGCTTTTGTGAGCTAAATCAATTTGATAAATTAAATTAATATACAAGATTATTATCCACCATTCATGTTGGGGACAAGATGAATTGTAATTCATGAATATTTTGGGATATTTTAATAGAATTCTTAACCCCTCATCTTGGAAACAAGATAAAGGGCCCACACTAGTGACACATACACTTTATTAGGAATGATTCTCCTCCATCTTGGAAACAAGATGAAGGTTATAAATGAAATCTCAAAAAGATCTTAGAAGGATAATTATCCACCCATCATATTGGAAACAAGATGAAGGTCTTATATTAATTCTCATTTGATATTTTAAAAGATCATCCTCTACCCTTCATCTTGAGTAAGATGAAGGGATCACATCAGTGATCCATGTGCACTATTAAGGACTCTTTTTCAAACATTCATATTGATTTCAAGATGAAGGGTCCTAGATGATCCAAGTTAATTATAAAAATTACTCATTAAATTTTAATTAATCATTCTTAAGTTATACAAGGAAGTGTTGATAATTTCTTGAGTCCCCTTTTACATCATCTTTTCAAAGTCATCATCAAATTTAACTAATACATAGCTTTAATGAATATGTCTAAACATAATTATCATGCAAGACAAATCATATGCAAATACATTTATAATGAATTTTTTCATGATTTTTATTTGAATCTTATGCATTATTAGCTGATATTTGTATGCTTATGAGGTCTTAGGTTCAATCATTTTTCATTTATTTAGTTTTTGATATAATTAACATAATATTTGTGAAAATATAGCTTGTGAATGTAATGTTCCTAATTATACAATACTAATGTTATAGTATATTTAGATAAAATTATAAATATATATGGTCCATTTAAGTGGATGGGAGTGAAATAAGAGGTATTAAAAATATTAAAGGGGAAATTGGCTAGCATGCCAATCATATAATTTATGGACTAGAAGATTCCATTTCATGGACATTTTGACACATTAAATATTGTGATGGGATAAATAATTTCTCATCCTATGAGGGGAATATTAATCATCATATCTCATTTTAAAGTATAAACTTATAAAAATGTTATAAAAAATTTACCATGATAGAGAGGGAAGTATTCACAATGGTGTATGCACTATAAAAGTTTAGGAAAAATATTATTGTAAATCCATATATTATTTTACATATCATGAGACACTAAAATAAATGGTAAAAAAAAATGGTGTTACATGGTCATATTTTTTATGGATGGTGTTATTTAAAAAAACATAGTTTTTGACAAAGGTGAAACCTAAAAATTTAAATGAATGACTTGATAGTCTGTCTCACATTGAGATAGGTGAGGTTGAATAACCAATTGAGGATGATGCGATAGATACATAGTGTTTTAACCTTTTAGGATTTTAATAGTGTAAATCCTAAGTTTTATTAAAGGACTAAGTTTTCTAAATCAGTGAAATAATATGCAATAAATAATCACTAATTTATTATAGAATTTGATTTGCTTTGAATTTCTAAAAATAGTAATAAATATATGTAAATAGAGATGTATTTGGAAAACCCTTGATGTAGAAGATCTGAGTGCTAAAAACTAGGTTGTGGATATCTCTGAGTGTTGCCTATAGGATCCCTGAGTTAGATCTTCCCCTAGATAGTAGCACACCACTTGGATGGTAGCACCATGTGGCTCTAGTATCCTAAAAATGGTACTAGTGTCCTTTGTACAGGACTATTCTTAAATTATGTGTACACCTATGCTTGTGTTTTTCAGTTTTGTTCCTACTTGAATAAAGTTTGAAACTCTATTTTATGCCTGTAGTAGATTTTTTATATTGTAAAAACTAATCCTCCTTACAAGTATGGCATGAGCTGAAAATGTGTGTTCGTTAGTAGGATAGGTTAGATATCTTCAACACCGTATTATGAAGAGAGTTGCCTACATACTAATAATACAAGGAATGATCAAGACCAATGTAATTTTATCACCTAGTGCTTGGTAAAAGTGCAAGTGAATGTTAGAATTATAGTTGTCTTGAATTCTTTGAGTGTGCTTGAGATTGAAAATCTTTAAAATTTGGGTTGAGGGTAGCTATAGGGTTTAGTATGTAAAAGTAGGGAAAATTAGGGATTAATAACCTTGATTTTTCTCAACTTATTTATTGTTTAAATATGATTTTTGTATATATTTTACATCTAGTAGATATAGGTCTAAGAGTCTTGTACTTATAGTGTTGTGTATCTTATGTAAATAATAAAATGTGCTTAGGATAACCTTAAGAGGGTTAAATATTTGAAAATATATACCTTTGTGAGATTTATGGAAAGGGACACTAGTGCCATTTTGGGGACACTAGCACCATGTGGCTCTAGTTTCCTTAATGTATCACTAATGTCTATCTAGTAGGCTACTAGGCACAAAGGGCCAGGATCTAGGAATGAAGGTCTGAGACTATGTTTTGCCTAACTAGGGATGTCTATGGTTTACAAAAAGGTTGTAAAAAATGATAGAAGGCTCTAGGATAGGTTTTGGGCTAATCTAGGAATAGGTTATCTCAAGAAACACTATTAGCATCCAAATACCACTTTTAGGTTACATTTTCTAAATAGAACTTTTAGGTTATTAAATTTGTGCCCCCCCCCCACTTATTATATAAATGTAACAATGTGAAATAAGTATTATAAAGGAAAAATAAGCATACCTATACTTATCTAGGAAGTGAAGCTCATGTATTTGAGTTTGAGTATGTGAATCTAGGTCTAGGTATGTGAAGCATGATCCAAACCATGACCTACAATGAAACATGCATAAATTAGTCCTTACCTAAGAGATATAAAAATAAAAAGAATATGCTAAATAAAGTAACTAATTAAACCTAAGTAAAAATATAAAAAATAGGAAAGGAATGAATACACCTCATTGGGTACATGAACCAATGCATGAACTTGGTGACTACTTGTGTGTGTGCATGTATATAGTGATCAAATCATTAAATAACTTGTAATGAGCTAATAGTTTTCTCAATACTCATATGTAATTAACTAAATAACTCAATCTAATTTTGACTTCATCATTTCCCACCCCTTCTTAGTGGATAATTACCTATGAATAGTTTGGATTAGACTATAAGTGTGTTTAACCCTCTCATGTGGATGCATCAAGAACTCAAGACAACCTAGAATATTATGTCAACTATATAAAACATATAGAATGACATGGATTTTGACATTTAATATAATCAACATTTGTTTAACTAATCATATGGAAACTATGTGTTGTACACATGCCCCCAATCTGATATCTAAGTATACTAATTCTAGACTAAGTTGTAATGAGTGTGTTTGAGTATCTAAACTAAATGTGGGAATACTCATGCCATGCATGATGCCCCTAATATGAGTAATTTATATGAATCTAAGATGATCTAGTATGAATATGAGCAAAATCTAAGCATAACTATCAAACCCATAACTATATCTATGTAAACCTATACTATACTTGGTGTACTACTATGGATAATTTGGATTCCCTAAAAATGGGGCTATTGGATAGTAGCATAATGTCTTGGATAGTATCACCATGTGGCTCTAGTGTCCTAATATGGGTGCTAATGTTTGTATGGTCTGAAATCTAAGTCACTAAATTGCTTTCTAAGTCACTATTTTTCCTAGTGTCTTACCTATGTCAGATTTCTTGAAATTGAGCATGTGCACTAAAAATGTTATACGAATGTAATGTAAGATCTTGATATCTATTAAAAACCCCTATGAATGTCCCCTCTTTTGAGGGTGGTTTTTGACATGTGCAATAACTATCCTCAAATTAAATAGCTCTAGAAAATGTATTAGATGCAGCACATATGATAACTGCATTATAATCAATACAATGTGTAAACATAACATTAGAATGTAAGAGAATTTGAGCATAAGTATGTATTTTAAGATGTATGTTGTATCTAACATTGAAAAATGGTGTCAAGTTAGATGTAATTAATGTGTGTACTATCAAATTTGAGTATCTACCTAGGGGGATAGGGCATGATGTCCATCACAACACCCAAGTAGGAAGGGTATATGCATGAGGTCCCTCATGGCATCAAAAATTAGTGTGTGTAACAAGAAGAGACAAGTATCATGGCCATGATGCATATAATAACTCATATATACAAAACACATGAGGCATGTAAAAATAGTCCAAGGGGCCAAAATATAAAGGACATGGGCACATGTCACTAAATCTAAGAAAAGACAACATACAAGGACAAGTTTAAATGGCCACATACAAAAATAACAAGAAAATTATCTTAGATACACATATAAGAACATGTTTAAATGTCCACATACATAATTAGGAAATAACAACAAGGGACATGGGAACATGTCTAATGCATACATAAATAGAGGTGGCATAGAGCCAAAGATAAATGACATATTTAGATGCCCTCGAATAGAAGAAGCATAGAGAGTGCAATAAAGTCTAAACTAGGAAAGCTAGAAATGAAAACATGCATGAATGTAGTACAAATATATGTAAATTCTAAGACTACATGTGAATGAGTCTAAGCTAGTGATAGTCAAAAACATATATGAGTATGAGTACCAATGATCAATATCAAGATATATCAATGTGTAAACTAGAATTTAAAGAATGTAAGGATAGAGCCTGGTAATATAAAATGACTATGAGATTCCCTCAAATGGGTGGATGTATCAAATGAATAAAAATAGATCAGTGTATATGCCCTTAGTGGGTAGATGATAGTAAGTATAGATCATTGTGGTGAACCTAAGTCTTATATGTAATCTGTGAGCACTTTTCAAGCACAAGTGAAGCATATATGTATGATAAAAATAAACTATAGTAAGATAGCCATTTTATGTAGTGTCTAGAAAATATAAGAAGTGTAAACATATAAATGCATACAATCTATATATTTTATGTTTTTTGAGTAGTATTTTAATGTGTTTATGTTTTGGCATGTTATATTTTTTTTGTATTTTCTAGATATAAGATATGTACAAGTAAATGAAAATAAACTATGTATAGGATCAAGAGAGAATAAAGTGTGTACAAGTGGGTAGGAACCATACTAATTGATGAATCTCATGGAAGACTCACTATCACCATGACCTATGTAAAATAAGGGAACTATGATCATGTTTTTTATGTAAAAGGATTATTATGAGCCCATAATATGATGTAGTGAGCCATCAATATATGTATCTGCATATCTACTAGTGCTATGAATATTTATCATTGAGTGTGATTCCTTATGAACTATAGGGGTCTTAGTAACTCATCTATTAGATAATGTTGTAGGTGATGTAGGTGCCCTATGTTGAGAACCCTGAGAACCCAATGATACTAATCTTGGCATAAATTTAGTGGAGGAAGATCGTCTAGAATCTATGACATATCTTTGTCATATGGGTCTCTCTAATAATGGTCTCTATGGGAGAGTATATGTATGTGTCAATTTTGTAGTAGTATACCTAACCTGCACTAATGAATCTACTAAACTCTATGATGTATGCTTAAGAATTGTAATATGAGTTATAATTGATAATTATGCAATATCTAGTAATGGTGTTATAAATGTAATTGGTGATTGTGATGTAACTTCTTATGGGATGGGTAGAGGATACTCATATGGAATACCCTCAACTTTAACCACTCAATTTTCATGTATGTAATTCAATAATTTTTATACTATAGATGGGATGGATTGGATATGTTGTAACCATGGCCTACCCAATAGCATATCAAATATGCCTATGCTAACTACTACTAGGAACTGAGTGTCTATATATGTTGGTCCAACCTAAATTATAACCATAATATCCCTAATATAGCTCTAAATGTGACCACTAAAACCACTAATGGTTGTGTCTATGGGGAATATATCCTAATTTGAGTACCCCAAATGATGAAGAATTGTCATAGTGCACATGTTAATGACTGGCCCATTATCAACCATAACACTCTAGACAAGATGATGATATATGTATGTTTGTATAAAGAGTGCATGTAAATATGTATCATCATCAACAATATCCTACTCTAAGAATGTGATGAGTAGTCTAGGTGTAACTATAGTATGGAACATGTCAATAATTTTGTGTAACGGATGTGTATCCTTTGTGATAGTATGATATGAATCTAGTTGTGGATGTTCTTGATATGTGTAGTGAACACCTAATTTACTCCATGCCTCATTCATTGTGTGATTTGGAAATGTATCTAGGAATATATTTAGTGTCTTATCTTCTATTTTTTCTATTTATATGCCTTTTTGGGTGTGTCCACATCAATAATATTATCCTCAATCAAATATTTTATCTTGTGCTTTAAGCTTATGCATATTTTTTTTGTATGGCCTAATTCCATGTGATACTTGTAGAATGTGTTATAATTGTAGTTATTTGGAAGAGGTCATGTTAAATAAACTTATATAATGGGAGGAAGAGATATGACATTGCATTTCAAGAGATAATATAAAACCCATGCTAGTGACTCATAAATCTTCATGAAGATTCATCATTGAGAAGTAGATAAAACTAATCTAGGAGATGGCTCTAAAGTTGTATTGACTATGGTCTTTTGTTTACTCTTATTCTCAGTGGCCCTTACCTTATATGGAGGTTTATGTGAACTCTTAATATATTATTTTAATCCATTTGTATGCTTCATTTTTTTCCATTTATATAATGTTAACCTCTCTCTATTTGACTGTGTGGCATAAATCTATAAATGTAGGAAACTTCATGAATATGATAGATTTGAGTAATACTAGTAAGATAATTTGTTTAAATATGTCCTGAATCTCTCTGTCTGCCATGGGTAGATAATTTTGCTAATATAGTCATGTATCATAAGACATAATATGTGATAGGATCATTTGAATTTTTTTTTTAACTATGCCACTTAAGTGTATGATATCTTGTCACCGATGTTGATGGAGAAATGTGTTAAAATAATGTCAACCAAAGCATTAAATGTTGTGATAGATTGATTTATTAAATCATAAAACCATTTTATGGAATAATCCTTTAAACTTTGTGGAAACAAATTTGTGAAAATCCGATCATTAGACATTTAATTCAAACATGGTACATGAAAATCTCTGAGATGATGCTCTAGGTCACCCTTGCCATCATATAATGTAAGCTTGGGTGCCACTAAATTGGATGGAAAGGGAGTTTTTTCTATGTGATGTACCAAAGGTATATGGAAGATAATAATAGAATCTAAGGAATGTGATGGACTAGTGACTCCCTTATCAATATGTAACACCTTAGACTACAAAGTATGAATCTCATGCATAAGGGATTATACATCTAGATTGGAGAAACTAGACATAAGAGAATTATATCATTGAAGGTTATTTAATTACAATTTTAGGTTGCGTTGGTTTATTTTACCCCACTATAGGTATAACAATGTTATTAATTGGAGGAGTTGAATATTGATCATTATTTTTTTTTTCTTCTAATATGGCTTGTAGGATTTATGCGTGATTAAGGGGTTATTCCCTAATTTTGTCTTTAAATACCTATAATATCTCATCTTTATTGATAATTATGTCATCTTTTCTAAGTGGATGGAAAGTGTCCTAATTTTTAATGTGTATATCATCTTACTCTTGATTGTATAATTATTTAGATACATTATCATTTAAATCCATAATATCAGGGTGTGAAGGATGTATATATGGAGTTATGATAGGTCTCTTATCCATGTTATAAGCTCAATTAGTAGTAATTTGAATATGTTCTATAGGATTACCACCTTATATAACACTTATTCTTAATGGAAGAGAGATAACTTTTATAGATGGCATATAGTGAACAAATTGGAATAAAGCTATTAAAATAGAATATATGAAATTTTAAAAAAATAAATCAGCTAATGAAAATAGGAAAAATAAGGAGACAAACCCTAAGACCATCTAGGGTTAGGGTTTTTTAAATTAGGATTGCTTTGAAAAAATTTAAATTATATTTAAATAAATGAAACCCTAACATGAGGTTTGATTTAATGAGCTAAGTTATGCTAAATAATCATAAAAATAGTATTTTATAACCCTAATTTAGTGCACAAAATGTGGATAATGCAAACTATGGTTTTGATAAATTTTCAAAGTAAGTCAAGTTCACCAAATGTTTTAAATTTTTAAGGTTTTAATAGTGTAAATCCTATGTTTTATTAAAGGGATAAGTTGTTTGAATTAGTGAAAATAATCACTAATTTTTTACAAAATTTGACTTATTTTGACTTTCTAAAGATAGTAATAAATATGTTCAAATAGAGACATATCTAGAAAACACCTCATGCAAAAGATATAGGTGATAAAAATTAGGTTACGAAAAAGTCTAAGTGTCACCTATAGGATCCCTAAGTCAAATATTCCCCTAGATAGTAGTTCCCCACTTGGATAGTAGTACCATGTGGCTCTAATGTCTAGAAAATGGTTATAGTGTCCTTTGTGTAGGACTATTCCTAAATTTTGGGTACGCCTATGCTTGTGTTTATAGGTTTTGTTCTTGCATGCACAAAGTCTAAAACTCCATTTTTTGCCTATAATATCTGATTTATGTTGAAAACCGTAATCCTCCTTACATGTATGGCATGAGATAAAAATGTGTGTTTTTTAGTAGGATAAGAAATACATACTCAACACCCTACTATGAAGAGAGTTTCCTACATACCAATACTCCAATTAGGGATAAAGCTCGATATAGTTCTTCCACTTAGTGCTTGGTGCAAGTTCAAGTGAATTCTATAATTATAGTGGTATTAAATGCCTTGAGTGTGTTTGAGATTAGAAATATTTTAAATCTAGGCTTAGGGAAAATGTGGATGGTAGTATGTATAAGTACGATAGTATAGGGATTAATAACCTTTATTTTGCTCAACTTGTTTCTTGTTTGAATAGTATTTTTGAGTATATTTTCCATCTAGTGGATATAGGTATAAGAGTCTTGTATTTATAGTGTTTTATAGCTTGTGCAGATAATAAAATGTGCTTAGGTCAAACTTAGGAGGGTTGCACATTTTAAAATATATCCATTCGAGAGAGTTAGGTCAAGGGACACTAGAACCATGTTGGGGACACTAACACCATATGGCTCTAGTGTATTTAATGTGGTACTAATATTCAACTAGTAGGCTACTGGGCACGAAGGGATAGGATGTAGGAATGAAGGTCCAAGACTATGTTTCAGGTAACTAGAGATGCTTGTGGTCTACATAAAGGTTGAAAAAGTGTGATAGAAGGCTCTAAGATAGGTCTAGGGCTAAATTGGGAATAGGATGTCTCAAGGAACACTCTTAGCATCCAAATGACACTTTTAAGTGATTACATATATATATAGAGTACAAAGAGTTCCTAATTTTTTTAGACATATCCAAACTTAACTTTCACTCTAGCTCAAGTGACTTGATGAGAAACTAAATTAAAAAAAAATGTTAGTAAGGCTTGCACCATATTATTTGATGTGGGGATAATTATAAAAGGTAGGGAAAGATAAAATACTACATATATGTGTATTTGATTACAAACATGCAAATGTGATATGTGATTACCATGAAGTAATTGGTAGGAGATATTACATAAGAGATAAAATTGTGTGTAAGATTTTATTGGTTAGGTATTGTTGGATATCATTTTATAGGGATATAAATGAATATGTATAGAAATGTAATAAATTCCAAATAGTAAGAAATCATAATAGATAATATGAGAGTCTATTAACCTTGATTTTCATTTAGAATCCATTTGAAAAATTGACTATGGATGTTTTGGGTCCAACATCCCTTACAATGTGATGTATTGGTGTATGTTATATAGTAATAGTGAGAAACTACTTGAAAATATGGTCTGAGGTTGTTCCTACAAGGTATCATAAAATAAAAACTCTAGTGAATTTATTTTAGAATAATATCATCACAAGTTATGGAAATAATTTAAATTTGATAAGTTATAGAGGGACAAATTTTCTTATGGAGATGATGCACATTATGTTGAAATAATATATAATTACACCTTACAAGACACCACCATACCATTCATACGACAATGGTATTATAGATGCCTTTAAAAATATTTTATGGACCACATGCACTAATATATGTGATATTTGGCATAAATATTGGAATTATTGGATTTTAGTTGTGTTTTAAGATTACTACATAGCATATAAATTATTGAATAAGTATACACCATTCAATTTGGTTTATAGGAAATAGGATTTATTACAAGGGAAGTTATTAAATAGATTTTTGAAGATTGTACACATAGGAGGAAGAATGCCCATCATTGGATAAGAGACTTTTATATTTGATGATGCTATATAAAAATATATTGGAATAGTGGATCCAAGGGGTTAAAAATATGCATTAGAAGGTTTGGCATGATGACCACATCAAAAATAATAAGTTGTGAGTTAATATGAAAATTATTGTGTAAAATTAAAGATATGTAAATCACCCATGGAAGATCCATATTATATAGACAAGACATATATTATTCACCATATTAAGGAAAGTGTTGCATGCAATTCATGTAGGTTGGATAGCAAAATTTTGTAGGGGCACTTAAATGGAAGTATGATCAATCCATACTTTAATTGATTATGTAGGAGGTATAATGAATAATACAACTAGATTTGGTAAAATTTAACACAAAAATATTTATTAATTTATTTATTTTTATTTGTTTACCCTATTTTTATAGTGAGTGTAATAAGTAAAAAACTATTCAGCAAGTGTAGGAAGTTAGATTCAAAAAGAGGACCTTTTTCAACCAAAATGTGATTTACATGAAAATGCGTCTAATATATTATAAAATGTTTATAAATTTTTTTAATTTTATCTCGATAATCATATAACGTGAACCACATGTGCATTATAATGCATACTCATTATAGTGTGTACACATTACTACTTGTTAAAAAAATCAAGGTTTCAAAATTTTACAAGCTAAAGTGAATGATAGGGTGTGTGTATACTAAAATAAATGTTACATTTATATTATTATAATTTAAATTTATTTTATTAAATATAATTAATTAGGTCCAACTATCATGTTCTATAATTGGTCTCATAGATCCAAAAATTATCATTTAGAAGATAGCTTTTAAAAATCCAAACTAGTCTATACTTAGTCATTTTCAATATTTTAGTATTGAACCTAAGGCTTTTAAGGTGTAAATATTTCCACAAATATTTAGGAAAGACTATAGTCATTTTTTGGGTTTTGGATACTTTGGGATTGATTTACAACATTTTTATGAGATGTAGGCATGTTAAAATTAAATTATAAAAACATCACATCTCCCAAAGATAAGTAGAGTTTCTTAAGGATATTGACAACTAAATTTCCCTATGATCCTAATTGAAACTACAATACGATATTTGGGTATAATATATATAAAATCTAGTAAATTATTGAAATAAATACTCAATTATTTTGAATATGGATGAAATTTAAGCCAATTTTGTCCTTGTGAAACTAAATTCAACTATATGATGTGATTTGGGTTTTAATTATCCTAATTTTATTAGTGATTGAATCAATTCACATGATTAGTTCAATCACGGATGCAATTTGATTTTTTTTCATTTTTATGAACCTAGTTAAAATTATAAAATGTGATTTGGGGCTTAATTAGCCCCAATTTTCATCATTGATTGAACTAATTACTTGATTAATTTAATCATATATTTAATTTTGGATAATTGGATCCATGTGAATCTATTGTGTAATTTAGTGCTCAATTAGTCTTAATTTCTTCACTTATTGAACCAAATACTTGAGTGGGTCAGTCAAGGATGTAATTTGGGCCCTGCAAAAATAATTTTTACTATACAATGTGATTTGTTGTTTAATTGGCCCAATTTTTGTCATTAATTGAAATAATTACTTGGATAGTTAAATTAGGGATAAAATTTGTTTGAATATAATTCCCATGAACCTAATTTCAAGTATCCAATGTGATTTTGAGTTTAATTGGACCAAATTTCATCTTGTATTGAATTAATTACTAAATTTATTCAATTATTGATGTATTTTGAGCCAATTTATGACTTGTGAACCTTATTACAAGTATATGACATGATTAATGGCTCTATTACCCCAAATTTCATTTTTATTGGACTAATTACTCAATTGTTTCAATCATTGGTGTAATTAAGGCTGATTTGAGCTCTATAAACTTAAAATAAGCTATATAGTATAATTTAGGACTCAATTAGCCCTAATTTCATCACTAATTGAGTTGATTACTTAATTAGTTCAATCAGGGATACAATTTGGGCCAATTTTAACCTTATAAATATAATTATGGATAAATTATTTGATTTTGCTTAATTATATATAATTGAATCACTAATTGAATAAACACTAGAATTAATGTTTAAATCTAGCTAACTAAGATCCAAATAACATCATATAGTCTTACTTGGGTTCACATGGCTCAAAATTTAACAAATTGCATCCTTGATTGAACCAATCAAGTAATTAGTTTAATCATTAAATAAACTAGGGCCAATTGAACACCAAATCACAACATATAGTCATTATTTGTTTCACAAAATCATTTTTTTAAATTGTCACTAATTAAATTAGTTGAATCAATGATGAAATTTTTGCTAGTTGAGCCACAAATGACATGTGTAGTACCAATTAGATTCAAGAAGATGAAATTATCCTAAATTGTATTATTTATTAAACCAATATAATAATTATCTCAATAATGATGTAATTGGGGATAATTGAGCCCCAAATGACATCATATAGTCTCAGTTATGTTAATGGAATAAAATTAGCCCAAATTTCTTCCTTATTTAAACTAATTGAGTAATTGGTTCAATTATTCATTAAATTAGGGCCAATTTATCCATGAATCACAACGTATGATTAAAATTAAGTTCACATAGAAATAAATTGGCCCAAAATGCAACCATAATTGAAGCAATCAAGTAATTGGTTCAATCAATGATGAAATTGGGGCCAATTGAACATAAAATCACATTGTATAGTCATAATTAGGTTTATGGAGATTAAATTAATACAGATTATGTTCATAATTATAAAAATTAAGTAATAGGTTCAATTTATGATCATACTAAGGCTAATTGAGCTCTAAATGACACCATATAGTTATAAATAGGTTCATGAAGATCAATTTTTCCCAAATTACATCCTTAATTAAGAAAATATAGTAATTGGTTGGTTTAGTGATGAAATTGGGTAAAAATACTCCCCAAATGACATTATATATTAATATATAGTTTTAAGGGTATAAATTTGTCCTAAATTACATCCCTTATTGAACTAATTGAATAATTATTTTTAATAGTGATGAAATTGAAGAAAATTGAAACCCAAATAATATTGCATAGTCACAATTAAGTTCATGGGGATCTAATTGATCCAAATTCAATCCTTAATTTATCAAATTAAGTATTTGATTTAATAGATGATAAAATTTGGGCCAATTGTTCCCCAATAGAAATTACAATCATAATTAAATCCACTTGACTCAAATCAACTAAAATTGAATCTCTATTTAAATGATTTAAGTAATTAGTTCAGTCAATGATTAAATTGGGTCCAATTAAGACACAAATGGCATTTTATATTTTTAATTATGTTCATGAGGATAAACTTATCCCAAATAACATCTCTATTAGAACCATTTAAGGAATTGACTTAATTGTTGATGAAACTAGGGCTAATTAAACCCTAAATCATAATGTATAGTCATAATTAGGTCCATGAGGCTCAAATTGGACCAAATTGCATCTCTAATTAAACCAATTGAGTAATTTACTCAACCAATGTTGAAATTAGGACTAATTAAGCCCAAAATAATATGTTATAGTCTAAATTAGATGTGTGTCTTAAATCGGCCCAAATTGCATCCTAAATTAAACCAATAAAGTAATTATTTTAATTAGTAATTAAATTGGGAATAACTAAGCCCCAAATCATATTTAATAGTTGAAATTCAGTTCTTGAGACCAAAAATTCATATTTAGTTAGACTAATTATAAATAAATTTTTCAATAGATGATTATATTGGGCCAAATTAAGCCCTAAATCACATCATATAGTTGTAATTAGGTTCACATGTATATAATTATCTCAAATTATATCTTTATTTTAAATAATCAAGTAATTATTCAATCAAGGATGAAATTGGGGATAATTGAGCCCTAAATCACATCATATAGTTTTAATTACATTTGTAAGGACCCAGTTTTCCCAAATTATGTCCCTAATTAAACTATTCACATTTTTAGTTTAATTAGTGATGAAATGGGGAAAAATTGAGCCCAAATTCATATCATATAGTTTAAAATTATATTCAAAAGGATTAAATCATCCAAATTTCATCCTTGAATGAACTAAGAAAGTAAATTTTATAATAATTAATTGAATTTCAGCCAAGTGATATGAAATATTCATGCCAAGATTATCATAAATAATATTGAAAAAGTAACAAATGAATGCATAAAATTAAGAAATATTACCTCATAAATAATTAAACCAAAAAATTTGAGATGCAAGTTTTAAAGTGGGAAACTAAACTAATTAAAAAAAACCCATGTTTATATTAATAAGGTTTGTAAACAAATATTCTCATAATATAATCTTAGAAGCAAGAAAAATAGAGAAGAGGAGAGATATTAAATTGTTGAAGATAAGATGGGAGGGATATTTAAATATAGATAGAGAAAGGAAGGAGTTACAAAATATCCCATAATGACCTTACAAAATCTTCTTAGTGTGTGTTAAACATTCATGATCCCCAAAATGTGAGGGGAAGGGTTTGCCAAGTGTGGAGGGAGATATTTATGAAAGTAAATCCAAAATTCACTACAAAATGATAAAATAGGTGTGAAAACTCATGAAATATGGATTTATGTCAATTAAAAATTCACATAAATACAAAACCTATAGACACATAAAAACTTATGATAAAAAAAATAAGTGAACCCAATTAGGATTAATCTCAAACATCCCCCCTTAAGGTTAATTTGGGGTTTAAAAAGTGGAGATAATGTTTAAAAACAAAGGAGGAAATTGAAATTAAATAATTATCACATTTAATGATAATTTTATTTGAGATAAATTACCATTATTGTAATGGTTTAGAAATAAATAAGAAGAGAATCGGTGTCACCAAGAACCATGCAAAGTTTTAAGTGTGATAATTGGAAATCTCCAAGAATCATCTTCATATAACAAGTTCAACCCTCTTTGTAAAAAATACCACAAAAATAATATGATAAGAAATGATACATTGTACTTGTAAAACACAATAAATAACACCCAATCTTCAAGTTAAGTAAACAAGAATTCCATATAATATGATCTACATTCAATTTTATTAAAATAGATCGAATAAGAGAAAACACAAAACTTCCAAAGTACTTAATATTTCATAAAAAAGGAAATTCAAAGAATAAATAGAAAATTATATGCAAATATGAGAAAAATTTATGAAAAAAACATTATGCATTTTTTTTAAAGTTCTAAAAAGAAAAGCATTTGTTGTTGGCAACTTAAAAATAAAATTAGTAAGCACCAAATTAATATATATATATAATTTTTTTAATCAAAAACTTCAAGTAAGAAATAATAAGAGTTAATCATCACAGTGCCAAAAAATATTATATAAAAATCATTTAAAAAAGATCATGTGTTGGTTGTAAATTGAAACAAAATATGAATAAAAATGAAAAATAAAACCATCCATATTTATATTTAAGAATGGAATTATTTTTATCTAACATCAAACTGCCAATTTATTTGTCTATTAAAATCATATAAAGATGTTTATTTTTTTTATTTTGATAAAAATAAATATATATTAAAATATGTAAAGAAAAAAATAGACATGTTTTCATAAAAAAAATGAATGGGATATAAAAAATCAATTTCTTTTTCTTTTTTTAATTAAAACAAAAAATCCATTGATGAGAGTTAAAAAAAGTCATAGCCACATGGAAAAAATGGATTTTATTTTTGAGTTTGGTATTGATTTTGAAAAATTGTTACAAAAAATAAGATGCTTTATCTTCATTAAAATCCAAGGAAATAAGAAACCATGTTTAAATAAGAAATAAAATTCCATTGACTAAATTTTTGATATAATAAATAAAAATTAATACATGAAAAAGGCAAAAACATATAAAAATTGATTCCACATGTTAATGATATTATTAAAATGCATATTTAAATTATAATTAATTAAATATTATGAAATAAGAAGCCATGATTTAAATAGACTGCCATTTTTTATTAATGGTGTTAGAGGTTACAACAAACAACCATTGACACCACTTGTAAAAGGAGACAAAAAGGAAGGAAAAGAATGTTATACAAATGGTAAGACATCTATCACCACATAAATGTTAAAAATAAAAAGAGCATAAAAAACATAAATTCATACAAAAATGCAACTAATAGGTAGCCAAAGGGATTTAACAAAAGCTAAAAATAAAATATCATAAATCGAATGAAAAGATAAACAAACTAAAGTAAGATAATTATATAATTATAATAAATTGCTAAAAATTGATTAAAAAAATAGTTTCAATATTAATCCAGGTAAAAACAATGAGGATGAGAAATAATAAAGAGACATTACAAAGTCTTAAAATGGACCAAAATTTTAAAAAAAAACATAATAAAAAGGGAGGCAATAGGAAATAGGATAACACCACTATTGTGAGAGAAAAAATACATCTGTGTAGGATCAAAGGCACAACTGATAATGCAATAGAAAATAATAGTATAAGTTTCATGCTAAAAACAATGCCAATAATTATTTATGATTAGGAAAAGGGTGATGGTGAAAATTGGGCACCTAGAAAGTCGATTCCTCTAAGTATAGTTTTTCTTCATAAGGTTTAGGCTTGGTTTCAAGTTCATCCTAGTTCAGGATTTGTTTTTCTTGTGATTTGATCTAGGATGAGTCCCCTATGGGGAAGGTTTCCCCCAAAAAATTATTTCTTTCAATCAAATGGTGGTAGGGAAACCATCTTTAATTATAGAAGTAGAAATCAATTCCCTAATAAATTCTATAGGGAAGAATGAGATGAAAGATTTGGGTAAGGGAGGAAAGAAACAATGCATGCAAGTAGTCAAGGTGAATACATTATCTATGCTTGACCTATCAGAGGTTAGGAATAATATTGAAGGGTTGTATAGAATAAGCCTTATTTGTAAGTTCATAGAGGATCAATTACCCCCAAAAGAGTTGCATGCATGAACAAGGAGCTAGAAAACCAATGGGGAATTAAGAATTTATTCAAAAGGATATTTCAGAGTTATCTTTGCAAATGAATTAGATAGGGGGAAGTGTTTGGATTAAGACCGTATTTCTTCCATAATATGGGACTTTTCATGAAACACTAGCATATTGTGTTTAACCAATGGAGGAACTTCTAAATACAACATTGGTTTGGATCAATATTTATGCATTTCCATAATAATTTTGGTCCATGTATGTATTTTAAACTATTACCAATATTCTAGGTACTCCAATAGATATTTTTAAGCCTCATCATGTTAATGGTCTTTCTGTATATACTAAAATTTGTGTGTAACTTGACCTCTCATAACCCCTACCAAATAATATTACTTTAAAAGTATGGGCACTATAATGAATACAATATATATACTATGAAATCATCTTATTCCACTATAAAAGTTTTCATGAATACATACCCAAATTTGGGAATTCCTGCAACTTCAAAATATTAATAGTCTTAAAAAAAATCCTAAAACATATGAAAAAGACTCTAAAGGTTTCATCAAACCCAATAGAAAAAATATGGTGAAGATTTAAAATAAAATGGTCAATAAATATATCCAAAATGAGGATATTAATATATATGATATAAATGTGCCCCCATAAGAAGATATGGAAGGATTCCCAGAAACATAACCACATAGAGATAAGGCTAACCAAGAAAAGTAAGATATTACTATAGAGTATGGATTCAAATAAGACTTGGAGAATATGATCAAAGATATAGAATAAGGGAGGGAAGATGGACTTGTAAATTAGGAAGACAAGACAAACATGGAAAATACAATTTTATAGCATAAGGTCCAAGATAAAAGGAGAATTGGACAAGCATGGATGAATATGAGGAAATAGAGTTAATAATAAATGAGGAAAGTGTAGGAATTTCATAACCCATAAATCTGATAAAAAAATAAATGTAGGAAAAATAAGGAGAGGGAGACTAACAAAAATAAAATAAAAAAAGGATAGAAGAGGCCTCAGAGGCCATTGGTAGAGGAACTCAATCTTAAGTTGATGTACTCTTGGCAAGCACCAAATAAAATAACCTTTCTTGATGCAGTCAATCTCTTGAAACATCAAGGGTCTTAACAGCTCATCCAAATGAAGGATTATTAAAAAATTAATAAGATAATAGAAACATAAGCTAATTCTAGTTCAATAAACTAATCTAGGGTGTCTATAAGACCATTATAGAATCCTTTCTAGAAATATGGGAAGGTACGTGGTGTATAAGAATGCCACAGGTTTAGTAAGAGGACTAGATATTCTTTGGGACCCCAATGAAGTTACTTTGGAGCTATTAAAAACCCATAATTAATTTTTAATCTATAATATTGACGTGAAAAAATAAAATATCTCTTTCTTTTTGGTCAAATTTTATGGTTCTCAGAATGGTGATGAGAGAGAGATGGCCTGAGAACTGATAAAAAATAAATTATATTGGATAAGGACATACCTTTGATTATAGGAATTAAATTCAATGCTAGGAAGGATAATTCAAATAATTAGGGAGGAAGGGAGAGTGAGAAGATTAGCCTATCCTTTTTCAAGTTCATTATCAATTTAGATCTTTGTGATATAAAAACTAGGCAAGGTTAGTTCACATGGAGCAATAGAAGGTCAAGAAGAGATATCATCTTGGAATGTTTTGATATATTTTTGTTCCTAAGTACATTGGATTAGAAAAACTTCATCTTTGAGTTTGAAGTGCTTAATGCATCAGGATCAAATCACTAGCCCATATCCATATACATCTTTACATATAAATGGACTTAGAATATTCCCTTTAGGTTTGATAAGATGTGATTGGAGCACCTGGATCTAGATGACTTTATAACTTAACAATGGCAAGCCCAAAATAGTTTCTATGCTACAAAGACATACATTTTTCATCAAAATTTTGAAATCTCTCAAAATTGATTTAAGGAAATGGAATGAAGTCACCTTTAAAATATCTTCCAAGAAAAGAGAGAGTTAGAAAGAAGTGAGGATATCTAAGGAAAATGGATGGAGGGAATATCTCCAAATATCTTCAATTATAATAAGAATAAGTGGTCATAGAACTAGATAAAATATATAATAAATAATTAATATATTGGAAAAAAAATTGTAGGATAAAATGGCTAAAGGAAGGAGATAAGAATACTAGTTTATTCCACCTCTCTTGTAGGATCAGAAGGAAAAAAATTACATTAGCAAACTAGAAACCTTAAAAGGTATGAACACTTATAATCCTAAGTAAATTAGATACATTATTATCAATTATTGGAATGATAAGTTATTTTAGTCTAATGATTGAAACTAACCTACACAAGAAGAATTTTGGATTCAAATCCCTAGTTTGGTCTCCAATTCAAAAAACTAAATGTTACTTAATGATATCTCTTTGGAAGAAACTAGAAGGGTAATCTTTGAGATGGGAAGAGACTATACACATGGGCCAGATGGTTTCACTACTCTCTTCTCTTAGAAAATTTTGTACATCATATGGGAGGAGGTTAGGTAAGTGGTGCAATAATCTAAGGACTCTTGGGGAATTCATAATGCACTTAATACAACCTTCCTGGTCCTTATTCCTAAAAAAATTGATAGTAGGTTACTTGAATTTTTTTAACCTATATCCCTATGTAATACTATATATAAGATCATCTCAAAATTCATCACTAATAGGCTTCAAGGTCTCCTCTCAAAATTAATTTTAGTTGAATAAGGAGGTTTTTTAAAAGGTAGGCAAATTTCACATGTCATAATCATAACACATGATATTATTCATTCCCTTCAAAATAGTAAGAGGAGAGGCATGTTGGTCAAAATTGACATTACTTGGGCCTATGATAGAGTTAGTAGGTATTTTTTAGATGGGGTTCTTGAGATATTTGAATGTATTTAGGCTTGGTGAAGTTGGATACAAAACTACTACTCCTCCCCTAAATTCTTAATTATGGTTAATGGATCCCTAAAAAGTTTATGCTCAGCATCTAGAGGATTAAGATAATGAGATCCCCTCTTTCCATACCTATCTATCTTGATATCTAATTCCCTTGGTATATGGTTCATAGATCTCAATATTGGCTGGAAAATAAAAGGCATTCAAATAATTGATGAAGTATAATATTTTACTCATCAATAATTTATGGATGACACCCTACTCTTTATTAATCCAACTCAGTAAGAGGTTAAGGAAATCAAAGATATGTTATCAAATTATGAAAAGGTATTAGGTCAAGTGATTAATAAAATAAAATATAAGATCCTTTGCAATCATATGTCCCCTAATATTCAATCCTCACTTAATAGGAATCTTGGATTTGAAATATTCCCCTAGCCAAACATTTATTCGGGATTTCCTCTATTTTATGGGACTGGAAGAAATTAAATCTAAGTGAAAGTGATATATAATTTGAGAAGGAAACTTGATATTTGGTAGGGTAAGTATCTAACTTATTCCATTAGAATCATCCTCATCAAATTAGTTCTTCAAGTCTCAACCAATAATAGGTTCTTTGTATTGAAGGCTCTAGTAGTTATTATTTGAGAAATGGAAAATACTGTCAGGAATTTCCTTTGGCAAGGTAGAGGGGATAAAATAAAACTTCCCCTATTAGCATGGGATAAAGTTCGTAAAACCATTTCCTAAGGAGAATCAATCATAAGGTACTTGGATAGGTCAATATGGCTCTTATTGAAAAACTTATTTGGAGAATAGATACTAATCTAAGAGAAAGATGGAGTGAGGTGCTTCAAGGTATATATTTGGATGACAGGGCCCCACATATAATTTTTATAGCCAAGGATTTACCCAAAGGCTCTACTATTTAGGACATTATGAGGGAAGTTATGGGATTGTTATTCAAAACCCTCTTTTATAATGTTCAAAATGGGGAAATAGTGGATTTCTGGGAGGATAGATGGATATCTCAAAACCCATTAAAATTGGATCCTAATGTGGTTGGATTAAGAGAAGAAATAATTATGCTTTAGGGACGTAAGGTGAAATATTATTGGGTAGAAAATTTAGATCAAGAAGTGAAATATTTCACGTAAAAGTCTTTACAAGATGAGGATTGATCCCAAAATGAAGACCAAAAGAGGATTAACAACATTCTACAAGGTTTTGGGATCCCTTGGAGCCCAAAAAAAGATGAGTTAAAATGGAATATAAAAGGATCGTGAGAGTACTCAGTCAAAGGTGGTTATGAAGAAAAACTTACCCTTTAACTTAGTCCTGTAAAGGGTTTAGTTTGGAAAGGCATTTAGAATTAAAAACCTTGGACAAAGGCTAAATATTTCTTGTAGATAGCCACTCATGGAAAAATTTAGATAGGAGATAACTTTAAAAAGAGAGGAATTGAAAGGCCAACTAGATGTGTGTTGTGTAAAATAGTGAATAAATCATGGACCATATATTACTACATTGCCCTTTCTCCTTGGGCTTATGGAATAGACTGTTAATCAAATTTAATTTGATTTGGAGTATGAGACTTAAAATCTTAGATCACTTCAAGGCATGGTAGAATTAAAAGACCCTAAATGTCTTAAAATACATATGGGGAATGGGACTGAGTCTTCTAACATGGAAGGTCTAGATAAAAATAAATTCAATAATTTTTTATTCAAATAGGAGGCATAAATATTTGGAGTTAGTATGGTCAAAAATAGATTCAAGCATTACCTGGATAGTCTAGACCTTGAAACAAAATAAAAATAAAGAGACAAATCTAAAAGAGACTAAGATCCTCCAAAATTAGGTGAGTATACTATCACTTTATGATGTAATTATTCCCAATAATAGATAGGCAATAATTGCAATACAAAAAATTGTTAAATGGATTTTAATTGATCAAATAGTCTTGAAAATAAATTTTGACATTGTCTCAAAGCATAATCTATGAGATTCAGGAGTAGGGACTATTATCAAATACAACAAGGGCCAAATTACTCCCTTCAAATCAATGCATATTAAGATCAACATTAATAATATTACTATTGAAGGTTTGGTCTTGGGGCTGAAATTGGCAATTGAAGCTAAGATAAGGAGACTTCTAGTGGAAGGTGACTTGAAGTTAATTATTTATGCCCTAGAGAAACATGATAATTAAAATTTGAGGATATCTAACATAATATAAGAATCAAAGAGGCTAAAGGATTGATTCTAATTTTTCCAATGGAATCACATTTTCTATGAAGGGAATAGGGTGGTTGATTGGCTCGTTAACCTAGGTATATCTTCACATGAAACTAATAAACAAGGAAATATGGAAACTATATCATATAATGAGGAGATTAAAGATTTGTAAATTATTATAAATTAAGAATTATCTTTAGAATAAATTTAAATAACAATATTGACCCTACAAAGGAGTGGGGAAAAAAGGATGGTTGGTCATAAATCGTACAAATAATATTAAGGTACTTGGAAGAGAAAAACATTTCTAAAATTAAAAAAGTTGTATAAACAATGAAATAACCCTCATAAAAGGCAACACTAAGAAATTAGCTCATTATTTTAATCCTAAGGAAGATTTTATAAGGAAATGACATCCACTTTCAACTTTTTCTACTTTCTATGTTGAAATAATTTAGTTTGGAAGGTCGAAGCTAAATTTACAATTACTAAAGACACTACTAATATTAGATTTCATATTTACCATTTTAATTACATGAATAATAGTAGATTTCAAGTAAATCACCTGATGAAGGAAATCTTAGAAGAAGCTAACTCAGGTGTCTCCTTAGCTAGGTTTCATGTTTTCTTGTATCATGTAATAAGACTTTTGGCTCCAAGTTTTGGACCTATTATAGCCTCCTGTCCTCTTGTTTCATGTTGCAAAACTTGGTACCTTGATTTTTCAATAAAATTTTTATTTTATAAATATATTCTAATAAATAAAATACTATTTAATATGCCAAAATAATTTTGAAGGTGAATATTGAGATTAATGTTGCCATGCGTCATCAATGAAGTAATATATTACTATGTAATATTAATCATATTGATAGGTTGTAGATGAGAGGGAAACATAATAAAGTCCCAAAAAAACAAAATTCCATTTATAGAATATAGTTTATAAAAGGAAAATAATAAGTAAAAGTTCCCATTAGAAAAAATAAAGTACAAAAAAATAGTTTTAATTACACTAAGTTGGAATGCATTAACACCAAGCAAGACAAGTGAAACCAAAATACTAAAAGGAAATACAAACAATGTCTGGAAAAAATTCCAAACACCATAAAATTAATATACTATCCAAATAATAGGAGCACATAATATTATTCAAAACACATTGAATAGATAAAACAAAAAGAGAATAACAAATTAGAATGCCTAGTTTGAACCTGAAAGAAGCATAATAGGATGTAAAAACTTAGAAATGCCAATATGAAAGGTACACTAACAAAATAAAAAAATAATCAATAAATCATTCCAATATAAAAATATTATTTGTAAGGAGGGATGCATGCATTATCCAAAATTATATAGGATGCTAAAATCAAAATAAATAACAAATTAAAACTTGGATTTTATCATGAAGTACCACACCAAAAAATAATTTTGATTTTTCACTACACAATAAAACCAAAAACTCATTATTACATATTTATGATTAAAATTAATTTTTTTAATTAGAAATGGAACCATAAAAATGGTTTTCAAAAAAAATGGTGTACATGGTGATTGCAACTAGTTGAAAAATAAAATCAACTCAAAAATTGCCATTTTTAGTAACCTAAAATGAAATGGTAGTATGAAAATTTTAAAAAATTGATTAGATGCATTAAAATAATTGATAAAAGACACAATAAAAATTTTCAAGGGTGGTAATCCTTTCAAAAAAAAATGTGTAAAAAGCTTAACTTATCCACCCAAGTGCCTATACACATTCAACATTCAATGTTTAAAAAACATGTTTTGGTACCATGAAGGATTTATGGCAAGATCATCATAAATAACATTGAAAAGTAATAAGAATCAATATTACCTCAAAAATAATCAATCCAAAAAAAATTAGATATAATTTTTAAAGTGAGAAACTAAACTAATAATAAAATTCCACGTGTATATTAAGAAAGCTTCTAAATAACTATTCTCACAATATAAGCTTAGAATCAATAAGAATAGAGAAGATGAGAGAGATTCAATTTTTTAAGATGTGAGGATAGGTATATTTAAATAGAGATATAGTAAGGATGAAAAAGTTACAAGGAATCCCATCAAGACCTTACAACACCTTCATAGTATGTGCCAAATGTTCCTTTCCCCCAAAATGAGGGAAGTGTGTGCCAAGAGTGGAGGGAGTTACTTATGAAAGTAACTCCAAGATTATATACAAAAATAAAATATAGGTGTGACACTTCATAAAATACAAATTTATGTGAATTAAAAATTCACATAAATATAAAAACATGTACACACCTAAAAACTTAGGATAACAAAGCAAGCAAACATAATTAAGATTAATCTCCAACATGATACCCTAATCATGTAGTATACTCATTATGTTCATGGGGAAATTCATGATTCAATATTATTGAACAAATATGCTTATTTTTTTGAGATGCTAAGTTTTCAGATTTAAAATTTGACACACCTAGATCTCCTACAAAAGTCAATAATCTATTTGGGAGGTCCCAAAACCTAAAAAATTACATACTTTCCTTAAAAAAACACTAGTTGAAAAATATACATCCTAAAATACTTAGGATCAATATTAAAACTCCTAAGAATGTCTAATTACTAACTGGATTAGATTAATAAAACTATCCTTTAAATGATAACTCCTATAGTTTCAAAATGAATTCTAGAAGATATATACTGGCTTTAATTTATTATATTTACTAATAAAAACTAAAATTATAAGTTAAATTTATATTACTAGATATAAATTTAATAGTATAAATGTTACTCACACTTAATATTTATTTTAGTAAATACACACTCTTCCATTCAGTTCTTTTTTTACAACTTATAAACCTTGTAAATTCATAACAAGTTATAACACATATGCTTTATAATGCATATGTATTTTAGGTTTTATAAACCAAACCTACGTCTTAGAATTGTATATACGTATTAAAACACATATTTCATACAAAAAATTATAAAATACACATTTGACCATGATAAACACTATGAATTTCAATCGAGACATTTTGTGAAAATATGACTATCATGATGAGAAAGCTCTCTTCTTTATTAGTATATATTATTTTTAATAATTTGATTACTTTAATTTTATTTTATTTTTTTATATTTATAAATATGTATTTATATTACCCCATATTCTAGAATTATAAATGCATAAATTTATTTATAGATCTTTTATTATGCTCATTCCAATTTGAATAATTTAATAGCATAATAAACTAGGCCTAGTTTTGTATACAATGGAAAAAAATAATTTATGTGAGGTAGTTATGTGAGGGATATTTATTTATCATTTATATGGTGTATTTAATTGTAAAATATTTTAAAAACATATTCATTAAAATTTTAAAATATATATAGGTAACAAACTACATGATCTTATCTAGATTCCCACTAAAAGGTTCCAAAATAAATCTAAACAATTCTATACAAAGGGAAGGTTGGGGAAACAATGAATTATATATTATATTTTAAAAATGAATAATAATATCTCTTAAAATTTTAACTATTTAACACATTTATGCATCACCATTTTCAAAATTAGTTAGTAGTTAAGAAACTAGACTCCAAATGCTATAATTCATTTTTTTATATCATCTTCAAATTTCAAGAGTAGAAATCTAAAAATATCAATGAAATTTATAATTTATCAATTTTCAATAAAACCATGTCAGCTTAAGAACAAATTTTAGTCCCAAAAATTTCATGCACTTACCCTATCCTATAAATCTAGAGGCAAGGTGTTTTTTGATATCCTTATGCTAGACATCTAAGATCTTATGGAGGAGTAATCATGTGCATTAGAGATTTATAGATAATGAGGATTATGGATTCACAAGGATAAAAAAGAGGTAAAAAATCTAAGACATGCTTCTAAAACAAGATGATGTGTAAGTGGACTTAACATATATTGGTTTTGGGAAGAAGGGAATGTAAGATTTATTGCCAAGAATATTTTTTTAAGATTTGTTGAAGAAGGAATATAGAAGGTCACACAAAATATTGCATATAGGGAGTATGTTTTAGAATGTTGTGGTCATATTAGGTTTCACATAAGTTATTTAGATGATATGGATGACGTTCATCAAGATATTTATATTATATAATGAGAAATTTTAATCAGAAGATAAAGCATAGGAATGAAACTAAATGACTATATTATAAATAAATTTATTGTTGGATGAAAAAAATGGTTTTTATGTAAGTGAAAAATTTAATTCACCTAATATTATAAAAATAATTATTTATCCTTTGAGAATCATTTTATAATTGTGATATTTATATATCTCTATTATTTTCATGTGGAAATAAAAATTAGGGAATTCATGCAATTGAAGATGTGCACATTTTATTAGGGAATTGTGAGTAAGATACAACACCATTAAAGGTGTGCATAATAACTAAGTATAGAATATTGAGATTTTAGATTTAGTTAGGTAGGGGATTAATGAAGATAAAAGTGTTGCTTAGAATTTTGAGAAGGTTTTGAAATTTTAGTGATGGAAAAGAAGAACTAAGTACCAATAGTAATACCTCTAGTATAAGAGGAAAATGAATTATCAATTTTAGTCAAAAAATCAGAGCATAAGGATGATAAATAAATATCAAAAATATTTTGACTATGGAAAATAATAAATCACCCTATACAAAAGGGGGGAAATAAATAAGGTATTTGAGTCTCTAATTATGAAAAATGTAGATGTCTTGCATAATCAGGGAGGATCTATCAACCAACATTGGGGAATGCATGATTTAATATTTAAATCACACAAGATTAAATCTAGAGAATGGAATAATTATATAATTTAATTTACCAAGATGATTTAATAATGAGGTTAATATGAGAGCCCATTTGGAAGAGATAAGGATACTCTATCTATGGGAGTTTCCATATCTCAAAAATAAAAATGAGATAAACAAGTTTTTATTATAAGGGAAAAAAATTGGAAGACCATACTTCATATAAACTAGTACAAAGATTTTATGATCTTTATTTATTTGTATTACAAGGTTGAATAATGTGGGTGATGGTATGCACTCAATGTTAATGGAGAATGAAAATATTGATTACATCAAAGTTAGAGATGCATCAAAGAGGATAGACCGTGGAGTTAATGTGTGTGTGTGTGTGTGTGTGTGTGTGTGTGTGTGTGTGTGTGTGTGTGTGTGTGTGTGTGTGTGTGTGTGTGTGTGTGTGTGTGTGTGTGTGTGTGTGTGTGTGTGTGTGTGTGTGTGTGTGTGTGTGTGTGTGTGTATTTACTACATATGTAATTACATGTTTTATAAGTGTAAATACAACCATTTCAAAATGATGGAATATATTTGAAAGCACATAGTAAATGTGGTTTACATGATAGAGAAGGCCAACGTAAAGTTTAATTTTTATAAATATATAGGTGAGTAAATAAATGAGGTATTTGATGAGGTGCATGATGCAAGAATAATATTTTAATGGTGAATATACTTTATTATAATGATACAATAGGAGGTAGTCATCCCAAAAATTTATATTTTTTAAATCCTAGAGGAGAAGATATCATAAGCATAAAAGCATGCCATGCACTAGGGTTTAGAATAAATGAATGAAACCTATGATATGAAAATTTATAAGTGGTTAAATAATGTGAACCTAACATTTTTATTCATGTATAAAGCGTATAAGAAGATATTCTAATCAAATAAGGTGTATGCTACATTTTTTTATCAAGCATTACATGTTGGTAAAGGAAATGGAGAAAGATGGAAGGAGAGTTATTGGATGAAGTTTTCATATTTAGTGTCCATGTGTTACATGGAAAGATAGTTATAAATATTAGAAGGAATATTTTGATAAACAATTAAAATTAAATAAATGTACAAATAAAGGATACATATGAGGAAAATTTTCATCACAATTAGAATTAGGTTGTAGATGATATATAATACTCCAATAATGATGTATGGAGTTGAATCCTTCATATTAAATTATGATGAGTGAGGTAAAGTTTTTTTTATCACATATTATGAAGTATTTATCTGTCAAACATTCTTGAATGGATGATCCACTAGCATGGAAAAAGGATGATAATGATGTTGCATAGGTTAGGGATAATAATAAAATAAATAATATAAAGGGTCACATGGAAATGAAAAAGAATAAGGATGACATGAACAACACTTAGGAAAGAAAGAAAGGGTTGGAGGAGGAAGAACTAGAGGTTTCTCAATATGAATATGAGGAAGAGATGAGTAAATAAAATAAAGTCTTTAATAAGAAAAAGAAATAAAATTTGAAGGAAAAGGATTATGAGAAAACCCAAAATAATAGAAAGAGAAGTCAGGGCACAAAGAAGAATAATAATTAAAAAATTACAAGGAAAAAGCTACAAATATCTCATATAAACCCAAGGACTAGGAAGAGTAAGTTCACAAGGAATAAAGTTTATAAAAAAGTGATTAGGATGGAACCCACATTATAGAATCATAACCTTTGAACCAAGTGCATATCAATGCAGAGTTTGAAGGTGAAGATAAAAAAATTAAAAAATGTGAAAGAGAGGATGAAACCATGAAATGTTTTTAAAGATATTTGAATGTACCTTAGTATTTAAAAAAGGAAATAACTTTAAATATATGTAAAATGAACATAAAATAATTAAGTTTATGTTTGGTCCAACTATATATAGATGCGGCACAACATAATTTGGATTTGGAGGAAGAAGTGTAGGAATTGGGGAAGAGATTCCATGAGAATTTAAAAATAAGAATGGAAGTAAAATTCACGAGTGGTGGAAAAAATAGGAAAAAATCATCACCACTAAAAAAGAGGGATCACATTTATGAAGAAAGGAATAGAAGGACTGAAGACATAAAAAAATATTATTGTAGATACCTATTGAATGTTGCAAAGGAATACACTAGTTAAAGTTAGACACCCTTCACAGGAAGAGTTACAAAATAAGAAATTGCAAATGAAAAAATTGCTTTTGAAAATCAAGTTAAGGAATTAAAATGACTACTCAAAGAGGCTTAGAAAAGAGAAGCAATCATGGTGTGCATGTTTATGTAACTAATAAATACCTTAGAATGCATTGACATGAAATTAAATAAATATGATGAAAAGAGAAAGGAATGATATGATCTTATTATTAAAAAAACAAATGTAACAAAGAAAAAAATAAAATTTAATAATGGAATTCCTAAAAATGCAAAATCAAGAAGCAAGAAGCAATGCATTGAGTTGGATACTTATGCATGGAGTTGGATACTTATTAAAAAGATCACCTAAGATGAATTTAATAAAAAGGTTTAGGAAATTATTCTTGAGATCTTCAAAAGTGTAACCATAAAGGAGACATAATTAATTATTTAAGGATATAAAATAATAATTTTGGGGATATTTTAACCCCAAATTTGGAATACAAAAGGAAATAAATATAATGGATAATTATAAGGATGTATGCATGAGATGCATAAAGTTATGCTAAGAAATATTATAAATTATTGGAATGGATGATGATTGGGTGTAGTGCAATGAACATGAACTATGACATGCAATGCATGCCTTAGAGAAATAAAATTTTGGTATATGCATTGATAGATTGTAAATAAACATAAAATGGATTAAAATAAACACATATACAACATGTTCTGAGAATAAATAAATTTATTTTGTGTATGGTCACAAATTTACTTTGTATAAAATAATATCCATTAGAATTTTCAAGACAAAAGGAAAAAATAGAGAGGTGGAGGTTGAGTCAAAACTAGCTATAAGGATTTAAGGGGACTTGGGAAACATATAAATAGACCCATTGACCTCTCATTAAACACACCAATTTTAATATTATTTTCATGTTGTTTAGGTTAAATTTGAAGTAACATTCAAGCTTAGGATTTATGAATTTATACATCCATGGGAGTTCATAATAATTATATGTGATTTTTATTTTAAATTTTTATGAGGATTGTGTTTAATTCCATATACATTTTTGTACATTCCATGTGAATATTTAATGATAATAAAAGGAATCATTATTTATATAATGTGTTGGTTAATTTAATTAAGTGTTTGGTATGGTTTTAATCTATGTTCTATGTGCATGCTTTTTATATTTACATATTTTTATAACAATGGTGTTCTCAATCTTCTCTTGTTACACATAAAATTATTATTAATTATTTTTTCATAAATTATATTTAATAATTTTACTTGTCCTTCTACCTATTGGATGTGATCTAACCTACACAATGCTAGTGAACATTAAGAAAATTCACACAATTGTATTTTTTTGTGAAATATTTGAAACTAAGGAAAATAGAGTGTTTTAAAAATAGAGAAGGTGAAAAATTAGCTCATTTATTATGATGGGAAGTTTAATTGATTGAAAGTAGGAAAAAACTAAAATTAAATTATGTACAATATTCACTAGTGAAATTATATGGGAGATTTGTTGCTTTAAACTTTGAAAAATAAAAATAAAATGAATATAGATAATTCATTCATTTACAAATATTAAATCTCATATTTATTCTTTCATGATATAAATATACTCATTTGAATTTAAATAATTTAAAATCAAAAAATTGAAGAACAATAAAGATAATAATGCATACATCAAACATAAGAGTAAAGTATATCAACACAAACATTATAATTAAAATAATATTTTAAAAAATTATATATTCTTTATTAGAAATGATAACATAGTTTTATTTTCTCTTCCTTTAATCAAAAAAAATCAAGTATCAAAAATTCGCATTTACAATGGCCATTTATCCTATTTATAATTCATAAGGTAATAGGGTGACCCTTTGTATTCTTTATATGTTCTTCTCAAAATTCCTATTCTAATTTTGTATTCACTTTTTAATTTTTGATAAATTGAATTAAATATTAAATATGATAATACATTTTTACATTATATAGATTAAAAAGGTGAAAATATGAAAAATATAATAAGTTGAAAAAATTCCATTGAAGAGATTTTCCTAGAAAGGGATACTGGTTGTTGGGCCCATTTCTTGTGACATTGGATGACTTGTCACTACTATTTTCCTAAGATATATTTAACACCTTTAAATATTTTATATCCTATATTATGAGATCTTATTTTAAAATTATTGTTTTCACACATCTAACCAACCATCTATTAGTGATCATGATAATGATGTTGGGAGTTTAAAATAAATTTTGATAGCTTTATATTTTTATCCCTCCTAAGTATCATTTATTTCACAAAGCTTAAAATAATCTTCCTTTAATATCTCCTCTTTGATCAATTTTATGAATTTGTATTTTAGCTCTCTAACATAATTTTGTCCAAAACTATCTTTCTTGGATAATTCATAATGTATGTCCAAGATATTAGAGTAGGATTATTTGAGTCTTTCACCACTTATCTTGTAATTATCCCTTATATCTTCCTAACCTTATTTAAAATTTAAATATTATATAACATGGTTTCCAACCAATTTTAATAGATCAATCTCCATCTTGTGAATATAACCCATTTGACAAGCAAATCAACATCAATTTTTGACATCTATAATACATATTTCTTCATTTCCTCCCACATTTCAAATTATTGTTTATGATATTGGATATGTTGATCCAATTTTTTTACTCAATCCAAAATTTTTAATATCCCTTCATGACATCATCAATGTATTTCAATCTATCTAATAACAACTATTCCACCCAAGATTTCAAGGTCTTACCATATTTATTATATCCACTTATGGTTGAAATTACTTCTTTAATGATTATTGATAGTTTTACTAGATCATTGGGTCAATATGATGATAAAATATTAAATAAAATTAGAATATATTTGATGTATCCAAGGATGTGAATAATTTTATCCTTCATTTTTTCTTGGTTCAATCTTATTTTTATTAATTCGTAATCATTATTATTGTGGGTTCCCTAATGTTTTTTGTGCCACTCTCATGAGTGGGAATCCATATGGGATCTCTTCTTATTATAGTCACCAATGGTCATCTCCTTCATTATTTTTTATAAAATCTCTAAATATTTGGACCTAGAGGGGATGGATCAAGATTAAATGTAGTCTTTGATTTCTTTGGAGATAGTGTTTTCAAGATATTTGCTACTACATCAAAATCTAGTAGTTTTGTCTCAAATACATTCTTCTTACTTTAAAAAAATGGTTTAACTATTGGAAAAAAAATGACTAATATGGGTTTTGAATCATTATTTAAAATTTTTACAACTTTACCTTATCATTCATGAACTATCAAAACAATATAGTAAACTAACAACACATTAAGAGTCATGAGCATGACAAAAGAGCATAACACACAGATCACTTATTTATGTGGGAAAATATCAAGGGGAATAAAATTCACTAATGATGCAAATTGAATAATTTATTACAATGAAATTAGTTTGGTCATATCATATAGGACCAAAACCCCTTTTTAGTCCTTAAAGAGACCTAATTCAATTAGGCATTCATTAGCACACGTTACCCTTTGAACTCTTTGGAACATTATCAAACTTATAACATGGTAATAAAATATCAAATATCACAAAAATATACATTATAAAACTTCATTTTATGTCCACAATACCTTTTAGGTCCAACCACCACTTGAACCTCTTCTCAAAACACTATTCATAATAGGCTTATGTATACCCAAAAAGTTTGGCTTGAACAACTAAAGCATAAGCATAATTTTTCCAAAAAACCATGGAAAAAAATCATGAATATAGAATAAAAATGACCTTTAAAACTTCACCAAGTTCATTATAATTAATTACATATGTAAAAGGGACTTAAACCCTTCTCTACAAGTATCCCAATCAAAACTACCAACTAGCCTCAAAACACAATCATGGAAACAATGACCTAAAACACTTATAAAATCACTTTCAAAGAGTTAAAATTCATTTATATGATCCTATTAGTTCATTATACCATTATTAGATAGATAGATAATATTTTCACATGGAAATATTAGTCTTGCAGACCAATCTCATAGTCTTATACCTCATTGTCTCATTTAAATAAGATAGGTCAACTTATAAGCAACATTCTCTTCATATCCACTAACCTCTAAAACATCTATCCAACACAAAAATGTATTATAGGTCTTGAAAAAATTATCCATGTGCTTATATTCATCCTTAATCCATGATAACATATCTATAATCTACTTTTCACTTTGCCTGGTTTTCTCACTGTCTACACCATTAGGCATGTTAGTGGCTGGTCAAATTATAAGACTAGTTTATTACTCCTGATGGCTATAAAAAACTCAAAAACCACTATGGAAATAAAATAGAAGTATCAATATTTATCCTTCATCCATTTATAAACTTTGACATGGTCAACTCTAAATATTATAACAAATTTCTTAGAAACAAGGACTTTCCTATAGGTTCCACTCATTCACCTGACAAAAAAATCACACTTCGAGGTGCCTGGGAGAGTTGAATAAAATCTCCAATTAATTATATATCCATTCCAATCCAATATTATCACTTTATAACAAGATATTTCATATTAGGTCACTATTAGGGTTCTTTAAGGGTTTAAAACATCTTCTAGTCTTAATAATCATTCATAAAGATTACCTCTTCATTATATAAAAAAACTTGGAAATTTGAGCTATGACCCTTCCCCATATACCATGAATATATTAGGTTCCCATGCAAAGGTTACACATGCCAATGAACACTTAAAAGTTCTTCTCAAGTTAAGAACCCTTCATTCTATGCACATGAGAGACCTCAAAACACTGTTTCTTGACTTAACCTTTAAATTTTTACCTAAAACTTGGTAAACATACTTGAAAAAACATGAAATTCCTCTATAAATTAGCACATACACTTTCCATCAAAACTTATCTTGATACCCCATCTATCCACCATCTCTTTCTTTGTTATCTAGGCCTTTGGCCTGCAAGTCACATTAGGCCTTCAAATTGACCTTATAACCACTATCCAAGTTATCAAAACATCATATACATGTCATACAATTTCTTACCATGATAAAAAAAAAATCCATAACTTATTCATATGCCTTGACAATACCTCATGATACCTCATTAGGTTAGGCATGGTCTAGAACTAGTCTAATTACATGCTAGGTCTATAGATCCTACCCCTGTAGGCTCACCTTAAAACTCACTTGAGTGATAAAATGAATTATTTGAGTACTTAAACAACTCTATATATCCTCTTATGCCTTTGTGCATCAATATCACTAGGCCACCATGCTCTTTCATGCACAAGCCTTCTCAAGTCTCTTGTTAGGTTCAAACACTTGATAACTTTAGAAACTAATCTTGAAACACTCTTTGATTATTATACACCTTGATCACATGAATTATATTTTTATCAACCAATTTCATACCTCTCAAATATATAATCAAACAAAAATATTGTTCAATGAGCTCATGAATAACCTTTGACATCAATGATAATTTCAATACCAAACCTTAATCAATAGAAACAATGTTCAACAATACCCTCCTTTTTCATTAATGGAAAACCATAATAAAAACTAATAATCCTTATCTCATCATTATTTTCTTTCTCCCCCTTTGACATAAATGACAAAGTGATGTCTAGAATTCCTTGGAGCACACTCCTTGCAACCAAAATAATCAAGACACAGAACTATGAGTTTATGAGACATAAAATAAACATGCTCCCCCTATATTATTACATGCTTTATTGTAAAAATTCATTTGTTATAGGAGCTAATGAAAATTATTATCTCCCCCTAAGTACTTATCTTCTTCAATGATTTATAGGGGAAGGAATTACACCCAATTCTTGTCTTAGGTGTTTAAAAGTTACCTTTGAAAGTGGTTTGGTAAAGATGTTTGCAATATAATCCTATGTAAAACCATATTCATGTTTGATAGTTTCTTCACTTACCTTATCTCTTATAAAATGATACCTAATGGGAATGTTTTTTGTCCTTGAGTGAATGACAAGGTTCTTTAAGACACTTATAGCACATGTATTATCATAATAGATAAGGTTAGGACCATCATACTCCACCTTGTAGTCTTTTAGGGTGTCTCATCCATAGTACCTAAGTACAACATGAATATGCTACAATTTACTTAGCCTCATAAGTTGAAAATTATACTGATGGTTATTTCTTAATTATCCATGAAACTAGGAACCCACTTAGGAAGAAGGATCCTCCACTAATACTCTTAATATCATCTATACTTCTAGCCTAATCTACATCTATGTAAGCTATCAAATTGAACTCCTTGCTTCTTAGATATCACAATCCATACTTCATAGTCCCCTTGAGATACTTGAGTATCATTTTGACTAATTATAGATGATTCTCCTTTATATCTTCTTGAAACCTTCCCACAAGACCTACTATTTACATGATGTCAGGTCTAGACTTAGTGTTGTATAATAAAATTCCAATCATTAACCTATATGATGATTTATTTACATTTGAAAACTCATCTTCCTTTATAAATTTATATCCTATGACCATGGGTGTACTAAATTCCTTGCAGTCCTCCATCTCAAACTTCTTAAACGTCTTTCTTATGTTCTTGGATTATGAGATGAATATACCTTTTTTAGATTGAGTGATTTATAACCCAAGAAAGAGTGATAGTTCTCTTATCATGGACATATAAAATTAATTATTCATCACCTCTACAAATTTCCTTATCATTTTCTCATTGTTTACACCAAAGATGATGTCATCCACATAGAAAACTACTATCAGTTGATGGTCATCTTCTATCTTGATGTACATATTATGGTCTGCAACTCCTCTTTTGAATCCTTTATCCATCAAATACTTGTCCAACCTACCATACCAAGCTCTAGGAGCTTATTTTAGACCATATAAAGCCTTTTTAAATCCAAAAACATAGTCTTTGTCATCTGATAGTTAGAACACTTTAGGATCCTCAATGTACACTTCTAAATTCCCATTCAAAAGGTAGATTTGACATCCATCTAGTATACCTTGAATCCTTTGAATATTACATAAGCTATAAATAATATGATGGCTTTTAGTCTTTTTATTGGTGTAAAGGTATTTTTAAAGTATAGCCCTTCAAATTATTCATATCCCTTGCATACCAATTTATCCTTATTCCTAGTGGAATTTCCATCTTTTTTCAAAAAAAATTTAAACACCCATTTTGTGCCAATGACATTCATGTCTTTAGGTCTAGGAACTGGTTCCCAAGTCTCATTATTTTATATTTGATCTAACTCCTCATTCATAAAACCTATCCAAAATTTATATTTTATTGATTCCATAAGACTCTTAGATTCAATCTTGGATAATAGATAAACATTATCTTTCTTTATATTACTTACTAGTCTTCTCCTTGTTTTCATGCATACATTCTTGTTGCCAATAATTTGAGATTTAGGGTGATCTCTTTGAATATATCTTGAGGGTATTTTTGATTATTATGTTTCTTGAAATTATTTGTATTCCTCATCAACCTCTATACTCTTATCTTCATTATTAAAGTCTAAATTCTCTAGAGTGTTCTTTGACTATGAGTGAGATTTCCTTATCTCATCAATCTTTACATTAGTACTTTCCACTATATTTTTTAGTCTCTTGTTATAACATATATAGGCTAAGCTCATTTATGAGTATCCTAAAAATATGCCTTCATCATATCTAGAATCAAACTTACCCAAGTATTCATCATTTATTTTGATGAAACATTTTCTCCCAAACACTCTAAAGTGTTCTACATTTACAGGTCTACACTTTCATAGTTAAGAAGGAGTCTTTTTTCCATTATTCCTTATCTATCCTTTATTCAAAATGTAAATATTAATTCTTACTACCTCTCTTCAATATCCATAAAATAATATATACTCATTCAACATAGTTCTAACCATCTCTTGAACTATCCTATTCTTCATTTCTACTACCCCATTTTGTTGAGATGTCTTAACTATTGAGAATTGTCTCCTTATTCCATGAACCTCATATAATTCATCAAAATAATTGGACTAAAATTATCTTCCTCTATCATATATTAGGGCACTTGATATTCCTATTCCTCTCATTCTCAACAAGAGCCTTGAATAACTTAAACTTGTCAAGAGTTTCTAATTTCTCTTTTAGGGATGTAACCCAAGTCATTCTTTTGTAATCATCAATGAGTAATATGAAGTATCTATCCCCTTGAATGCTTTGAATTCTTGTAGGCACATATATATCAGTGTGTATTAACTCTAAGGTTCTTTTAGTAGATTACTCCTTGGACTTGAACCTTGTTCTAGTCTACTTACCATGTTGACATGCCTTGAAAAGTATGTTTGTAGGTTTCATGATCTTAGGCATGTTCTTCACATACTTCTTAGTGATAATCTTGATGAGGTTGTAAAATTTTAGGTGACCTATCCTTATGTTTCATATCCAACCTTCATCTATATTTCTCATGAAACATCTCTCCTTTTTTATCTTATTTAATACATATAGTTTGTTATCAGTCCTCTTGGCATTAGCAATTAGCCTTCCTAAATTATCTCTCCTTATCTCACACCCTTTATCTTTAAAGTTTAGTGTGTGTCTTTAATTTCACATTTGACTCATACTAAGTATGTTATATTTCAAACCTTTCACATACAACACATTTTGTGTCTTGTTCTTTCCATTATCCAAACTTAAGACACCCTTTCCAACTATGTCAAATGTGGATAACATGCCTTTATTACATTCCCCCATTGATATTCCCCCCATTTTAGATGAGGGAAGACTAAAAACCATTATTTAATTCACCTTAAAAGGATAAGACAACCACATAATTTGCGAATGTAACCATGTAGTATATAATAGGGCATGTCTAGGTAAAAATATCATTAAAGTTCAAAGAACAATGTGATCATGTGAATGTATAAGATACATGATAAGGATCATGGAAATGTATATTTATTAATAGTAAAATCTCAATAATTAAATCAATCACACATACAATAACACTCAAAATTAAGTTAAAAGGCAATGGTCTAAGGAGAATGCAAACAAGGAGCATGTTTAAATGTTGCACAATCAAAGGGACATGACTTAGTCAAATGTCCATAAAAGCAAGGATGACATGTTCAATTGTCCATAAATAAAACAATTACATATTAAAATGTCATATAAATCACACATAAGCATGGGGACCAAAAATAAAGGAGCATATTCCAATGTTGGAACCAGCAAGATAATATCAAGTCAAACCACTCAAGGAAGTTCATAAATGAAATCATAATAAACTAGCATAAACATATCATAGTAGTCCATGGATCAAATGTGTTGGAAAAAAATATCAAGTACATAGCATATCAAGTATGATGTTTAAGATATAATCATGAGTAAATGCATGTGTTAGTATGTATATGATCTCAAAACATGATAATTTAGAGTGAACATATAATGATATAACCTATGTGCATCATGGTCATAGAGGTGGATGTCCCTAATGTCCATATGACACGAGTATAGGAAAGGCCCAACATCCAAAATAGGAATACATCACATATCCATGTATTCCTATATCATACTCAATTAGATGTGTGATACACATGTGTATGTAGGAGTAATTTATATTCCATCCATCAACATGAAACTAACACATAGTTTCCAAAGAGCCAAGAGAACATGTTTTATGCTGAAAGTGTTTTTAGAGTTTTTAATGTTTTTTGGGTATGTAAAATGGAAAGGTTCTCCTATGATCACATCCAAAGGGTGATCATATATATCTCCCCATTATGTGGTGTAATAATTTGGTGATGCTACTAAAGAATATGCATTGGTGTAATATCTATCATTATAGTGTTTGTGATGATCTACATATGTAAAATAGGACTCTATAGTCTTGGATAAATAATAAAAATATTATGCTTAGGGATTCATGGAAACCATCATTGAGTTATCTATGGTTAATTTGGAATAATAGTAATAAGAACATGTGTAGGTGATCTATATATCTAAATATGGTGTATAGTAGATGTAGATTCCATAGAATCCACTATATGTATCTGATGTAATGGTCTCTTAGGTACTGACCAAGTAGTAAAGGGTATTTCTTATCTCTTACCCTTTTATGGTGGATTAACCTTACTAGGTTTGATAGTTAAATATATAGGTATAAATTTTTCTTGTTCAAGAGGATGCTCATAAGGTATTATAGAAACTATAATTACCCAATTGGCATGAATGTGTTTAACACACTCATGAACTATAAAAAGTACTACTTGAAATGTATGGATCCAAGATCTTCTAAATAACATATAAAATATGCATGTGGAAGTTATAATTGAAAATGTAATAACCACATGTGTGGGGTTGACCAATAAAGGTAGGTCAATCTCGCCAAGAACCTTCTAAAATATGTATCAATGTAAGGCTCTAAAACTGAGTTTATATATATATATATATATATATATATATATATATATATATATCTTATCATGTGGATTGAGAAACCACAATCAATATACCATTTCATGATTTCATATTGAATGTGAAAGGTAGTTTGAGCTAGTATAGATTCCTCTTTGGTCTTTTATTCCTCCTTGGAAAATAGTCCATCTTACTTCTTGAGCTCAATTTAATTCATCCTATCTTTCTTTAGATTTCATACCAATGTTTGATCCTTCTTATGCATTATAGGAGCTTCATATGTCTTGTTGAATTTTGTGGACCTTTTAACTCTATTAAAGTAGAATATTGCAATGTGTCCTATATTGTGATAGATGTAAGAAACAACATTTATGTACTTATCATGGTTCCATGATGACGTATCCTTTATAGCATTGGGTTGCCTGATTGATCTTTTCAAGTTAATACTCTTGATTTTTATGACTTGTCATGGTCTCTCTCAAACTTAATCAATTTTTCTATGAGTTGTTCATGCTCAATCTTCAAGGAATATAGCTATGTCTTCAACTAGTCATATTCAACTTCCTTTGTCTTACACCTAATTTTGACCTCTTCTAACTAACTTTTGAGATCCTTGATAGTCTTATTTTGATGTTTTAAATCATCAATAATATTTATGAACTCAACTGTAAGGTCTACTTCAGCTTCTCTTTCTTCATTTTCATAGTATAATTCTTCATCATACATATTTTTTTCTTCCTATTGATCACAAGACATTCTTATGCTTCTTAGGATCACCTTCAAGTTGTTAGACTTACCTCAAAGGGATAGGATATGATACCAATTATTATAAATAAAATTACTAAGAGGGAGGGTGTATCGGTCTTCAAAATTTTTACAAATTTACCTTATCATTCATGAACTATCAAAATAATATAGTAAACTAACAACACATTAAGAGTCATGAGCATGAGAGAAGATCATAACACACAAAAAACTTATTTGAGTGGTAAACCTTCAATGGAAAGAAAACCCATTAATGATTCAAATGGAATATTTTCCTATAAGTCAAACATAAATATTTAGTGAATCACTAACTTCACTTTGAGCACTAACCCTAACTATGCAAGCACCAATTTGACTAAGCTTTAACAAGTACCCACTTGCAAGGAGGCACCAACCCCCTAAATGACTCATCACCAACTCAGACACCTCAAACCTTTGATCACGTTTATAACCCTTAATTTATCATATAATAGATGATTATTTCCTTATTTATCTCTTCACACACTTATATCCTTCTTAAACTAGTCTCTAACCTTCTTCGCTCAATTAGGTCTCTTCAAGACATATTAGGTCATTTGACCTTGATAGTAATCTATAGTACCCCTATTATATATTCATAATAGATTATATGGACCCTAATGATGGTATATAATACCTCATTTATCTCTTAAAAATAATATATCTTCCACTTCAACTCTCACACATGTTGACTAGCCAATTAGGCCTTTTAGGCCTTGTTCTTATACTAGGCTCTTGCTCATACACCTCTTGGTCAGCCATACACAATTTTAAACATATATTTTTAATTAAATATTAATTATAACATTCCCAAAACATGAATCAAACATTAAAATAGTTCATTCATATCATATAGTACCAAAACCCCTTTTTAGGCCTTAAGGAGACCTAATTCGATTAGGCCTTCATTAGCACAAATTACCCATTGAACTCTTTAAAACACTCTCAAAATTATAAAATAGAAGTAAAATACCAAATATCACTCAAATATACATTATAAAACTTCACTTTAGGTTTAAAACACCTTTTATGTCCAACCACGACTTGAACCTCTTCTCAAAACACTATTCATACTAGCCTTGTGCATACCCATAAAGTTTGTCTTGAAAAACTGAATCATAAGCATAATTTTTATAAAAAAATGGAAAAAAAATCACACATAAATAATATACATTACCTTAAAAATTCACCAAGTTAATTAGACTTCATTACACAAGGAAAAAGGACTTAAACCCTTCTCTGCAAGTAGCCCAATCAGAATTGTCAACTAACCTCAAACCATAGTCATGGAAACAATGACCTAAAACACCTATAGAACCACTTTAAGAGACTGAAAATTAATTTAAATGATACTATGAGGTCATTATATATATATATATATATATGTTCACATGGAAATATTGGTCTTACAAACCATCTCATAGTCTTGTACCTTATTATCTCATTTGAACAAGATAGGTCAACTTATGAGAATTATTTTCATCATATCCACTAACCTCCAAAACATTTATACAACATGAAAATTTATTATATGTATTGAACAACCTATCCATGCACTTTTATTCATCCCTAATTCATGATAACACATCCCTAATCAACTTATCACTTCTACCTAGTTTTCTCACTGTCTACACCTTTAGGCCTATTAGTGACTTTTCAACTTGTAATATAGTTGTATCACTCTTTATTTTTATAACATACTTATAAACCACCATTTACATAAATAAAATTATCAATATTTATCCTCCATTCATTAATAAACTTTGACTTGGTCAACTCTGGCTACTATAGTAAATCTATGAGAAATAAGGCTTTTCATAGAGGTTCCACTCACTCACTTGACAATAAAATAACACCTAAAGGTGATTGGGAGATTTGAATACAACCTCCAATTACTTAACTAGTCATTCAAATCCATTCTGATCACTTTATAATAAGATATTTCATATTGGGTCACTATTAGGATTCTTTGAGCATTTAAACCATCTTCCATTCTTAAGGATCATTCATAAATATGAGTCCTTCATTATAAAAAAAATTCTTGAAAATTTTATCTAGGACCCTTACCCATATACTATTAATATCTTAGGTTCTCATGTAGAGGTTACATGTGCCAATCAACACTTAAAAGTTCTTTTCAGGTTGAGAACCCTTTATTTTTTGCATATGGGAGACCTCAAAACACTTTTTCTTGCTTTAAAATTCAAAATTTAACCTAAAAGTTGGTAAACATACTTGAAAAAACATGAAATAACTCTGTTCATTCACATGTACTCATATTTTCCTTAGATATTGATCCTAATACCCCATCTAGCCACCATCTCTCTCTTTGCTCTTTAGGCCTTCGACTTGCAGGTCATATTAGGCCTTGAAACTAACCTTATAGCCACTATCCAAGTTGTCATCACATCATATACATGTCATAAACCTCATACTATTCTTGACCACTTCCATACATTCTTTATATGCCTTGATAATACATCACAACACCTCATTAAGTCAAGCAAGGTCTAGAACTAGTCTAGTTTCATGTTAGGTCTGTAGGTTCACCTTAAAACTCACATGAGTGATCCAATGCCTTATATTTATACTAAAAAAACTCTATACAACCTCTTATTCCTATATGTATCCATATCAATAAGACACCATTATACTTCATGTACAAGACTAGGCATCCTATACACAATCTTCTCAAGTCTCTTGCTAGGTTTAAACACTTGACAACTTTGGCAAATGATCTTGAAACACTCCTTGATTATTTTAGACCTTGATCACATGAATTATATTTTTCTCAACCAATTTTATACCTCTTAAGGATTCACATTTATCAATGACCTCATGAACAACCTTTGACATCAATGATAATTTCACTGCCAAACCTTAATTAACAAAAACAATGCTTAACATTCATACACTAGAATAAAGCATCATTAAAACTTAAACTTGTGTTATTGAGTCTAAATAAGTTATATGTGGATGTATATTTTAGGAGAAGGTGGAATGCTAGAATAAATAATAACTTTTTGTGAAATACCTTGAGTTTCTATGACCATAATAGATTGGCATAGTCTTTGGCTAAAATCAATTTATTGCTAAAGGATTTTATCAATTAAAAGGTTAAAAATCACCCATATAAGTCAAAACATCCACATCACTTTTATTGGGCATATGTCAGTCATGAGTAGACCTATTGAATTTTAATCTCACTATTTTTTTAAGTATCCCCTCCATAATTTTAATTAGTCATATTTTCTTGATTTGGGTTTTCTCCATCACGACCACCTTTGATGGTAAAATATTGGTGAGATATTGGTCCAATGGTATCAGTTTTAACCACTATAAATGTTCAATTAGTGGATTATTTGTAGGAAGATAGATAATTCAACTTCATAAAACCAATTTTCCCCATGAACTCTACTATTTTCTTATTTTACCAATCCATTGACCGATTGATTATCATTTGAGTTTGAAATTAAATGTCAGTGATCTAGGAATAAATATTAGTTGTGGAAATGTTACTAACATGAAATTTTATATACATAGTTTAAATTAATTTACTTCTATCATCCACCATTCCTTTAGGGACCTAGTGGTTGTAAATGATTTTAATCCCAACTATCCCCAATCCATTCTTCTAATTTCATAGTCATCAATGTAATCTTCATAGTAATCTTCCAAATGAATCACATGTGTATATATAATACTTATAAAAATAGGGGATTCAACGTAACCCTTTCTATAAAATAAGGTTATGTTGGTATGAGGATGTAAAGGTGAATGTATCATGGTCATCTCAATATTATAATAATTCATTCAAATTATACAACTATAATTTCTAAGTGTTATTTAAAATTCCACTCCCACAATATGCCTTATTTTGCATATTTTATGAACATTAGATATATACCTCCAAAACTCTATCAACATGATATTGTCACTCAAAATTATTGGGAGTTTAAAGGGGAAACTTTCAAATCCACATACCCTAATGTATGATAATTTGAGGAAGTATATGAATGAACTCTCTATCAATGCATTATTTTCTAGCATACATGATGCTTGTAGCTAATAACATCCAAGGCCAACACTCAACATTAGTCATGTTTCCTATTATCATTTTTTAGTAGAGAAATAATGTTTGATAGTTCCTACTTAAAATATGATCTAAAAAAATTATTTAGTATATTTTATAGGCACCAAATTTTTTTTTTAATCCATTCAATATTAATGGTCAATAGGTATTGATCAAGATTCTTATCCCAATAGGCTTAGCTAATATTTGTGTTCACCTTTGAGTATGCATATTTATATGGAGCCATAAAGGTGATATTAATGTATTTACCATATATATTTCCAAATAGAACACTGTTTATGGATTAGAGCTCCCTCAGATCTATATTTTAGTGTTTCTCTTAAGTAAACACTAAATCTATGCATAGAACAAAGATAAGAAAACTAACAAATTTCAACAAACCATTTTATGATAAGAACACAACCACATAAGAATGAACATCCACATTTTTACTTTTATGAAACATTTCTATATTAAAATTTTGAATATAAAAGCCATTAATTTTATGAATATTGGTCTTAAGTATGGACATTGGTTCACAACCTATGTACTTGAACCTCATTTTTACACACTTTGTAGCATAAAAAGGGACCTCAATAAGAAATAATATATTTTGTATGGATATAAAGGTAAAAAATACTTATGAATATGTGAAATGCATGCAAAAATGGTCATGAAAATGTTATTTTATCTCCAAACACCTTTCTATAAGTCTCTATGAGCTAAGAAGATATATAGTGTACAAAAGATATTTTAATATTTTGTTTACATGAAAAATGCCCAAAAATCAATAAAAATAGAGGAAAGAAGTATGTATGGGAATATTTTAATGAGAGGATTTTTTTTACTATGATTTTGACCTTTTACATTTTTTTATATACCAAATAGGAGATGGGTGGAGATTTGGGGTAGTGTAAGTACATAAAGTAAAAATGTTGGGTGCACAAGGTTTTTTTATGCATAATAGGAACAAGACATGCTTATTTATAGAAAATTTGATATGGATTGATCTTTAGTAACCCAAACACCTCATGAACACACCTCATACATTGTGTTATTATGTGTCATAAACTCTTGGTTGTGCTAGATGTGAAATTCCACATAAGTATTTCACATACAACACACTCAAGGAGTCAATCTACCATATCCTCCTATGCATGTAGGGAGAAAAACATGTTATACATTTTTTTTTGTGTTTATACATCTTGAAAACCTATTCCATCAAGTTAAATTGGGATCATGTGCATTTACGGCATGAAAAACATGTTTCACTTTATGTAAAATTTCCTAAGTATGTAAAAATTATGATATATGTAAAGTGGGACTTTGAAATAAAGGTTTTATGCTAGTATCAAAATTGGGAGATTTTTACCAAGGTATTAAGTACAATGGTTGGCTCTAGCTAGGGATATGAAATGTAAAAGAACATAATTTAGACTCCATAATCTCTAATTTTAAATAATAAATCATTATCCATTGCACTTGAGTTTAATAACATTGGGGAAAATTGAGAGAACATGGAAAGAAAGGAAACATAAAACACAAAAATAATAATAATAATAATAAATAAATAAAAGGAGGAAATATGGAAGGAAAACACATGAAATGTGAGAAAAATTAAACCCTAAATCCTAAATCACTTAAGGTCCTATTAGGGGAAAACCGACCTTCACTCTATGTAATGTTTAAAGTAGTAATTTCTCTATGGAATGTAAAATGAGTTCCATAATTGTATGTCAAGTAATATTCTATGTCACAATATAAATAATGAACTTCGAGAGGCCATATACATAAGGATTCAAACTTCCCATGGATTCTTATTAGCTCTCTTTTCATGTCCCATAGGGTAACTAAATCTCTAGTATGAATACCATGTTTTAGACACATAAATTTGGTTTAAAATACTTGTTTTTGTTAGTTATGGCCCTATTTCACTTAAATTTCCTTGAGCACTTAATCTAAACTTATTTCATCATCTCATCCTATCCTAAGCACTTATATGGACCTCTTTATTTTCTAAAGTGCTATCTGAAAACTATGTAAATATTTGAATGGATAAAAACACCTATAAATATATGTAAGGATGGATCTAAACCCAATATACACACATTTCATTAAAAGACAAAAATGTCTAGTATGGTAAAATAGTGACATAAGTTATTATCTACTATAGGGCATTCTTATCATTAACCCCTATAATGGTTAGATTTTAAAATTTATCACCTTAATTAGAGTTTGGTTTGTACTTTTAAGATCTAAATCATGAGTATTTCCAATTTTGGATTGTTATAAAGGCACACTCAAGTCATTCATTTTACCAACTTGGAAACTTAAATACAGAGGCACACTTACAAAACTTTAAATTGATCAAACCTTCCTTATTCTTCCCCATTTTAACTCTAATAATTTGAAGTAGTCCTCAACCAAGTCTAAAACCTATTTTAATTGATCCAAAACAAAGCATGATCAAGTATTCAAGTAATATCTAAATAAATTCATATAGTTAAAAGAACATAATTTCATAAAAAAACTCTAACTAAGATTATTCCCTCTTTAGATTTTTGGATAAATAGGCAATGTTTAGTATTCATAGGGGAGATTGAAGTCAACTCAACCCATTACACTCCCACATTTTCTATTTATAGGTTTTCAATCAATACAAACCCTATTAGAGTTTAAAATTTTGAGAAGTCATTTGTAGGTATTTCACACACTTCTAAAGACCAAAACTCCAGATACAAACCTAATTTAACCTATCACAAATATTTGTGACCCAAGTTACTTATTTTTACAAAAGGAAAAGATTTATCAATTAGGTAATATAGTGGTATTCAATCCTTTCCTAAGTTGGAAAATCATGTCCTTTATTTTTAGTTATAATTTCTAGGTACTTGTATATTTAAACAATATTTTTTAAGTTTCAATTTTTAGTCAACTTCACATAGTCAGATCTTAGATAGAAAAAACAAGTTTATCATTTCATTTCATATCTAGTCTTATTTTAATTGATTTCAATTTATCAAATTCATATTTTATTTCCATTATTATTATCAAAATAATATTTACAACATTCTTTTTTATTCCATTCAATTTATAAAAATTAAGGTTAATTCACTTATAAATTCCAATTCTAGATAAAACATATATATATATATATATATATATATATATATATATATATATATATAGTTTTAAAATTATCAAACCCTAAGTTTCCCATAGGGTTAAAACCTTATTTTTAGTATTTTATAAATTTTTCTTAGGGTTTCAATTTGATCTTTGATTTAACCTTATCATATGCACAAATCATATATTTTATTTTTTCCCTAGGATTTTACCCTCATCTTACTATCAGGGTTTTATTTGCTAAGCTTGTGGCTTATCTAATAAAATACATGAAGTAATACATATTCATACACATGATATATAAATGTAGTTGAAAACAAAGAAATACACATATCAATGTTGACACAATATTTAACATGTAAAACATCAAAGAGGTAAAAAATAATAGGTTTATCTTATTCAATATAATGAAAAAATCAAGTACCAGATACAATCCTTCATCCTCTCACTTATTCTCTTAGAAAAAGCTTCAAAAATAATTCATAGAGCTCACATATAATAAATATATCTTGAATTATTCACAAAATAATATTATTTTCATTTTTATGTTTTCACCAAGGGGTAAAACTCTTTTTATATTGGGATGTAGAGGTGGATCATTGTAACCAACGGGTCCAACCTCTCACCACAAAAAATTTAAAACAATGGTAATATATTTAATTTATTCACATGATATTACCTTGTGTTAAAAAATAATATTTATTTATTTATTTGTTTGTTTGTTTATTTAACCATTGTATATATGATAAGGGTACATTTAGCACCACTTAATCATTACATGTTCTCACACTCCTCCTTAATGTTGAGTGGGGATACATGTCATAGTCACCTTAATAAAGGAATTAACTCCATGAATCAACTATACTTATTTTACGAGGCATGTAATATTTGAATAATTTAAAAACATTATCATGCCAATATCACCTTTTTAAATAAATGGAATTATAATCTATAAACTATTTAAATTAAATTTAGTCTAATATGATCATGAGACTACATCTCATAGTTTCTCATGATAATCAATAAAGCATATAATGGAGCCTTTTATAACATAAGAACTTCTATGCTTTTAAGTATTTGGTACAATATAAAAATTTCACACAAAGTTTTATAAAATCACATAAATTGATATCTTACAATGATTTACAATGAGGATAAGTCTAGAGAATAATAAGGAAACATATGGCCATTATGGAGAAAAATTATCATAAATACTATCCTTAAATGGTAACTTCGAGAGACCTAACATTGTACAAAACTTTAAAAACTTGGGAGCACTAAGTGGTTTTGTGAATATATCAATAAATTTATCATCATAGGATAAAACTATATATTAATATCAACATTAGGGCTTTTTCTAATATAAATTTCACATGAACTTTAATATAGTTAATTCTTTGGTGTTGCATTGGATTTTTTCCAGAGCAATACAACTTTGGTTATTACATATAAGGGTGGTACTTTGAGAAACTTCCAAATGGAGTTATTCCAATAACCTTCAGAATCACATGTCTTTTTTAGTAAATTCCAAACACTTTTATACTCTTTTTCCAAAATAGTATATTATTTTTCCTACTCCAAGTGATATCATTTGCACCAAACTTAAAAACATATCCATAAGTAGATTTATAATCTATAGTATCACTAGAATGGTTAGCATCACAATATCCATATAAATTATCATTATCAATAGAAAAATAAAATAAACCAAAATTTATAGTTCCTTTAATATTATAAACTTTACAATTTATTAATTTTAAATGATCCAAGTATGGATCTTGCATGAATCTAGAAGCAACACCTACAACAAATGAAATATCTAACCTACTAATGGTGAAATAAATCTAACTGCCAATAAGCTATCTATAAAGAGTGGGTTTAGCTTTATCATAAGAATATTTTGTATCAAATATTAACACCAACTTCAATAGGATTAAATGTAGGATTATATTCAATCATATTAAACTTAACAAGAAGATTATATGCATATTAAAATTGTGATAAAATTCTTAATTTTTATTTGGAAATATAGTCATTATTAAAAAATGATGAAGAATGCCTAAATCAATCATTTCAAAAGTCTGACTAATTTCATTTTCTATTTAAGAATAAAACTAATTATATCATCAATAATAATAAAAGTATCAACATATAATACAATTAAGATCAAATGACCATCTTTAACTTTAAAAAAGAGATAATTATTAGAATAATAGTTAGAAAAATCTAATTATTTAAAATAACTAGTGTTTTTAGAATACCAAGATCAAGAATCTTGTGTTAAACCATATAAATATTTATTTATCTTACACACATAGTGATCTTATTTAGGTTCATAGAAATATTTAGGATGATTGATATAGATTTCCTCTTCTAAATAACTATTTAGGAAGGCATTTTTGACATCCATTTAGTGTATAATCTAACCATTTTGAACTACAACAATAATAAAAAATATAACAATACTCATTTTTATTATAGGACAAAAGGTTTCAACATATTAAAACTCATGTTTTTGAGTAAAACCAAGAGCAACTAATCTTGATTTGAATTTTTCAATTTTACCAATTTGATTATTTTAATGTTATAAATCCAAATACAACCAACAATATACCTTTTAGGGGAAGGTGGGACAAGATCTCAAGTTTGATTTTTAATAAAGGCATTATACTCAAGTTGCATAATAAGTTTACATATATCATATTTAATATCTTCATCAAAATATTAAAGTTCACATTCATACATAGTGATTATAGCATGATAAGAATGTTGTCTCCTAATCAATTTAGTAAGATTATCACAATTAGATGACTGGATTAGGGATTCAACCCATTTGTATATTTTATATTGAACATGAAATTTATATTTTTCCTTAAACTTTAAATTATCAAAAATTGGATCGACTTCCTCTAAGGCATATGTTTCTTCATAAGGAGTAACAAGAGAGCCTGGTTCATCAAATAAAGAACATTGAGGGGGAACCATAGAGGGCTCACAAAAATATTTTTTAAGGATTAGAATAGTATTATTCTCAATTATTTTTATTTGATATGGATCATATACTCTTAATAATTTAGTTTTACCTCCATAACATAAAAATATGCACAACTAGGAGGTAGGATCTAGTTTATTTCTCTTTTTTTTAGGAATAAAGATGGAAGTAGAACTACAATAAATATTACGATGAACCACACTATGTTTATTTTTATACCACATTTATAAATTAGTAAAAGCATAAAAATATTTAGTATGGACTCAATTTATAATATGAACAATAATATTCATGAATTTTACCCATAATAATTTAGGAACATTTGCAAAATGCAACATTGTTCTAGCCATTTTAATAATGATGCAATTTTTATTTTCATAAATACCATTTTATTGTGGGGAATAGAGATTTTTTAAATCTCTTTTAATACCACAACTAATGAAAAATTAATCAAATTTTTACTAATATATTTTACATAATTATCGGATCTTAATATCTTAATAGAAAAATTAGAAGCATTTTCAAAAATAATTTTAATTTTTTTGAATTTAGATAATGTTTTAGATTTCTTATTTGTAATATATGACCAAATAATTATAATATTATCACCAATAAAATTAATATAATATAAATAATCATTAATATATGAAACTTCAATTGGTAATGTAATTCACTATTAATAATATATAAAGGATGTAAGGAATTTGCATCATGATTCTTATGAAAGGGACTAGTATGTTGATTACCACATAAGAAACTTTCACAAGTTTCATGATGAGAAGAAATAGAAGGAAGACCAACAATAATATCATGAGAATACATATCATATGAGCTTAAAAAATAAATATATATTAATATTTCATACCATAATTGAGATTTATTCCTAATTTATGATGAAAGACAACATGTAAAAGAAGAAAAAAATATGTATAAACCATTATTTTGAATTCCTTTAACAATCTGATAACTAGATTGTTTTCTAAAAGACCATTTATATTTAATAGAATATATAATTAAATTATCATTCATAAGCTAAGAATAGGATAATATATTTTTCTTAGGTTTAGGAATATATAAAATATCTTTTATAAAAATATTTACAATTTTTAATTAACTTTGCTTAATAGCGTCTAAAAATGAATTATCGCCTAAATAAATATTTTCAAATATATCTCTAATGTCAGATAAATTATTAGATAAGAAATTAATATGATGCAATGAACTACTATATTAAATCCATTAATTTTTATTAAAGCAAACAAGGCAACATATAAAGCAATAACATTAAAATTACATTCTTGATTGTTCATATGATTCTAGTTTTTATTCTTCTGATGATTCTAGTTATAACCTTTCTTCCCTTTATTATTTTTATAGGTTTTTACTATTAGTTATATTTTTATTTTTATATAAATATATAGACACTAAATATGAGTTATATATCATCTCATTCTTATATACTTACAAATTACTTTTCATGGTTGTATGATCATTTAGTTCTAAGACCTTCCTACTATCAAAATGCTTACATCATCTATATCTAATGGGCCTATCTCTTATCTCTTAGTATAAACATATGTTATTTTTATGACCAAGCCTTTTGTACTACTTAAAATTCTATAAAATTTCTTATTATCATCTTCTACAGATTTTAGACCTATACCTATTTTCTAACTTCTTGGGTACTTGCATCCTAGCTAGATGCCTATGTCAATGCTAGTGTCCTATGTCAAACTAAGTGTTTAGTTCCTTAAAGATGAAATTTTTTAAAATGAAATGTATCCTTATGGTCAGCCTAATTTTTTTCATGTAATATATTTCTAAAAAAGATTGGTCTATATACAAGATCAATCCTCATTCATTTCTCATCTAGCATAGACCTAAAAAATCACAAGGCAACTTATCAAAAGTACTCAACCAAGAAATCAAGTGAGAAAAACTTTTGTGTTCTTTAATATTTCAATATAATTCATAGGTACAACTCATTTATAGGTATGAAGTACTGAAGGACCACTCCATGATCCATATTTTCTAAGTTATAAGATAGATAACTCTATGTAATTGATTATCATATGTTACATCCCAATACACACATAAGCCAAAACATATGGGAGAACTAAATAATTATGAGGGCTTCTTAAGATTACTGGATATGTAGGTAGTTCCCATTGATATAGAGGTCCTTGGGTTAACTTGAAACTATGTGCCCACTAACACATTTTTCCCATAGTCAATCCAAGGGTGAAAATTCATGGTTTGATCATTTGATAAAGAGTGACTACTTATGCATAATATTTTAAAACATTAAAATAAATGTGAAAAAAAACATAGAAGGTTAAGGTGATCATACTTATATCTAATCATTATTTTGTATTGGACACCTTCATCTAAGTCAGATAGTAGTGTCGATGTAACTATTTATATCTAACACAAGCATCTACGGCCACAAAATATAAATTTATAGAATATGAAGCATTTTCTAGGATCTCGATCCAGTCCACTTCCAACCTGTTTCAACTTGGACTTGCAAATGCATAGTAAACCAACTAAGTATTATTATTTTTTATTTATTTCAATATCAATCAATAGCTGTACTTTCCATTTTTAATATATCTAAGTATTATATATTTAAAACATTATTTATTTGAGTTTGTAAACTAATTGGCCTACTATATATCTATCTCTCACCCTTATGCTTATTCATTTCTATATTTTTAATGTTATACTATATTGAACCATCTCAATTTAGGGTTAAACATTTAGAAAACTTGACCTTTGGTCTCCAAAACTCTAGATATTAATCTAGGGTTTATTGATTATCTGTTTCTAAGTTTTGATTTTTTATTTAACAAGATTTCACAAGTTAAAAATTAGATTTCATTTTATTAAAAATGTGTACAATATGGATGCACCTATATCCCATTTTGGGATCCAATTTGTGATTATCACTATAATTTTTTATTATAATTTCTTAATTAGATCTATCATTAACTGAAATAGGAAAAATTTTCAATATAATAAGAAGGTTTTAAAAAACAATAGCCTTTAATATATATTTATAGTTATTTTTGTAATATAATAGAAAAAGTGACTTCTAAACTTAAACTTATAGGAGGTGACCTTATTGACAAATTGGGTAACATGCATGTTAAAATTTCAATCTTTGAACTTCTAAAACACCCTACTATTCATAAGGATATCCTATATGAAGCATTGTGTGATACTTAGGTAAAAATTGATATAACATTGGATACATTTTTTAGATATTATGCAAGATCTAACACACACTATAAATGTTATTACCTTTAGTTGTAAATATGCATCCTCAAATAATATAATTTATCAAGACTTGCCTTTGTCAATGCAAATTCCTCTTACCAAATATAAAAACCAAAATGAGCATATGAATTATATCTCAAAGACATATAATATTTTTATGGATAAAAGTTCACTCTTAAACTTGTTACAAAATTCACCACCATACAAGGGTATTTATGTGAGAACATTACATAAGATAAATTTTCCAAATAATGTAGAGCCACCATATGTGGAATTTGTGTTAAATTAAATAAAATGGACCAAGTATAATGTCCCTACTAAAAATAATAAAATACCATACCCAAATAATAATAGAATTAGTTTCCCTACATTTGATCACATGCATGTTCATTCAAACATCGATGTCAAAGTAACAATGGAACCCACAGGATTAACCTATACACTCTTATGTAAACTTATCTTATCCAATGTACCAAGAAGATAATTTACACACTTAAGTGAGTCTTCAAATTTGATACTTCTAAATATTATGGAGTGTCACCTCATATTTCTTCCTTATCTTATAGAGGTTGATATGAGTCAGCATCTCCCTAAAGGATATGATACTACTGCATATTGTGACTATCAAATAGGCTCAATGCATTATAAGACCTATTGTTTTACCTTAAATCATAATATTCTAATCAACTTGTCTTATCCAATGTACTAATAAGATAATTTACATGCTTACCTAAGTCTCCAAATTCATTGATTTCAAAGATTTTGGAATGTCACCTCATATATCTCCCTCATTATATAGTGGATGATATGATTCATCCTTTTCTAAAAGGCTATGATACTACTACATATTGTGACTATCACCAAGGCTCAAAGCATTATAAGAATTGGTGTTTTATCATATCGTATAAGATTTAAAATGATATTGATGACCAAAGAATTATATTTGATAATCCTCCAAAGGAATCAAGTTCACAACCTGGTGATCACTAGAATTAGAAGCTATTTAACAATCCTTTGCAATATCATTATAAAAAAAACTAGAAGAGTAAATGGTATATAATGCAAATCCACATAAAATATTTCAAATTAAATAAATAAAATATCATCTATGCTATATAAATCTAATAATAACATTTTTAGTGGGTAGTGATTACTTTAGGAATAACCATGTTAATCCTAAATAAACTAAAACCACTTATAATGTAAGATAATTGAAATAACTTAGATTTGATCTAAAATACTTTAAACATAAAGGAAGTTGGAAAGATTCCTTGGGAAACATAAAAATAAAAATTGATTGTGTTCCTAAAGTGATTAAACTAAGGTTTTGGGTTATGCCACAAAAATATCAATATGCATTCACATTTAGAACACTTTAAGTTATATCAAATGGAAGCAAAAATTGACCAAAATTAGTAAGATGTCTCCTTTTTCATGACAAAAAATTGATCTATATTCCACATGATGGGAATCATCATTATAATTCACCAGTAAATCATGAGGATGAATATTTCATGAAACATTTTCACCTATCCAATAATGATCTAAATAATGTAAATGATCCAACCTAAGGATAAAACATTTTGAATATTTCAAAAATACAAAAAATAAAATAAATAAAAAATCCAAAAATCCAAAAATATTTTGATTTTTGGCATGTTCTATTAGCTCTTTGGTATTTATATTATTTGTTACATGTTTTTGGATATCATATCATCTATTTATATATACATGTGTTTCACACATATTTTGAATGTGATACAAGCATACCCAGGCATATGATCTATGCACTTTTAGATGTTGGGTCATCCCTCTACTCATGCATTTTCACATTAGGGGAATCCACTTCTTTAATCAAAATAAACCTAGATTAAATAATTGTATGATCATTTTCCATTGTCATGTTTGAGATTATATACCTGCACATACCTTTATCCATGCTTAAATATTTCATTGTGTACTTGATATGATATGTACTTAACATTTTTTTATAACACATATATCCAATGACTAGTATCATACATTTATGTTGGATATTCCATACTTTCCATTTATGCACTTCATTACATGTCTTATCTTGCAATGTATTGATTTTTCAAGTATTTTAATATGCTCCACTATTTGTGGCACTCATACCTATTTTTTCCTATAATGAAATTTGCATATGTCATAGTTTGTTGTATGTTGATATTAAAATATGTCATTTCTTGCTTTATGGACATTTGACTAAGTCATGTCCTTTCAATTGTAAAACATTTGAGCATGCCCTTTATTTTAAGTCTCCTTAGATCATTATCCTTTGATTTGATTTTGAATACTCTTATGTGTGTGTTTGATTGCTTGTTGAGCTTGTATTGTTACTATCTATACATTGTCATGATTAACATCATGCATATTAGGACTTGATGTGATCACATAATAAGTACCTCATTGATATATCTACCTATACATACTACTCTTATATGTTATGTGATACATTTATCGATTATGTAGTTATCTTATTTTTTTGAGGTAAGGTGACTACCAATTTATGCATCCCCTCACCTCTAAAGGGGGTGAATATTAGTGAGGGAATGTCATTGAATCATGACTTTCACACCTTTATAGTTTCTTATTCTAGTGGGGGCATGCCCACACTTATTCAATATTCAATACTTTTATATTATAGTGGGGGCATGTTATAGAAACATGTTATCCAAACTTATACCGGTTCTTAATTTCATATTTAAGTGTGGGCATGTCATGGGAACATGTATTCCACACTTAAAAAATTTTAAAATTGGCCAAATTACATAGTTATATGATTCAGATACACACTTTTGGTAGCATTATATACATTAGTACCATTTTTATACCCATGTTTTAGATTGAGACATATATGCGGTACATATGACATGCAAAAAATCACCTTAAATTGAAAAATCAAATCAACTTTGCATATTTCAATTACTTATATAGGCTTTAGCCTACACTAGGATGGACTTTTATATTGAGCCAATCTACTATAGTAATTGGCTCACTTTTGGAAAGTTTGAGGTGATTACATCACTCAATATTATCAATTTTATAGTATGAAATGATAAAATGATCCATCTGCACCATATTTATAGTGTGATTTAACTTGGATCACTCACACTCACTTGAATTGTTGAGCTAATATTAACTGACAAGTGGAAAATCATCTCTTATCCAAGGTTATGGAAAGTTTCCCTCTAATATTTATATATATATACACTTGAATTTTTAAAAATTGTCCTAATATTAACTCCAAATCTTCACAATAAAGGATATCTTCAAATCAAATTCCCAAAAGGAAAGATGGTTGCATCAATACATAGGTGTACTCCCAACCTTAATTTCTTTACTTTTAAACATTTAAAAATATTTCAATTACAAATCATATGAAATAATTATATATTGTAACATGCTCTTGGTTATAGGTTAGTCACCATTAAATCACTCAAGTGGTACTCATGCAAAGATAAGGTGTATTATACACACACATATATACATTCCTTTTCTTTTAAATTAGTAATTTCATTACTAGATTAAAGGGGATAAAATGTAGATACTAAATCTAAATTATATAGCTCTTCAATTTTTTATACTTGACAATTACTTTTCATGGTCGTACCCTTCAATTCTAAGACCTTACTAATACCAAAAAGATCACATCCACTATCTATTATGCCTATTACTTATCTCTTATTCTGACCATGTATTATTCTAATGACCAAACCTTTTATACTACTCAAAAAACTATAAACTTATTATAATCCTCTATAAGTTTTATACCTATACCTATTTTATAGTTTCCTAAAAAATTGAATTCCATATGGACACCTATTTTGACACTAGTGTCATATTCCAAACTAAATTTCCAATTCCCTAAAGTCATCAAATTTTAAAGTGAATCATATCTTTATGGTAGGCCTAAATGCTTTCATGTGAGATATTTCCAAAATGGTTTGGTGTATATACAATATAAACCCTTATTCATTCCTTGATTAGCACAAACATAACAACTCACAAGAAAACTTACCAAAATCACTCAATCAAGCATCATTTAAGTGAGTAAAACTTCCTTATTATTTTTTATTTCAATATCAATCATAGGGACAACCCATCTATAGGTTTGAACTAATAATGGAGAACTTCATGAGCTATATTTTATATGTTATAAGTTAGGTCACTCTATGTACTTGCTTATCACATGTTGCATCTTAATACACACACAAGCCAACACATAGGGAATAAATACATAAGTATGAGGCCCTTTTTGAAGTATTATATATGTAGGTAGTGCCTATTGATATAGGGTTCCTTTGGGTAGCTTGAAACTAGTGCCCACCAACCCATTTCCCCATAATCACTCCAAGGATGAAAATCTAGTGTTTGATCATTTGATAGAGAATGATAACCTATGCACAAGATATAAACACATCAGAAGAAAGGTAGAAAAAATCAAAAGGATCTAGGTACTCAAACTCAAATCTAATCAATATTATTCACTTATCACTTACATCCAAATCAGATAGTAGCATCAACACAAATGCCTAGATCTGATGCAAGAATCCAAGGCAACAAAATTTAATTTCTAGAATATGATGGTTGTTTGAGGATCCTAATCTAGTTCACTTCCAACTTGTTTCAATCCATATCTATATACACATAGTAAACTAGCTAAGTATTCTTATTTATAATTTATTACAATATCAACCAATAGTTGTACTTTCTATTTTTAAACATATCTCAGTATTATAAATTTATAACATTATTTATCTAAGTTTACAAATTAATTAATCTATTATATATATATATATATATATATATATATATATATATATATATTTATCACCCCTACACTTATTAATTTCTATATTCATATTTCTATATTATATTGACCCATCTCAATTTATGGTTAAACAAAATCTTCCCTTATATGATCAAATTTATCACACATATTACTATTCCCATCCAACTTAACTTTATGATTCTTATTTCCAGCTTTCTTGTTCCTATGTTTTCCATTGGTAGAATTAGGGTTAGACTTTCAGTTTATATTACTTTTAAAAACATGATTGAGTGTGAAAATTGCATGAGTGTCATTCTCTTAAGAATCAAAATTAGACATCTGTATTTTTTTGTGAATAAGAAGATTAGAAAGAGTAGTGAAGATAGGGATATATGACTCTGTTAGATATTTTTAATTAAGAATTGATATAAAATTATGAAAAAATTCATAAATATTTAATTAAATAATAAAACACAATTGATCTTGAATTAAATTACAATTTCATCCATCTAACTGAGATTTAATGTTTTTAATTTTTACAATAAAATTAACAATTTTTTCATCACCTTTCATAGGTGTTATTATCAATTAAAGACTAAGATTAATTATCATATAAATATGATTTCCCCCATGCATATACTCAAGGAGTTTCCAAGCATTATTGGGAGACTCTTGATTGTCGATATGGGGTATGAATTCATTCTTAATGCTCCATAAAATAATTGACATGGATTATTGTGATTTATATTAAAATGTAATTGTAAGATTAGGTGTAATATGTCATCTTAACAATGGTTTTTCCATCCCAATAACAATGTTCCATAGCTTTTGAGCCATAAATTTTTGTTTAATATGAATTTTACAAATATTATAGTGGACCCATTTAACATTTGAGATTTATCAAGTAGATTATTAGGAGAAACCATAACTTTCCTTCAAATTTGACACTATGACACTATAAAAACTTAGAAATAAATATTTTAATGTGAATTTATATTATATTTTTCAATAAAAACAAATATTATAGGGTTTAAACAATAATAACCACTTATTAAATTGTAAAATAATTTGTAAATGCAATTAACAATAACAAAAGTCAAAGTCGTAAGTGTCACAAGACCAATTTTATACTAAAATACATGAAAAAAATAAATAGGCTTTAAATAAATAAATAGACCATCCCAATGTGTTTGAAACATGCAAAAACATAAAAATTAGCTAGTCACATGACTATGTTCGATAAAGGATCGTCTAGGTCAAGTTTTGAAAGAGTGGTAAATAGACAAGGGTTTTGAACATGATCTATTACATGAAAAAAAATTGCAACTAATTATTTTTAAAAGTATTTTTTTTACCACTAACCACTATTGACCAAAAAAATTAGGGTTGGAGAGGTTTGAATCTAGACCTTTATTTTACAAGTTCATTACAAAATAACTACAAGCAAATCTACTACACTAATTCTTGAAACAATACATACATGATATTATTTTTAAAAATTGTTTAAGATAAGTTTTTATGTGTGTATTATGTGTGTGTGTATGTATTTGTAAAATATTTTAAATTAACTTTTCACTTTTGGTTAAAACACAAGTCTTCGACATGGGGCCAGGGTTTTATTTTACATGAAATTTAGGATTTAATTAAACAAGTATTTAATAAATACAAAACCAAACTATATACTAACCTTTGGCACACCCAAGGCTAAAAATGGCATAGAAGTAGTAGCAGGGGAATGGAAATTTTTTTATAAAACATAAAAGGGTCTCAAATTTGTTGTGTAGTCACCAAAAAGGAATATCAAGCCTTTAAAGTAATAAAAATTGAATATTTTAGACTATAGACTAATATTTGGATTACTACCAGGTTATGCAAGCCATACATGGTGCCATAAAACCTTTAAAACCATGAAACATGATGAAAAAGTATAAAAACAAACAAAATATGATTTTTTTACCCTTGAACAGGCCACACATAGCCATACAAGGATGTCACAAAGGTTTTTATACCATCCTTAACTTATTTTATTTCTTTTAGTTTTATAAGTTTGGATATTTGGATGATTGTTTGATCTAAAAGCTTTAGATATACCATTACAGACTCCACATATATTTTTACTTCCTTCCAAGGCTATAACATGGCCATACATGCGAGTTTCAATATGAAATATGCTTTGTATCTATGTCTTCCAATCCACAAAAAAATTCAAAGTTCTTGCCTCTCAAACACCATTTCAACCAATCTATGATACCATGATATTAATACATGAATAAATACATATACATATATAGGATTTAAAAATGTAGTTGAAAGTAAAGAAATACACATATCAATGTTGACACAATACTTAATGTGGATAACCTCAAAGAGGTAAAAATATTGTGGGTTTATCTTATTCAAGATAATTATAAACTCAAGTACTCAATACAATCCTTCATCCTCACTTATTCTCTTAGAAAAAGATTCACAAAAACTTCACATTTCTCACATTTAATAAATATATATCACACTATTCACAAAATAATATTGTGTTCATTTTTATATTTTCACCAAGGGGTAAAACTCTTTTTATATTAGGGTTTGGAGGTGAACATGGACTGTTGTAACTAAGAGGCCCAACCTCTCCCCAAGGAAAATTTAAAATAATAGTAATATATATAATTTATTTCTATGAGATTACAACATGTTAGTAAATATAATTTATTAGGTAGGTTTTGATTTAAACTACTACATTTTTATTTGATGTTAGGGCTTCACACCCATGAGATGTTTCACTTGATCAAGAAGGTAGAACAATCCTACACTCTCTAAAAAAATTACCATTTCTATTGGTAGGTGAGGCATTCAATGGAAAGGGCAAATATCAGTTAGTAGTTATAGTAGGAGGGAGGTAATCCTTGGTAAATGGTTGGGAGAGAAGGGATAAAAGGAAAGAGATGGTGGAATTTGGTTTAGGGCTTTCATCTTATCCATCCCAAGTAGCTCTTTAAATATTTGATCAATTATCTGTTTAATCAAATTATTAGAGGAAGTAGTTTAGAACCCTAGGAGTTGTAAATTCCTCACCAATTTCCATTTTTGAAAAAGAAGCTATGGAGGAAGTTATTGAAAATAAGGTTGGTTTTTTAGAAAGGGGTTTAGTTTGTAGGTTTGATAGGTTTCGGCCTTCCCTTTCTATCCTACATCAATGGACTTCTGAATCATGGTAGCCAATGTTGGAAGATAGTCTAAAAATATATCTGTGTGTCAAATGATTATCTATAGTAGTTTTCTAATCTTTTTTTTTTATCAAAATAAGATCTTATAGTCCAAATCTTGGAGCTTTGATCATCATCTCCTTCTATTGAAATCATTATCCCTAGATTTTAACCCTTTATTATAAAATCTCTCTTGCATACCTATTTGGGTATGGCTACCATATCTTACTCTCTAGTTTTGGTTAGAATCTAGTTTATCAGTTATTGGTAAATCCTTGGGGAATTTATTAGATATTGATGTGTCTTCTTTCATTTTTTTCCAAAAAACTTTTGCCATGATTCTTGTTGTTTGGATATTTCCTAATCCCTACCTAATAAGATTGATTTAAGAGTTAAAGATAGCAGTTGGTCCCAACCCCTTGATTATGAGGGTATTCCTTTCATGTGTCAAAATTATTTCCAAGTTGGTCATCTGGCTAAATATTGTCTAAACTCCAAGTGTAAGGTCACATATTCTTAGTGGTAAAAGGAAAATGAAGATTTTTTCATAGTTTTTCTAGTAAATAATCATGTTTTATCCTCAAAAAATCTTATAGAAGATCTGATAAAGGAGTAATCTGAAGTAAGATTGAATAATTTGGCACTGTTGCCTCATTAGCTAAAGGTTGTTGGATCAAGTATACAGATTAATAGAGATTCAATTAGTAGAAATATGGTTGGAAAATATTGATCTAAGGAAAGATATATCTCTCCAAGTTCAAATTTAGTACTTTTGAGTAATTCAAAAGAATGGATGATAATTAAAAATAAGAGAAGGTGATGTATTATACCTAATCCTACTTCTAAGATTCTTCACTCTCATAGTAAAGCAAAAAGGGGTGAAATGTAGTATTTTAAGTTTATTGTTTAATAAAATTTTGTACCTTTTGGTTAAGTTTAAGTATCTTTAATACTTTGGATATTTGGGTCTAAATGATATTTGTTGACTAGATGTCTTGATAGTTTTTAGCCTTTAAGCTAGATCTATTTGGTTCTTTGAGTATATATGGTTTTGGGTAAGGAATCATAATCCCTGATATCGATAAAAAATTTATTTATTTATTTAACAATTGTAAATATGTTAAGGGTATATTTATCACCACTTAAGCATTACATGATCAAAAATTATCCTCCTACTTGTTTGTCTCATATCATATATATACTAAATCTATTTCTCAAATGCTTAAAGGTATTTTTATTTACATTAAGAAAATTAAAAACCTATTTTTGTTTGCCATAATATTATACTGATTTTATAATTTACTATTTTTAATATATTTGGCCTAGAAGATAAATGGTGTATCTATTTTAAAATTAATTTCTTAGTTTCATCTATTTACTGATTTTAATCAAAAACATCTCTCAATTTTTAAAAATACCCAATGGATCTATTGTAGTGGTTGGTTTTTTATTATGAAAAAATGATTTTCTTTAGATATGATTTAAATTTTAGTTTTTTACTTTCTTCTCAATTCTAAAAGAATATATGTTTATCATGGAAATCGTGTAATAAAAAAATTTGAATTGCATGCTAAAACATAATTATCAATAATTCAAATATTTGTTAAATCAAGTAGGGTACGTGAATAATAAAATTCATACATTCAAGATGTCATAAGGCTTACCCATGAACAACCTCAAGTATTTATTAATTTTTATTATTAAAACATTTAATTAGAGATTTTACTGATTAATACTAGATTAAAAATATCATGTTTGATTCCTTTTATTTCTTAAATTGTCCCTCCTCAATATTGTGATAACCAATTTCCCTCTAACTAAGTTCATGTTTTCACTATCCCAATAGGTAAGGTAACACACAATATAGTACCAAATTAAGGTAGAAAACATGTCCTTCCTTAAACCCCTCCACCTATTTCACATCATCTTGATGAATTTTTTATTCATATTCAATAATAAGTACCCAAGACCTATGCTTTTGAATCCCTTCAATACTTAATAGTCAGCATGAGAAAGTTTATAGAAGAACTGTAAAAGAAAAATCATCATTTCATCTCAATGATCATATCATTGGAAATTTAGATCATATATACAAAGAATACAAAATATTAAAATTTTAATCATGTATCTACATCTTCATATAGCTACTTTTTTCTTTAAAATATATCATCTCAACTATACATTCAAAATCAACATATGTCTACAAATAGTGATTCAAAAAGTATATAAAAATATAATAACAGTTCAAGTGAGAATCTAAGATGAATCCTTCAAAACAAGTTGATCACATTACCTTCTACACATCCTCTAATGAGATAAAAATACTATTGTATATTTCATAAAATTTATGGGCATCATATAAATAGTTTTTGGACTTTGAATAAAATACAAAGTATCATTGATAAGCATTATCCTATAAAAAATAAATCAATTAAGAAACCTACTTAAAATATTATTATATATTCTAAAGAACAAGTGCAAGTACAAAAAAATAAAAATTCAAAACATGAAAGGTTTAAAATGGAAAAGTTAGATCAATAAAATTTCACCAAGGCAAAATAATAGAAAGAAATGTTACAAAAGGAACAAGATGAAAAACAAGATTACAAAAAGAATTTTTTTAAAAATTAGAGTTTGAAAAGAAAAGGTTACAAAGGGAAAATTTTCAAAAATATAATTTATTAAAATGATAAATTTATAATGAATTATTTCAAACCTAAAAATTAGAATAACAAAAGTAACAAAAGCTAAAAATAAAAGTTAAAAAAAAATATCAATCTAAGAAAGAAAGTATATTTAAGAAAGGATTCCTAAAAAAAGAGGTTTAAAATCAACATATACTAACATATTATAATTTTAAATGTGTATTTCTAAAGGAGTAAATTACAAGACCTTCCTCATGTCAAGAAAATTTTACTATCACCACTCACATAGATGGAAAACAATGTACCAATGTCAAGGTTATGTAATACTAGGAAATAAAAGTTTTTACTACATCATCTATTGTATCTCTTGGATATCACCTTAAACACATATATAGGACTACTAAATTTGTATCATGTGTGGGATAAATTGAGTTAACAATAATTTTTTTATCAAAATATTTCACCTTATGTTCAACATTATTTCTACTATAGGTGCATGCAAATAATGGTTAAAATCAATTCTAGGGCATTGACTAATAGAAATAAATGTTGCAATAAATTTGATAATGAAGGAAAGGTCATTTCCATTTAAAAGGATGGAAAATTTTTAGATAAATATTAAAAAAAAAATGAAAATATTTTTTTACTTATATTTCAAGTAAAGATAGCCTATACAATCACAACAAAAATACAGGATACAACACACATGGAAAAGAAAAATAAATCAAAAAAATTAATACCATAGTATGGGGTAGCTATTTTTTCAAATATAGATTAAAAAAAAGTGATAATATTGACATACCATACTCTCAGGACTAAGAAGATGATTATGATCTTGATAATGATTATGCAAAATATGATTGGAATGACATGAATGGTATGCATAATGAGTATGGAAACATACTTGATGGTTATAACATATATGATACATGGCCTACATAGTAACATCCATTTGATGATATTTTTGGCTTGTAGCATTATTGCATATATCTTCTTGCTTGTTTCATCATATTATTCTATTTTCTACACATGCGATTAGTTTGATAATTTATTCTAAGACTTTGGATCTTATTTAATTTTGGCATATAAGTTATTATTATTCACTTTCTAGATCTGAACAGTTCAAAACAATGGTATTTTCTACCATTTTTCCATTTATCTCTTTTTTGTTATAGTTTGAACTGATAAAATTGTATTTTTTATGACAAGGACAATACCTTCTAGTATAGGAAAAAGATGTATTCCATTATTATCCCACTTTGGATGTTCCTATCCTATGCAAATTTCACCTAGAAATTAAAAAATATAGTAGATAGACCCTTACTATTATCAAATTTAATATATTTCACTTAGTTTCAATATGCAAAATAGTAATTTATTAATGAAAAAACTTTATTTTCATGTAATATATTTATCATACATACTTAAACAAGTATGCATTTTATGAAACAAAGATGTACAATTAGTCCTTTGTATACTTATTCAGTATTTTACATGTATTTCAAAGTTACAACTCACATATACAGTGGTGAAATCTTGTTCATACATGTTCATGACTCCATATCTAGTCCATACTTCACATTGACACATGTTTCATATTGTTAATATACTTATCCTTTATAATAATTTAAAACCCTTGGTTATCATTGGTTTCTATTTTTTCTAGTTTAAAAAAAATAAAAGCACAAAAAAAAATCAAACATTGCAAAAACTTTAAAAATCATTCAATTTTTTCTAAAAATCCAAAATCATAACTTGACCATGATAATATATTTAGTTATATCATTGTAACATGATATGTATCTCATGATTATTAGATAGCATAATCTTTTTCTGTCACATATGCATTTTATGAGTATTCATGAGTGTTATGCAGGACATATATATCTCACATGGACTAAGATGTTTTAATTTCCTCTACCTAGTAACTTGCTAAATTTTGAGAATTTTATCCATAGGTTATATTATTTTTAGGTGTTACTATTCTATGACACATATACTATTGAGTTATACACACTTTTAAAAATGTCTTACTAACATGTCTATCTTACATTGTGTACATGGGCTTGTTATTTTCTAGGATATGATCACATAACATATACATGATATATACTCTCTTTCTAATTCTATGCTCCATTTATGTTATTATTATAGTCCCATAAATTTAACATTTAAGATAAAAGAGTGCACTTGTGATCACTCTTTTTATGCATAGCTCAAGACCTATTCTATGGCCTTTTGACCACTATCTTTCACTTTTTACATGCTTGACACATGATCATAATATAAACCAATGATGTAAACATGTATCTATCCAATATTATAATCATCATAAGCTCACTTTGATATTAACCCATGCTTCTAGTTTAGTAGTTCTTTCTCTTAGGATAATAGCACCCTTTTTGGATAGTAGCATTCCCCACTATTATCTAGTTTTGCTAGTAGTATCCTCTCATCCAAAATGGAAATTATACAAAATTTAAAAGTCATGAAAGGGAAAACCTAAAATTTTATAAATCCTCATCTGAATGAATTCCAAAAATACCACTATAAATCCAAATTTTGAACCATTTTGCACATGAGGCTTACATACTAAAAAACACCAAAATTCTAATTATACATTAAGATAAAATTCCATATTTATCCCAATTATGATTACATACATTCCTAGCATCCCTAATATAAAGTATAAATACACTTTCAAGGTCAAAATTAATGGGAAAAACACTTAATCACACTAGGATAACACCAATATTTAGCATTTTACACCAGTATTTCATAGACACCACTATAACATGGGAGAAATACATGGAGTTTGATCCATATTTGAGTATTGGTATTTAGGCAACACTCAAAATAGAGGTTGTTGAGGTGAAAAAAAAATTAACTACTAACCCCATTTTATTCCATGATTGCATTCATCTTCCTATGTCATTAAGCTAGGTTTTAAGTGAAGAAAGACATATGCAATAGTCTATGCATCAAATCAGAAGATCCTACACATTTCACATAATGCATAGGTAAATTTAAACATAACTCAAAAATTCTAGTATAATTGGATAATAGAGTGGTACATTGTTGTCTCAAGGAGGATTGGTGTCTGGTAGGTAGTAGAGATCTAGAATTTTTGAGTTATGTTTAAATTTACCTATGCATTATGTGAAATGTGTAGGATCTTCTGATCTGATGCATAGACTATTGTATATGTCTTTCTTCACTTAAAACCTAGCTTAATGACATAGGAAGATGAATGCAATCATGGAATAAAATGGGGTTAGTAGTTAAATTTTTTTCACCTCAACAACCCCTATTTTGAGTGTTGCCTAAATACCAATACTCAAATATGGATCAAACTCCATGTATTTCTCCCATGTTACGGTAATATACTTCTCATTTTTATAGCTAAGTTTATATTTTCCCTTATACTTTCCATATTTAGTATATTTCCATATCTAGCAAGTTCTAAATCAGTTTGTGCCATTTATTACATATTTTTAGCATTTTGATTTTTCATAAATATTTGTCATATTTAGTTAAATATGTCCATAGTTTTATAAAATTTGATAAAAAAATATTAATGAATCCACTTAGTATTGAATATTACCTAAAAACCTAGTTTTTCATTAGGGTTTTCCTTATATTTCTAGAACTTATATTAGGGTTTCAAATTTTTGAATTATCTAATTTTTAAATTCATCATGATTATCATGTTTGTAGTTATTTATAATTTTATAGTTCAAAGTTTTTGGGTTGTATTTACATGTTGTTTCCCTATAATATGTAATTTTCTAAATTTGCATATAAATCCTTCGATACCTCACTTAATGATAGAGATAAAATTCATGATAACCAAAGAACTTAATCATACCCCATCTTATTACACTTATTGTTACATGGTTAATTTTGACTTGTTGCCTATCACCATAGACACTAGAGATCACAATTGGTTCCTTTCATTCCTCCCACTCGTAAACATCTAAATTAATTCATCTACCATCCCACCTATAATAATCATCCTAGGCTTATAGTAAATCTCATGGTTCATGATATTATCAATATTAAAGGTCAGGATGTTTGGTAAAATAATAGAACCTAGATGTAGATTCTCATTGATCAACTCAGTAGTACAATAATCAAGTTTTATATTTAAGAGGTACTTCAAAATTCAAATATGTAAAAGGATATGTTATATGCAACACTGTATGACACCATTGTTCCTATAAATGCTAACCCAAATTAAATTTCATTAATCATTAACACATTATGGTGGATAGAAGAGTCTATATATTTTGAAAAATAATATTTTCCACAACACATTATCAATTAACATTTACATTTAAACATTTAGATCCAAATTTATGATATGGGTGTAAGAGGGTACTATTGGATAATGGTTCAAGATTGAATATTTGTAAAATTTATCTTCTCCAACTCCTCAACATACATGCAGAGAATTTAGATTATTCAAATACGAACATAAGAGGTTTTGATAACATTCCTTGTAAGGTCTTTGGATAGATACCATTGAATCTCACATTGGGTCCTTGAATAATTGTTACAACAAGTCAATCCATGCCCAATGATAACAATTGCAATATTTTTATTAGGAGGCCTTAGATTCATGTTATGTATGCCATACTTCCCCTTTGAATGCATCCTTGATATATATTTACCAAGGGTATATATGTATCCTATGGATCATGAACCATTTAATTATTTTCAAGTAATTAAATATACATAGAATATATTCCTCGCATGGATTTGTATACCCAGTCAATGGTACAACCTTTTACTCATAATTTTATCAATAATCTTATAGTTACACATATAAAACCTTCATCAAATAATGTAATCCATAAAAAATATAAATTTTGAATCAATTATTTATAAAAAATGGATACAAAATAAAAGGACAAGGAAAGTATGAGCATTGTATTCTTAAGCCTATTAATGCCTTTATTCATAAAGGTAAGAAAGGCCTTAGTTACATAGACCATTTAATCCATTCTAAATCAGATCTATATTTACTTCAATCTATAACTTTTTGAAAATCTATTCATCAAGCCAACAAATATATCAATCATGTATCTACATTATAAATTATATACCTAAAACTTATTTTTTACATAGTTTCATCATAAATTTTTGCATTGAATGAAATATAGTTATGACAAGTCTCTTCTAGAATATTTATGAAAATATGAGGATCTCCCTCCCTTTTATCATAATAATAGGTTTTCTCATTCCAAAAATTCGCATTGATACTTTGGCAATACTGATACTCCAAAGGCTAATAATCCACTCAATGGATTTGATATGAACCCCATTGAACCATATATCAAAGATAAGTCCAAACTCATAAATAAATATTTAGTTGAATTTAATTATGGAATAAATACATATTTGAGAGTAGTAATTATGGTCACTTCACTATAAACTAATGATGATAAATCAATCAGACAAACATTACATAATTTTCCTGAGATATTTACTTAGGCATACTATGATATGCTAGGCATTGATCCTTTTATTGCCATAAATTAGATCACACTCTACCCATATGCCAAACTAGCTAAGTAAAAAATACGTAAAATGCATCCAAAAGTTATGATACTAGTTAAATAAAAGGTTCAAAGATTACTTGATACATGTTTCATTAGACTCGTGGCCTATGTAGAATGGGTGTCTAATATTTTATTAGTAGTAAATCCAAATGGGTAAATTTGATGTTCATATTTTAGAGATTTAAATAAGGATTTCCCTAAAGATGATTTCTCACTACCCAACATTGGCATGATTGTTGATACCAAGGCAAATATGAGATGTTATCATTCATGGATGGATTCATCGGTTATAACTATATCATAATTGTTGAGGAAAATCAAGAAAATAAATCATTCAACATGTCATAAGGCACCTTTTATTACATAGTGATGCCTTTAAGATCTAAAAATTTAGGGGCTACATACCAACAATCCATGACACATATTTTCCATGATCTTATTCATAATACCTTAGAGGATTATGTAAATGATCTATTATCAAAATAAAAATAGAGATAGAATAATGAAATCAATTTATGATAAATATTTGAGATGCTACAATAATATAATGTATTCCTAATTCTAAATAAATGTGTTTTTGGTGTAGCTTCAGGAAAATTATTAGGTTTTATCATTTCAAAAAGATGTAACGAGGTTGATCCTAAAAAATAAAAATATATAATTGATATGCATCCACCTCAAGGATTGAAATAACTCTGATATTTAAAAGGTAAAATTATGGTGATACATCCCTTTGTAGCTCAGTTATCAAATAAGACACAACACTTTCAAGATTACTCAATAAATATAAAAAAAATTAATGGGATATAAAATTCCATGATATTTTCAAGACACTCAAACATTTTTTTTGAATCCACATATTTCCATGCCTCTGATACTAGATAACCACTCTTATTATAAATTTCTACTACATATCATTCACTCAGTTCCCTATTAGCACAATATAATGATGATCATAGATAATGAGCCATATAATATATTAGTTGCACACTTTTTAATTATGGGGAAAATTAAAATTTAATGGAAAAATTATGTTTTGCTATAGCGTTCTTTATACAAAAAAATGGCACTATATGATTAATAATGAAACTCAAGTTATTACCAAGGTGGATCCATTAAATTTTCTTATATGGAAGATTCATATATGAAGATGTATATAAAAATGTGTAATGTTAATCATGTAATTCAATTTAATTATTATACCTCAAGAATTGATAAAAAGACAAATAATCTCATACCAGTTAGTTGTTACTCACTAAATGATACAACACCCCTTAGAGATGATTTCATAGCATATAATATTACTCAAGATACATAGACAAAGTTTTATATGGCTCAAAATGTGCATCAAGTGTTGGTGTAGTAATTTTTATTATTAATCCATAAGGAGATCCTATGAAATTCACATATATATTGGGTTTATTATGTATAAATAATATATCATAATACAAGGCATTTATTTTGGGTTTATATGTCTCTCATGCTATACAAATAAAATCCATTAATATATATATATATATGTGTTTCACTATTGGTTTTTAATTAAGTTATATATGTTTATCAAACTAAAGAGGAAAAACTAACCCCATACAAAAACATGGTGCAATGTTTATGTGCACATTTTGATAGTTTTTTAATTGATAATATCCCACAAAAGTATAATTTTCATGCAAATACAATTACAAACATAGCATATTTAATACCAATTAACATAAATTATTATCAATCAATATTAAATATATAAATTTTAGAAACACCATCATTTTTAAATGTAGATCTAGTAGCTTTATCAGTCTTGGAAACTACATGTTCAAAAACCTTAGAATGCTTTACACATATATAATTTTTTGACTAAATCAATTACACTAGATTATTTTACTATAAATGACAAGGAAACCTTATAGAGAGACACAATCTTATATGTGATAATTTGTGGGGATTTTTTTAAATTTTCATTTTAAGGATAGTTACTTTGATGCCTAAGCACCAAAGAGGATGAATTACAAATATAATAAAAACATGATAGTAAATGCAGTGGACATTTTAGTAGGAAAACAATGAAATACAAATTAATTTAAAAATGATATTATTGGCCTACCATGGAATAATAATGTCAAAAATACAATAATTTATGTCATAAGTGTCAACTAAACACTAATATAAACCATTTTCCTTCTCATGAATTACAACCTGTTATTTCACCTTGGCCATTTACGCTTTGGGGATTTGATTTGATTGGAAAAATAAAACCATAATCAACAATTAGGCACAAATTCATAATTAAAGCTAATGAATATTTCATAAAATGGGTATATAATATACCCCTACAATCAACTATAAGAGTGGACAAATGTTGATTCTTGATGACACAAATCATCTCTTGATTTGGTTTCCATTCAACTATCATTACAGACAATGATCAAAACCATAAAAAATTTATATGATAAGTATAATATTAGACACACATTTTATAATAATTATTATCCCTAAGGTAATAAACAAAAAAAATCTACAAATAAAACTATAAATAATACCTTTAGAAAAATAGTTACTAAATATGTTGATGACTAGCATACTCAACTAGTTTATGCACTATGGGCTTACTACATGAGCATCTACACACCCATTAGGGATAATCCATATTAATCAATTTATGGGAAAAAAATAAGTCCTCCCATTATAATTGGGAATTCCATATTTACATTTATCTCTTAAAGGTATCATTACAAATGAACAATATAGATAAAAATTCCTACATGAGTTATATAAATTGTATCATACCCACATACAAACAACCAAACATCTCTAAGTATATTCAAACCACTTCATAAATATAAAAAAATATGAATCAAAAATAGATAATTTGAGGTTTTTGACTTGGTTTTAAAAGATAATCTAATAAACATAAATTCAAAAGATGAGACAAAATGCAAATTCAAACCCAAATGGTTGTGGCCCTGTCTGATTATAGAAATTTTAAGCACAAAATTTTATCATCTAACTTCACTTGAACGAAAATCATTCAATAACCCAATGAAAATTATGCATAAATAGTGTTTATATACTTAAACATTTCACTATCTAAAATCCATAACATATGTATATACCAAAAATAATAAAAAATAAAATTAGGACTTGGGCATGTTTATGTTTAGTTTACTTACAATAATTAATTTGTGCATAATTATTTAGTAATTATTTATATCTAATTTCATATCATAGACGATTCAAAAGTGTACATGATTGAGTTCATAAATATAAATTTCCATTCCTAGACATAGTTATAGGTTATTTCATTTTCTTAGACTCAAAAACCATAACCATATACTAGAGCCCTATTCACATAGTAGTGCACCTTGTTATTGTCATATTCCCATATTATTGTCCTAATGAATACATGTCATAATTTGTCATATTCCCATATTATTGTCCTAATGAATAAATGTTATAATTTATCATATAGATACCACACATAATACTTTTATATATTGTATATGTATCAAAAATCTCACTACGGGCATCTTACACACATGTTTTATCCTTCTTGGCTATCCTTTATTGTTCATAGCTCAATTATTTACATAGCATAACATATATCAATATTTATCACTTAATAACATAATGATATATTATTAGTTACCTAAGTTACATAATATAATAGTGTTACAAATTGCTTATATTGATGAATTACATGCATTCATGCATGTTTTCATGTTTTCTTTCCTACTTCATGTCTTGTGTGTATTATTTATTTCGTTTATCACATTTGAACATGTCCTTATGTGTGGATGTAATATTTCATTATATATTTCTATGCATGTATGTGAAATTTGAACATGTCCCTTTTATATGGACCCTTGGCCTCCTATTGCATGTTTTGTGTATTTTACGTGTTCTCTTTGTTTTTTATTGCATTGTGATGGCACTTGTTTCTTTTTTTTTAAATTCCAAAATGGATAGCATGCATCTTCTCATCACTTTTATTCCATGATGAATATCATGCATCACTCCTAAATTTAATCTATTTTTACATAATTAATTTAGATCACTTATCTTCATTATTTACTACTAACATTTATCTTAACAATGTCACTATGTATTCTTGCTACTACATGAATCTCACATTACTATTTTTATCATTTTATATATGATGATGTTATGATCCTCCATGTTATAAATATTACTTAAATTTACATATTTTACATAACATATATAGCATAAAATTTTATTCTAAGTAAGGTTATTTCATAGGATCAACTCACCTCGAAAGAGGGGGAATAAATAGTGGATTATCTTAGAGACTAATCCCATTCAATGCATTACACAGATATAATTTTTGTAGACCTCACATATTGGATCATAAATTATACTTTTAAAAAAAACATAGAAATAAATTTCAAATAATATCACTCTATTTGTATAGTAGTGTACCCCATTGTTATCCAAAATAGGGCACTATTATCTTAGTACCCATAAATTAATCAATTTCAAAATTTATCATAATCTCAAGTAGTAATAATAGTAAGTAACATGTACATAGTTTTAGTTTTCCATAAAATACTCATATTTTATCAATGTGAGGGAATCATGCATGACATGTGTTCTAGGTTAGCACATAAGTTTTTTATCATAATTTTAGTTGTTATTATTTAGACTCAAAATCCTTATTTACCAAATATCATATTGGGGACATGCGTGTAACATATGACTTTTTCCTTACTCATTTTTTACACTAGTTTCACATATGGAATGGAAATACTTGTCATTCTCCATGATGTATACACTAGAATAAAATTATACTTACTTTTTTGCCAAGTTTTCACACATTTTACCTTAGTTTTCCATTATAAATGAGCCTTATTCCATTTTTAATAGTTGGTTCACCTTTTCTCTCTAGTTTTTACACCAAAACAACCCATTGGGATTCATATAGGGCTTCCAAACTAATTCACTAAATTGGGTATGCAATGATGAATTCAAGCACACCTTTAGTTATTAATCACACTCTCTTAACAATGAGGGTTGGGGCATGCACAGTTCAATCCAAGATAGGTAAGTTTAGGTCTGCACTCTTCATTTTAATCTAGTAATTTCACTTTTTTGAATTAATAGAATAAAATTGATGAAAATTTAGACACATAAATTAATATTTAATCTAAAATAATGTACTTGTGATGACCCTTTTTACACACTTATCCCATGACATATTCTAGAGCCTTTTGACCACTTATCTTCATTTTTTGCATGGATGACTTATTATTTTAATCCAAACTAATGATGTAAAAATGTATCTATCTATCATCCTAATTAGTCTAAGATCACTTTAATACTAACCCACATTTCAAATTTAAAAGTTATTTCTCTTAAGAAAATAGTGCCCTATTTACTAGTAGAGCTCTATGTTATCATCTAGTTATACCAAAATTTTCCTCTAAATAAATAATGACTAATTTCCAAAAATTAAAAGTTGTGAAAGGCTCAGCCCATAAGTTTAGCAAGCCCCATTTAAATAAATTAAAAAAATATACCACTATAAATCCATATTTCAAAACCATTTTACATACAAGGCTTCCACACTAAAAAATACCATAATTCTAATTACACATTGAGATAAAAGTTCCCTAGTTATCCCAATTATGATTACATACAACCCTAGTAGCCTTGAGATAAAGTCTAAATACACTTCCAAGGCCAAAAATCATGATTGAAGCACTTAATCCATTAGGATTTCCCTAACATTTAGCATTTTGTACCAGTCTTTCACACACACCACTGTAACATGGAAGAAAAATATGGAGTTTTGATCTTTTTTTGGAGTATTGGTATGTAGGTATCACTTAACATAGAGGGTGTTGAGGTTAAGAACAAATTAAACTGCTAACCCTTTCTTATTCCATGATTATATTCATCTTCATATGTCATTGAGCTAGGGTTTGAAGTGAAGAAAGAGATATATAATGGTATCCACATCAGATTGGAATATCATGCATAGTTCAAAAAATACATAGGCAAAAGAGAACATAACATATAAATTTCATATCTTTGCTACCTAGTGGACACCAATTCTCCCTAAGATAATAACACACTTCTCTATTGTCTAATTACAATGATATTGTTTACAAGCCTTGATAGTTCCTATTTTAGGTCTACACTTAGTCAACACAGTCTCTCTATCAGTCTTAAAATAAAAAAAATAGTCTACATCTTAGTTTTCCAACTAAATTTATATTTTCCCTTTAGTTTCCATATTTAGTATATTTACATGTTTATAAATTTTAAAATTCATTTGTGTCATTTATTATAGTTATGTAGCATTATAATTTTATACAACAATTATTCACATTTAGGTAATGATTTCCTTAATTTTCCAAAATTTGATAAAATAATTACTTATACATAATATATTAGATATTTCTTATCTATTATGTATGGCCATTGGCCTTTGTGTGTAACTAATTAATTATCTCCATGAGATCTTGTTTGATATGTGTGACATTTGAATATGTTCATTACTTGCAACCCTTGGCCCTTTGATTATGTGATATTTTAACATGTATCTTATTTGTTACATTATTTATGTCCTTCTATGTGAAAATATTTACTTATGTGAAAATTTAACGTCCCTTATATGCAACCCTTAGACCTATTCTATGATGTTGATTTTTTTGTACATGTGTGCTTCTTGAGATTATTAATTTTGATAAGTGTCATGATCCATATCATGCACTAACTAATGCATATGATACTAATTCTACATTCTATTACTATGAGCTTCATTGACACATTTATATATGTCTTATCTCATATGTTATATACATAATTAAAATGGTACATATCTCACTATTTTGACACACTGTTCAAATATGCTACACTTTTCAATCATCACATTTTACTATGCACATTGTAATTAATTTTTATTTTCATATGAGTGACTTTTAATATCAAATATGTCACCTCTAAAGGCAAGAATTTCAATAGGCTTCTCATACATGAGGTAAGCCTTTTCAAGAGCAAAAATAAGTTTTTAGTTCAAAATATAGTTTCAAAGGTTAAAAATGTTAAAATTCATCCATTGGCATAAATCATGGGATCATATGGCATGCATATGCACTCACATTACAAGAGAAAAGTGTATATTCACACAATTTTGGTGGCATGATATAGGTCCACGCACAAGTTTCAAATAAAATTCATAATTTTCATTTACATGTATATACAAATACTACATTTATCAATAGGGGCATGATATAGATTCATGCACATTATCATATTTTTAAATTTATGAGGCATGATATAGATTATAAACCTAAATTTGGTCACAAATACTTGATTATATTGGTTTTGGCCCTATTTCACTTTAATTAGCCTGAGAACTTAATATATACCTATTTCACCACCTCATCTTATCCAAAGCACTGATTTGGACTTTTTTATCTTAAATTTATATCTAACACCTTAAAAAATGTTTTAGTGGCTTGAAACACATCTAGCATTTGTACAAATGAATCTAGACCGAAAATCCACACATTTTCCTAATGGACAAGAATATCCATTAGGTGATAATAGTGGCAAACGTTATTATCCACTAGTAAACATTATTGTCCTTAACCCCTATAAAAACCAAATTTTAAAATTGATCCTCTCACTTATAGATTGTTTCATAATTTTATTATATTAAGTGTGATGATTTTTATATTTGAATTTCTATAAATTCACATTCAAGTCACTCATTTTACCAACTTTGGAAATTGCAATATAGAGGCACACTTACACTACTACAAATTGAGAAAATCTTCCCTATTCTTACTCGCTCTAATTCTAATCATTTGAGGTACTCCTCAGCCAATTCTAAAACCTATTTTACTCAATCCAAATCAAATCATTATCAAGTATTTAATCCATATCTAGATACATTCATATAGTCAAAGGATAATAATTTCACAAAGCATTCTAAGAAGGAGAAGTATGTGGGATTAAATTCCCTCTTCAAAGTATTATATATATAAGTAGTGCTTGGTCATCATAAAGTGATTTGGGTCATCTCAATCCATTACACTCCTTTTTGTATTTTAAGGTTTTTAATCATATCAATCCTATTAGGGTTTCAACTTTGGAAAAGTCAATTTTAGTCTTTTGCAAGCTTTTGAAGGTCAAATATCACATACAGACCTAATTTAATCTATCTAAAATGATCATGATCTAATTTCCTAATTTTTAGAAATTTGACTAGTAATGGAATATAGTGGTAATTGATACTATCCTAAGTTAGATGATCATATCCTTCTCCAATTTTAGATATAGTTTCTGGTAGTTACAAATTCACCCTTTGTTTATCAGTTTTAATATTCTATTAGCTTCACATAGTCAAATATTAGACCAAAAAAACTATCGATATTTTAATTTCATTTCATTATTAGTCTTATTTCAATCAATTGAAGTTTTTGGATTTAGTCTTTTACTTTTATTTTGCTTGTCAAAAGTCCATTTATTCCATTTAGGTCAATTCACTTATTAATTCAAATTTTAGATAAAACACATGGTAACTTAATTTTAAATCAAATATCTCATTCATTTTTATTTTATTAAATATAATCGTATAAACCATTTTACCCATTATTATTCTATTCTAGTTAGGTACACGGATATCGTTTCAAATGAGTCATTAAATACATTATATTTTATTACTTGGGCAAGTCTAAGAATTGGTAGTTCCAAAGAGATAGGAATAAACATGTCAATTACATATTAAAAAATAGAATGGAAATTAACTTATCAATATTTTAGCTATGATGTAATCAATCTAAATAGTTTAATATAACTTCCTATGCTTATTTCTCTAGTTTTAGTTTGTAAGTTTGTGGAAAATGATTAAAATGTTATTATTTATTGATTTTGATTGACCATTATCTTGAGGTTAATACTATGAGTAGTGAGATGAGGATATACAATATCTATATAAAACCCATATGAGCTTAGAATAAAAAATATTTTATGTGTTATTTGTGGCAATCTTCTTGGCACCCTTAATTTGATGAAATTACACACTAGTTTAGAAGTAATGGATCTTACTGGAATTAATTTAAACCGCTACATGAAATAATAAGTATATATCAACACACATATGTTCCCCACACTTAAATTATGATTCAAGTACCAATTATTTATAATATCTAATTCTATAATATCTCCTAAATCACCATAATATTGTATGGTACTTGTTGACGCAGGAAAATACACCCAGTGGCAGGAAAACAAGCTCCTGCTTTCTCCTCACAACATAAAAAATCCTCTCTCACCTATGGGATGGAAAAGCAGGAGAGGAGAGTCTCTAGATAAGGGCTAGCTCCCTTTGATGCATCATGTTTGTTTTAGGCAGTGTAAAATACAGGTATAGATAGATAGATATAATGGGGGGGTGAAAAGGGAGAGAGATTGTAGAAAAACAAAAAACCTACTCTAAAAGAGGTGATGCACCAAAATGAAAATTTGACCTTCACACATCCACTCTCAGAATTGTACAAATACATACATACTCTATGCACTTGGTAAAAGGACTAGGCTACAAGAAACTAGCAGGGAAGCTTCAATGGAAAATACAAAATAGAGATCACCCAAGGTGCTATGAAACACACACTTATGAAGTAATTTCTTCTACTCCTTCACTCCCAAATACTAATCTTCTCCTATTAGCTACAATAATGGCACCTTGTAGATAGCAGGTCTACTGGTGTTTAACCTGTGAGAGCATCAAAAGACAATGAATGGACACAAGCAAACATTCAACACATAAAAATAAAATGTCTATCCAAATGGAGGTAAAAAACTACATTTGTATTGATCTAGGTGAAATTTTGCAGAGCTATGCCCTTTACAAATGTGGAAGATCCTTTTCAAATGACCAAGTTCACAAACTTATATGGAAAAAACAAGACCCAAAAGACTCATTGGCACTTTTCTTGCAAGTGGCTGCTCGAGTCTTCATTGGGAAGAAGAAAAACACTATTGTTGATGTCAAAAATTCTACTGGGACCATGTTGGCTGCCTTGTCTTTGCTTTATTTTGTCTCATCTGGCCTGTTCGGCCCCTGGGGTAGGCCTTCAACTAGTTGCTTCATTTTTTGGCTCTTTTTGGTCAGTGTCTCTTTGTTTTTTAAAACAAACGGCTATCTTATTTGTGAAACTTTGATAGCCACACGGCCATCATCAGTCTTTAATAGCTTCTCTGTGGCCTTCCTTTCCTTTGTTATTTCGATGGGTCCTTTGGAAAAGTCCTCAAATGGTCCCATTAAATGTTTCAAATTCCCCTTTGTTTTTTGTGGACTTGCTCAAGTCTTAGTAGCTTCTGGGCACTCCCCCGCCTTGTATACACTTCAGCGGGTACCTTGGCTACTTTGTGGACTATTATTAGGCCTCTAAATGTTTTACATCAGGCTTTAAAAGTCTCATGGACTTTGCATGCTCCATGGATTTTTATTCGCAGATGTTTTCCCATAAACAAAAAGTCCACAGAATTTCTTTCGCATTCTACCTTTGTATTAAGCCATGCCACCCGCCCCCTTGGCATTTGTAAATGCCTTCCTTATGTCTTTGCTTCGAGCGTGCCTGAATTCCTTCAGACTTTTTGTCTGAAGGAATTCCCATGGGCAAAAAGTTTGAAGGAATTCAGGGCTTTAACATTTAAACTTTTAAAAAAAATAAGCCTTGAACTAAAAATTGCTCGAGTCCTTTGTTTGATACGCTTGCCCTTCGAAAGGGGATTTTGACTGAAGACTACCCTTCAGTTCAAAGGCATACCTTTAAACCAAAACATTGAACTTTCTGTTGAACCCTTGCCTTTAAACCATTTAGTTTAAAATTTCTATTGAACTGAAGCATTAAACTTTTGGTGATGGATGAACCAAGTGTTAGGGAACCATGCCCTTTGAAATTGAACTCACCAAACTTGCCAACTGATGAATTAGGCCAAGCCAATGCTTGAAACAAAACTGTCAAACCCTAAAGATGGACCTTGTAACCCAAAATCAATTGGCCTTATAAATCAAGTGAAGAAGGTGACTAAGATTTTCCCTGTGGGCAAAATTGGTCAACAAATTGGCAACTCACAGGGGAAGCATGTCTGCTATGCTTAGGACCCAATTGCCTTTGAATATCCATTAGGTGTAGAGTCAGATGGTAAATTTGAAGAGAGTTCACAACAGCCCTCGAGATCCTAGAATCACACCTAAAGCTTTTACCCCCACACGCAAAGGGAAAACACATGCAAGACTAAAAACACTACCTGTGCAAACTACACTTAGGGAAAGTAGGAGAAGAAACTGAAATGAACTATTATGTACAGCTAACTAGGCATTTTTTGTTCCCTCCTGGATCAAAAGCAAAACTTCTTAAGTCCCCTCCCTGGTAAGAAGACTTATGGCACCAGGCAAGTAGCTAAATGAAAAAGAGAATTAGTGACTTGCTCTTTTTACCTGTCACCTAAATTGGCTTGTCCCCGAGTGGAGATTCAAACATGCTTCCAACGTATACATACTATGTTTTTTCTTGAAACCCTATTGAATGTTGGTCCTTCAGGTTGGTGCATCCCATCAAGAAGTCAATTGTTGTTGGCTCATCACCAGAAGCCTCCTGATATGCATCATTGACTGGCTTGTTCTCCTTTACCTCACACTTGGGTTCCACTGTACAACCATCCTTCTTGATGATTTTGAATAAAGTGTCCTCAGATTCACCAACCTCTTGAAGGGATAAATCTAGAGAACTACCACCTCCTTGCATGCTTGTTTGAAATCCAATGCTACCTTCTTCAGTTTTAACTAGCTCACAACCTGCTTGGAGAGTAGCACAGCCTGCCTTAACACCTTCAAATGAATTATTCAAAACATGAACAAGAGATTGCCCATGTTCATCCATGTCACTTTGCCTGATTTCCTCCTCAGTTACAACCATGAAGTCTCCCTGGTTAGTCATAAACTGAGCATAATCCATATCAGGAAAGGCCTAATAACTTTCTTAGAGGTGTATGGATGGAATGCATTCAGACACAAAAACTGTCATTACATCTGAAACATCCATCACACGTTTAATGAGGAAACCTACTTTAGACTCCAATTCTATAATTTGCCTATCTAAATCTTCCTAGAAAAGCCTTTCTTGGAAGTCATAATCATTATCAAGGGTAGGAGTAGCCTCTCTTTCTTCAAGAGTTAGACTAAAATCTTCCTCCTCCTCCTTGCTGGTCCAAGATTCAACTGTTTGCTTCTAGCTCATGGTCCTAGGATTGGACGCTTGCTTTTTTGAGCAGGTAGCAGCTTTGTCATTTTCAAGTTCCTAGGCTGGTTCATGATGCTCCTCCTTCCAGCTTGGAATTTGGAGATCATGTTGAAAGACTTGAGGAAGCTGGGGAATAATTAGGAGGGTCTGATCATGCATAGGGAAATCTATCTAAAGAGAGGCATGTTGTAAAGCTAGGTGCATGGGATTGAGGTCAGGACTGGTTGATGCATTAGATGAGCCAGAATGAGCGAGTGCCATCTGGTAGAAAGGATTTAGCATATAAGAGGGAGTTTTGTCTAGAATAGGATGGGGCAGACCTTGGGCCAAAACTTCTTGATTTTTGTCCCTCCACTTCACCAGCACTTCATCAATATTTAAATTAGCTTGTGGATGGGTGAAAGGGATACCTTTTGGCATTGGTTGGTCTACAACATCTAAAAGCTCCATCTCTTTTTCACCCATCAGTCTCATATTCTTTTTTAATTCCTCAATCCTCTTGGCCAATTCATCCTCATTTTGCATTTCTTCATTTTAGACGACGTCTTTCTCCTCTTTGTTGTTCCATGACTCGACCACTCTATTCCAGCTCAAGAAATTTAGGCTGGGCATTTCCTTTGGGGCTGATGGGGCCTCAATGTGAAAGGATAGTGAAGATTTTGATTCCACTTCCCCTGATACCAAAATGGACTGATACATCTAAAGGTTTTCCAATTCGATCTGTCTATCAAGATTAGCCTTAAACACAAGATTTGTTGTTTCAGAATTCTCCTCAACATGATTGGGGAAAGGACTTTGATAGGCTTGACTTGGCTCAAGAGCAGGGGCTGTATATGATTGATATGATGCTTTGGGCAGTGAGTATGTAGGTTGATAGACTTGGTAAGGCTACCTCTCATTCACACTTAGCTTCTCCTCCATAGATGTAATTAAACCACTCACATCTAACATCTCATTTGAAAGCCTGTGCCAATTTGCTCTTTCAATAGGAGCCCATTCTCTCTTAACCTGATCTAGAGCATTCCTCACTTGATGGATGATATGATCAGGAATTTCTTGGCTGTACCCCTTTCTAGTGTTAAGATCAATTACATATTTGTTGTATCCCAGTAGTGCTCGCTTGAAGGCAGAAACTGGTTGATTGGTGAAAAGATTAGGTTGAGTGGGAGAAGCGACATACTGAGAAGACTGAGCACAAGGGTGGTATAGCTCGTAGCAGGGTTGAGACTGGCCATATTGGGCATGATAAGGATCGCCATAAGGCTGGTAAGGATTATAGCCATGTTGGCTAAAAAATAGAGTCCATAGCTTAAAATGATGGAATTTACACATACCAAAAAATTGTGTCCTAATGGTACTAGGCTGCTCAACTAGCAGATATAACTCAGAGTCGCTAGATGCTGAAGAAAATGATTTACTATAACAGGACCAACACCAATCTTGAAAATCTACTGCGTTATCAAACTTTGAGTCCCACCAGGCATGCCAAAATTGTTAACGTAGGAAAATGCACCCAGTGGCAAGAAAATAAGCTCTTGCCTTCTCCTCACAACATGGAAACTCCTCTCTCACCTGTGGGATGGTGAAGCAAGAGAGGAGAGTCTCTAGATAAGGGATAGCTCCCTTTGATGCATCATGTTTGTTTTAGGTAGTTCAAAATACAGGTATAGATAGATAGATATAATGGGGGGGTGAAAAGGGAGAGAGATTACAAAAAAACAAACAACCTACTCTAAAATAGGTGATGCACCAAAATGAAAAGTTGACCTTCACACATCTCTATGCACTTGGCAGAAGGACCAGGTTGCAAGAAACTAGTAGGCATGCTTCCCCTGTGAGTCACCAATCTATTGACCAATTTTTGCTCACAGGCCAAAATCATTCACCTCCTCCCCTCGCCATTCAAAAAACCAATCAATTTTGGGTTGCTCAATTCATGCTTAGTTCAGCCTGGTTCATCTCAGTTTAGCAGCTCATTTCAACATGGTTGAACCAAACCGTTGAACCAAATTTTGGTTCAACGGGCTTGGTTCAAGTCAAAAGGTTCATCACTCGGTTCAAGCACCTTAGTTCAATATGTGTTTAACTTTCATACCGTTGAATCGTTGAACCAATTTTTTGGTTTAACGGGTTGGGTTAAATGTACTTAATTCAATGGGTTTGGTTCATGGAGGTTCAACGTCCTTGTTTCATTGGCGCACATGGCTTAACATAAAGGTAGGTGTTTTAAGTAAAGGCTCAACTTTTAATAAAGGAAAGGATCCAAGCGTGGTTAAAATCAATGGCTTAACATATTACTAAGCAAAGGGCTAGGTCGCTTATGACACAAAAGCAAAGGGGCACAGCTTAAACATTCAAAGCCCATGCAAAAGACATAAGGCAAATGGCCCGAGCAAATTTTTGCAGACAAATTGTCTGTGGGAAATCATCCACAAACAAAAGTCCATGGGGAAATTGTCGTGGGCCCAATGCCCATGGGAGCCCAGATAAAAGTCCATGGAACTTTTAAAAGGTTCTTGGAAAACATATAAAGTGCCCGGCAGACAGTGAAGGCAAACAGGGACCCACCGGCATTAACAAAAGCAAAGGGTGTTGGGAAATAGCGAAGGCCAATAAGGACTAGTCATGAAGAAATTATCAGGTCACGAGAAGACTGAAGGCTTGAAGCCAGCAAGACCCGAGTGATGGCCACATGGCCATCAAAGTTTGACAAGTAAAATGACCATTTGTTTTTAAAAAAAACATAAAAGGAGCGTTGATCAGAAGGAGCATAAAAAGGAAGCGACCTGCTGAAAGTTTACCTCTTTTAGAGTAGGTAGTTTGTTTTCTACAATCTCTCTCTCCCTTTTCATCCCCCCCTTTATTATATCTATATATACCTATTAGCTTTTGCTGGAAACAACACGATGCATCAAAGGGAGCTAGCCCTTATCTAGAGACTCTCCTCTCCTACTTCACCATCCCACAGGCGAGAGAGGAGTTTCCATGTTGCAAGGAGAAGACAGGAGTTTGACTTCCTGTCACTGGGTGTAATTTTCCTGCGTCAACAGTACTACTACATGTTTAAGTCTTCAAGAAAAATGTTGACAAGATTCACATTTTAAAACCCATTCTTGTGCATATCTAAATTACACCACATAATACTATTGATATTGAGAAATATTTAAGGCTATAACATGTAATTAGAATTGGTCACCACCTTTTTGGTTGTGAAAATTATATAGCATCTCTTCTTTTATTCTTTATCAACACACCTTAGGAAAGTTCCATCAATAGATTTATTAAAGAGGGTATTGTATTAGACCACATACCTTACAACCTTGAAATTGATCATTATTTTATAATTTTAGTTTGTGTGTGGGAAATTTTCCATAAGATATGAATCATGCAATGTATAAATGCCACTAAACTATGGAGTCAATGAATACCACCAGTGGTAGTTATTCCATCTCTCCCTCATTGAGATTTTTTTATTTAGATTTTATTTGATCATTAGATCCTTATTCTGTCAAATATAATAATAATCAACCTCTTAATATATTAGTATGTTGTGTGTGTGTGTGTGTGTGTGTGTGTGTGTGTGTGTGTGTGTGTGTGTGTGTGTGTGTGTGTGTGTGTGTGTGTGTGTGTGTGTGTGTGTGTGTGTGTGTGTATCTAACATATTGTTTCACCTTAAAAATCTATCCACATCACTTAATACCAAATTTTTACTATCTAAAAATGGATTTTATGATCGAGCCCATGACTTTGAGCACTATATAGGAATTCAAGATGTAAAATTTAAAATGTTTAACATCATTTACTATAAAATATTCATTCTTATATAATGGATAATTTCTAATCTCATAATAATCCACAACTCATGAAGGTGATTGGAGACTTAATACACTCTTTACTATTTTACACTAAGATCACTGGCAAGGTAATCTATGAGCAGTATATTTATGTAATGATTTTTTTTGGAAATATATGCATAAAAACATAGGACAATTATTAATAGAATTATTTTCATTAGAGTGGTTCTTACCATCATTACTTCACTTGAAGACATATTTTCCTGACATGATATGAGTAATGTACATGTTTAGGAAAGTTAGGTATAAACCTTCATAGTGTTGATGGGTTGTTTAGAACACTAACTTAGGATGGACATGTACCATCCAACCTCTCTTTAAAATACCAAAAAATATGTATATCTCCAAGGTCTATATCTACTAGGTCTTGGTGGCATACATCTCACTTAGTTGGTCATTGTAAATTGTTCCATATAAGGGGCCTACTGTTGATCCTGAAATTTTATCTATTTTTCAATACTTAAGAAAATTAGAGGAAAATGTTATTTTTATTATTTGTTTTTTTGGTCAGTTTTTAACAAATATTTAATTGATAACATCTACAATAATTTTATTAATAGATTTTTAGATTGTGGGAAACAAAACAAATAAACTTGTATTTTGAATTTATCCATATGAATACAAATTAATTTAATAAGGGGTTGAATAAAATGAAAATAACTAATTTAAGTGTGGTAATTCCATTGTATTAAAAGATACAACAATTAAAAAATAAAAAATGGATAAATTACTAGCAATCAATATAATATTTTAAACAAATTGCATTTAAGATTTAGTTGTGTGATGAAAATCAACTTTTAAAGGATTTTCAAATAACAAAAATATGGATGATTTTTATGCTCATTGATTCCATTATATTTGCATTCAATAATGCATTTTTAATAATATAAAATATATTTTAATCAGGATAAAAATAATAATAATATATTGCATTCAAACCTTAGATCTAACATTTTGTAAAAAAATAACAAAAAAGAGGGTAAGAGGAAAGAAAAATTCTATGATATTAGAGACAAATTTGAACCAATTGATGTAAAAAATCCAAAAAAACAATCCTTGGCCTACCCAGCATTCAAAAAACTAGGTACACATAAGGTGCAAGAGTCTAAGGAGATCAAAAATTGAAAGAAAAACACAAATCCACCATATTTCATGTGCATGAAATGATAATATTATTCCACAACTTCAATTAAAATTCATAGATTTACTTGAGTAAAACACTAATAGAATTATTTACAATATGAATGAGCCCAAAATTTTCTATCATAACATTAGGGTAGAAAAATTGGAAAGATAAATTATACTAAATTGTCATTAAAAATAAGGATGATCTGAAGTGTTTTGAATCAACAAAAAGCCAACCCTTGGAATGACTCTAATGGAATAATATATATAACAAGAGAGTTCAATGGGGAAATGTGTATCCCATAAAAGGTAGTTGGGAACCATTAATGTATCCACCTACCCATTATCTCACTATATGCCACAACACTTTCCCTTAGTGCACTTTTCCAACCTACAAAAAAATTTAAAAAAACATTAAAATTTGATAGCTTCAAGGTCCAAAACTAAATAGTCAAATTATAAATCTCATAATTACTTTCACAAGAATAATTTATTAAAACTAAATGTATTGAGATGTCCATGGTAGATCCAAATTTATAACAGTGTAAATAGTTTTTAAAAATGACATTAGAGGCAAAAGTTATGGCTAAAACACTAACTTGGGCTCTAAAAGGCCTCCTAGACCTATTCAAGTTCTGAGAAATGTGAAATAGAGTCATTAAATGCACTATTTAAAGTTTTTAAATTCTTAGACCTAATCTCATAACCTATTCTAGTTAGTTTTAGAATCATTGAGTCATTAAATGCACTTTTTCAATTTTTCAAATTCCTATACATAATCTCATAACTAGTTCTAGTTAGGTCTATAATCATCCAAAAGACCTCCCTAGACCTAATCTCATAAAAAGTTTTGGTTAGGTCTAGAATAATACAAAATACCTCCCTATACCTATCCCCATTAAAAGTTTTGATTATATCTATGGAAATTAGGATTTTTAACCTAGACCTATTCTTATAAAAAGTTTTGGTTAGGTCTATAGAAATTAGAATTTTCAACCTAGACCTAATCTCATAAAAAATTCCTATTGGGTCTACAAAAATTATATTTTTCTACCTAAACCTAATATCATAATAAAATTTGGTTAAGTATATGGAAATGATAATTTTTAACCTAGACCTAATCTCATAAAAAATTTTGGTTAACTCTACAAAAATGAGAATTTTTAACCTAGACGTAATCTCATACATTTTTTTGGTTAAGTCTAGAAAAAGTATAATAGAGCCTCATAGACCTAATCAATGCATGAAAACCTGATTAGAACTAAAGGATAAGTATTTTAACCTTGAATACCATCTTAGAAAATGAGCCAAATTTTAGACCATAATTGTCAATATTTTAAAAGTACCATAAGTGCATCAAGAATGCATCTAGAGATCAAGTGTAAAATACAAAAATTATTTTATGAGCTTGGTCATCTCAATAAGATGGTTTTAGGATATTTCACACACAAATTGAGATGAGACCATAAAGAGGCTAAGGAGAGCTAAATAAGCCTAACTTAAAATATAAATTAGGAGGGCTAGAATCTAACTAGGAACTAAGTGTCTTATATGAGAGTTCCTCACACAGACATAGTCTATCCCATGATTATGGTTGTAAGACCCAATTCAGAATAAAAACTAAGGTGAAATACATAAGCAAGTTGAGAGTACTAAGACCAATGATCTATGAGCACAAGAAAGAATGGATACAAAAGCAAAAAGAGGTTCCCTAATTATATAATAACAAGGGCTTTTTGTGTAAGAAAAACAAATAGTGACTCTAATATAAAATACTCCTAAGTATTTTGTAACTATATAAATGTGTCTAAAAACCTAGAATCTCTAGCTAAGATTATGCATGGAACATGAACTAATTTTAGAGAGGATACGATGGGAATAAAAAAGAGACAAAATTTGACATTCTCATTGACTCGGTGTGTGAAAATGAGTTAATTAATATTTCTTAAGACTTAAAAGGACTAAAAAATGTGAATCCAATCATCAATATAGTGAATCCTACCTTAAAATGCTTACTTAGACATTGTTCCACTATTATCCAAGCATCTATATTCTTGATAGAGTTTCCTTTGATCCTACTCTAGGATTTATTTACTATCATCTAGGTATCCATAGCCCTAGTATATGTTGCCTGAATTACCCAGGATTAAGTTTTTATGAAATTGGTTTCTTTCTTTTGCTTCTTTTTTTATTTTCTTTATTTATTTTTACTATCTCAATTCTAGGTTGAGGACTATCATGGCAAGCAAAAATTAGAATTATATAATTTTCACCATAGATATTCATTGTAAAAGTTTCATCCAAAAAAACCCAAAAACCATTTAAAATGTGATTTTTGTGCATGGTTTTGAGAGAATATCTTCATTGACTAGATAGTTTACCCAAACTTATCTAAGCATGAACCAGCTTAGAATTTACACAAGATTAAACCTTTAAAATTGACTAATAAAAAAATATAATGCTACAAACTAATAAGATTAATTACACACTAGAATGTCATTCATGTCACTTACCTATAGGACTTTCATTATTCATTCATTAATGAGAAAAGAATATATAAGGGAAAAATAGATGGACTAGAGCAAAAATAAATAAGCAATGAGGTTGGATCAATGAGTAAAATAAATGAAAGAAATCAAAGTAACCTATACTAACAAAAAATTAGGAAAGGAATGAAATAAATGGAAGTGGGAAAGAAACATATATATTTACAAGACTTTATTATGCTAATTCAGGCCTCGAATTAGTGTTTTAGTAACTACCCATTGATAGGGAATGGAACATCCTCACCTATTAGACACCTTAGGTGGAATCCATTCTTGATTAGGATTTTGAGAAGCTTGGTAGAGATCCTACCAAGGGTACATTCATACTTATGGAGATAATTCCATTTTTGTTCATATACATTATCCAAAAATTCCCTATTTGAGATTTTTTCATGCAAATTGATCAAGATCTCAAGATTAAATTTAGCAATGTACTTACATTTAATCTAAAAAATACACTTAAGATAGATTTTGATAACTCCCTCTACCCATACATTGAATTATGATGAGGGATAAGGGTAGGTATTAACACACAAAATTGATTTGCATACCCAACCTAGTGAAAAAATGTTCCTCGAGGAAGTTGATTACTACCTTGGTTGCGTACTTCTTGATCACTTGAGCTCTAGTCCCATAGGAACAATAGTTAGTCATGTATATTAGACTATGAAATATGGGGGATACTACAACATTGACTTCTTCATTTAAATTCTCACATTATAGTGGGTAAACACTTTGTTCTTATACTATAAATGACCTTCTAGTTTAGTCCTCAGTAGTAGATGTAGTTATTGAGCTATTAAAAATGGTACTTTTCCATCACAAAACCTTATATCATCTTGGTTTTCACTCTTACATACTAAGGGATTACTATGTAATGAATCTATTTCACGTACACGAATGATATCCTCGTCATCTAGTTGATCCAAATAATTGTTCTAACTTTTATTTCATGGATAACACATTAATGAATAGGTTTTCATGAACTTTTATTTCTTTCTCAAGTGTTTAGACCCCAAATTTTGACTCATATATGATTTCATTTGTCTTATTTTACTCAAGGATCATGCGAGCCATTATCATTTCTCTATTAATTTGGATCTAGTTAGGAATCCCATGCCATGGAAGCCACATTTGGGAGAAATTAGTCACCATGTATCCACTGAGTGTCCTTGACCAATCTCTTCTATGAATCATATTATATGCATCAAGTATATCAAACACTTAAATATCAATAAATTGTTTTACTCATAGATTAGAAGCCAATTGCATTTGAATATTATTAAGCTAACCAACCACCCTAGCCTCTCACTTATCCAACTGAACAACTTTTATGTTTAACTTTGTAGGAGTTAAATCCAAACTCTAACAAAAGGAATAAGGAATCACATTTTTAGAATCACTTAAATCCACCAAACATTTGTGTAAATTATTATCGATAAATGTTGATTATTAGGAGGAAATGAAGAGTTTTAGTCTTTTCCTTGTAAATTTCAACATGATCATCAGTTGTGTTGTAAATTTCCTTCCCTTTAAGATTATATAATTCTTTTAATAACAAATCTTTTTGGTTATATATTTGGAGAAACTAAAACATGGTTTTGTTGGCCTTAGTTTTCTTCAGATATTCTATAATGGTGTATCCTAATTTGTTTTGTTCAATTTTTTTATCAATTTTTGGGGGAGTAGATTCATTCTTTAGTTGATAAGATGTGTTATAACCTTTAAGTAGAAATGGATTGTTTCTTAAGTTCTCAAAATGTGGAACTTAGTATTATCAATTAAGGAGGAAATTTCAAAATCCTTTGACCACATCCACATATATAATGTTAACTTTATTAAATAATAAGTGTGTTATAGGTTTACTAGTAGGAAGGTGAAACTATTGGATTGATTTGACTCTTTTAGGGTTGATTTTTATTCCTTATTTAAAAACTACATATCTTATAAAAAGGTATTTTTTCACTATAAATATTTAATTATTTGGATTAAACAATAGCCAGGATATCGATACTTTTCAAAAAATATATTCAAATGTTTATAGTGATCATATTTATTTTTTGAGAAGATGACGAGTTCATCAAGATAGATCACTATAATCTTATTCTTCATATCATTGAATGTTAAATATATTTCCCTTTACAAACTTCCTCTTACATTGATGAGACCAAATGAAATATTTTTGTATGAAAATGTTCCCCATAGGGTGGTAAGTGTTGTCTTGTGTTAAAATTCATGTGTCACCTCCAATTTACTATATCTATAGCAATTGTCAAGCATGCACATCATTTTATACCCCATAACTACTTAGAAAATTTGGTCCAATATCTCTAGTGGGTAATAATCCTTGAGCAAGCTTGGTTAAAAGTATGAAATTCAATACAAATTATTATTTATGTACACTTATTTCTCATGGGTACAATATTTTTAACCCATGTTGAATGATCAATTAGGGAGATAGTTTTGGCATTCAACAGTTTTTATGTCTTTTTAGATTGTATTGTTGATCTAAAGATGTTAGTGCCTTTTATTTTGTTTAAAAATATTGACACTAGAATTCATAGGATTACTATGTTGCATCTCCTTAGGGTGGAAAGTTTTCTATTGTATGTAACACAAAGAAAAAATATCTCTATATAATTTGAAAATAGATATGAATCTTATGTTTTCTTCCTTAGAAAAACATTTCTTGATATTTAATTATTGAGGATTTTATTAAATACTAATATTCTCTTTTCTATAACTAGGGAGCCTTCAAATTTTTCTTTAATTATTTTTTATGTACCTTTTATGCTTAACCCCACTATTATTTTGATTCATCTTCCCTAGAATTAGGCTAACCTTCAATTTTATTTTCATTAGTACTTGTAAACACTTCATTTTCTTCACTTCAGTTAATCATAATGATTTTTCACCATAACACACAAATTTAACCAAAAATCATTATTTAATCCAAATCATGTAAAAAATTACCAATTTAATCCAAAATTATAACACACCCTTGATTGGGGAAATGCAATGTATTATGACACCCAATTTAACAAAATCTTCCTAAATCAAATCGATCCTTTGAAATTATTTTTTATTTGATAGGTGAAAATCAAGTTTTATAGGGACCTAAAAATTACAATTCAACATAAAAAGAAGTAAAGACAAAAAAAAAAGAACCAGGCCTACATGGCCTACCAAACACTAAGAGTCAACAAAGTTTTAGTAAAACAAGAACCAAAAAATAAGACCAAAACAAAAAGACATGTTATAGTAATTAGAATGGGTCTCTTTCCTATTCCCACCTGAATTATTATTTGCATTGTTGCTTATCTTACCTCTAGTTTGAGTTCCATGGCTTTATATCATGTTTCTTCCTTATTCAGTCAAGTCGTTGTCCTTCTCCACTATTGATTTTCCTTTCTTGGGGTTGGAGCTCCTTGAGGTGATGGTGAGAATATCTCCCTTTTCTATTCAAGGTTCCATCTAGCTTTCTTTTGTTTCCTTCTACTATTTTTGGGTCCCCCATACCTTCCCTCAACCTGTCCATTTCTTACCTGAAATTGTTCCATTAGCGATACCAATTACTTGCCCATTTTTTAGATTATCATGGAAATATGCTAACTTATACCTATATCCCTTACAAAGATGAGTCAATTCATCATCCCTCCTCTATACTTCTAAAAAAATTAATTCATGGATTTTAAATTTAGGGTTTTTGATACCCCAAGGGTAATGGAGGCTTCTATTAATGTCCTTTCTCATGCTTTTCTCTATGGGAGAATAATCCTAGGATTTCCTTTTGTCTTTCTTCCTAACCTCCCATGGGTGAATAGGGAAGAGGAAGGGAGAAGCCTCATCCTTCCTTCCCTCAACTAAGTTGTCCTTATCAGATATCTTCTCTTACCACTATCCATAATATTGATTTTTTTGTTCCTTATATGGGTCCTTCTTTTAGTGAGTAGGAAAATTAGTTCCTGATGGATTATGTCTGAAGAGGTTTTTTCTTGGATGGATAGGACTGAAGATTCTGATGATATGAGGAGATAATATGGAAAACTAATTTACAGCCCTTTAAAATGGTTTAATAACAAGAAATGGGGAAAAATGATATGAGTGAACTTTCCTTCCAATGTTAAGTAATGTATTACCTATAAGCAGATAATTGACCATCTCCTTAAAAGATCAACCCTTGGAAATCCCTTCTTGTCTGTTTATAATACATCATCCATCTTGAAGATTGTCTACATAAGCTCCTATTTCCATCTTTTATATTTAAAGGCCTTAGTGCCTTAACAAGACATACCCATGACATCCCCAATGATCTCTTCCATGACATCCACTTTGACTCCCCTAAATACTACTTGGCATTATTTCCAACCCACCATAAAATCCCTAACCAACATTTTTTCATGCCCTTAAATTCAGAGCATAAACTCTATGAGCCCCCCCTTTCTCAACTTTATCCAAAATTTCTAGTTTACTTAGACTTATACATAGGAAATGCATTCAAAGTGGTCCTGATCTCCCCCCATGCTATTGATCTTATTATTTATGAGATGTTTAAAGTTACAAAGGATCAAGTAGTAGTTTGAAAATCTATTTTTTTATTTTATCTAAAAATCGTTGTTAGGAACCTTTTTTACATGACATGTTTCATCATTGGATTTGAATTTAGTGTCAAAAATATGACACAAAGTGTGTTTTAAACTTTTTTTAGGAATTATTATCTTTCTCATGTTCATCCCAACCATAAGCTTGAGAGGCTTAAAGGTGAAAATCATTATTGATTAAGAGATAGATACAGGATGGGATATTGAGGGGTTTGATCCATGTGGAAAATTATAAGATGAGTACACCTATATTCATAAGTGTGTTAGCAACCATGTTTCCCTCTCATTGGATGTGTGAGATAGAATACTTTGTTATGTGAAGGAGATAGTTAGAATATTCAATGATTTTCTTGATAGTGTGGGAAGGTGTTGCCTTTTTGAATAGGGCATTGAGGATGTTGAGTGAATCCCCTTATATATCTAATTTAGGAATGTTAAGTTGGATAGTTAGTTGTATGCCCCATAGGGTAGCTTTAGCCTCATCAACATGGTTGGATTAAATACTAATCAACCACACATAAGTATCAATAGTGATCCCTGACTCATCCCTAATGATGCCTCCACCCCCTACCTTTCTAGGGTTTCCTTTAGATGCTTCATCAAAATTTATCTTTAACCACCCCACAAGGTGGCATTCCCATTTTGTGAGAATCCTATCTGAATTAGGTTTGGTGGGAGGGGGAAAGATATTCCACTTGTTAAAGATATCCCTCTTAGCCTCAAAAAATCCCAACTTATCATTAGGTATTTCCACCCACAAATTCTCTATAATAGTAGAATGGAGCTTTTGGAAGGATCTCTAAGGGTTGAAGCATTTACAGTTGAAGATATGGGCATTCCTTTAGATCCAAATAAGCCTAAAAAAGTGTAGTAGGGATAGAGACCAAAACAAAACCAAAAACTCTAAGGAGGTTGTCATTATATGATGAGGTCCAAGATGGAGCTAGGATTGACCCAAGATAAGTTGAATAACTTAAGGAGGAGGTTCTAGATAGAAGACCTGAATAAATAATTAAGGAATAAATGGTTCATTGATTTTAGTATTGAATTACAAAGAGCACACCTATTGGGTATATTCATCTTTATATATCATAATTTAATATCTATTGTAATAATTTTTTTGTGATCCACAAGATAGAAAAAAATTCACTTTAGGGGTAAGGTGCTTAATCTAGAGGTTTTTATAGTAGACCTATTCCTCCAACTAGTCTATATTGATGAGGAATATTGATTTCACCATGTACTCTCTATTGTCTTCTGCAATCCATAGGAGTGCATCATACTTTTGGAACATGACTATAAGGATTTACTAAATTTTGGAATTGAGGTTGGAAATTTGTGTATTATCAATCATAGCAGACTGAGTTACCCACTTTGTTCCTCCTTTATAGGAGGACCATTAACCCTTCACCTTAAGGCCTATAGAGGCTTTTTAGGTATTTTTAAAGAGGTTGTTGGGGGAGAGGAAGCTAGGGGAGAGGGAGAGAGCCAAGGTTCATCATAGAAGTCCACATTTTCTCCATTTTTAACTTTCCATCTAATTATTTTCTTAAGCAAGGATTTAGAACTTGATATGCCTTTCATGAAAGGTAGAACCATATGTAGGTCCTTCTTCCTAGAGAAAATTGTCTTCCTCCTAATCCTCCAAATATTTATCTTTGATAATCTTGGTCTAGTAATTCTCTTTTTTCACAACTTTCCACCCAAATTTCCTAGTTAGAGATTTATCTATACTTTTTATTATTTTAATCCCTAAGACCTATAAGGGCATTTGGAAGGTAAACTTTATCCCATGAAACTAATGGGAATTAAAATCTATCTTTTGTTCCCCTCCACATGAATTTTTTTTATATCTTCTTATTTCTAACTATAATCTTACCAGGGATTTAGAATAGGGTCATAAAGTAGATGGGGATACTTTTTAAGGAACACTTAAGTAGTTATGGGTTGTCCACCTTTGATAGGAGGGTACCTTTCCATCCTGCTATATTTTTTTGGATTCTTTCTACCAAGGGATTCCATAATTCCATTTTCATCTTACCTTTAAACAAATACATGCTTAGGTAGGTTGGGAAGCTTACTATTTTTTCATCCTATGATTTCTTCCAATATTTTTTGAAGAGGAGGTGAAGTGTTTAGGAAGAAAGTGAAGATTTTGTTGAAATTGATGTGTTATCTCTTTAGATGTGTACCCTTGTGAAGGTTTTTTTAGGCCTTCATAATTTGGAGTAACAAGGATACAATTCTAGGCTATCAGAGGCCTAATAGGTAGATTTAATATGTATATTATAAGGGATAAATCCCCTTGATGTATTATTTAGGCTCTCTACTCTACACTACCATCTTGCAAGGGAAAATAGAAGAAGATAAACTGAAAGAAAACCATATAAATGAGGTGATACACCAAAATGTCTCCTTCACTTTCCTAACATGCACTAATAAGGTTGAATTAAAACATGAACTTGATTAAACTTCTCAAATGGATAGTCTCTAAACATTAATATTTCACATAAAGGCTTAGATTGATGCATGATCTAAGGTAGTTGATCAATAGGTCTCCCAAAAACACTAAGGAATAAACTTACCGTACATACCAAAATATTTAATCACACTATTCAACTTATAAATATGATTAACCACCTAACAATAGGTAAAGAGGAGAGGAAAAATTTAAGTATTCACTATCACTTACATTCATCTACAAACCATGAGCATAATTAGGTACAAGCATTGAGGAGGCATGAATTTAGTATTATTTAATTCATAGAGCTAATTACAGTGTTTGTATGAGTAGGGATCTACCACAACTCAGGTTAAGGATTATTACAAATGATCAAAATAGATTTACGTATAGAGAGAATGAGAAAGGAGAAAGATAGAGACAAGGTATTATAAAACTAGGGGTGAATCATCCACTTATTCTTCCCTAAAATCCCACATAGTAATTTATATGTTATTTATTTTTTCTCTTGTAAAATGTTTTTATAAAATATATATGATATTTTTTTTAATCTTGAATAAATCTTAGGAATTAATTTGAGGATTTTGACTAGCTGAAGTGCCTACATTCTTGCTTACACACCTTATATACTAGCTTTCTTGTCTTCTTTGATGAATGAGTCTTCTTCCTAGAAAATAGGTATTCAATTACTCATAAATTCCTTATTTTAAACCTTTTCCTCATCCATTTATTATGTCTATCCACCTTTATATGGATTTTATAATTCCCTTAAAGCTTGTTTGACTTTGTCTCCTTGACTAGGCATATTAGAGGAAAAGGTTTGTTTCTTGATTGTTGAGACTCCTTTAACATTTGAATAATTTTAAAAATAAACCTCTTGACTTTTAATTTCTTTAAATTTTCATATAATACAATGGATCACCTTAATAAATCTTATTTAAGGGTTCTTATGTATTGATTTGGTGGTTGACTCCTTGAACTCCTTTTGCAATGAGGCATAGAAGGTAGAGAACTTGATTTTGATTTGAATAAGGAAAAATAATTACATGTATTTAATATATACAACATATTATACTCAATTATCAAGTCACTTGAATCCATAAAACACTCAAAAATACCTAATTTTGTACCAAAACCTTACACTTTCTCCTAATTCCTTGTATCCCTCCAAATAGGTAAACTTCATTGTGAAGAATAATGTATGAATTTTAATTGATAAATAAACACATTTTTCAGTACCCAATATCCCCTTAAATATTCATGCCAATTTTTAGGATCCAACTCTAATTATAAGTGTTCTTTTTAGCCTATTTTCTCTCTTGAATTAAGGTTAGTTAAGCCTCTTTGCCAAGAAAATGAGATTTTACTCCAGATTTATACCAAAAATTTAAAACCACACAAAAGTGTTTGATTAAATTTACCTATCCTAATACCATATCCCATTCCAAATTTGTGCTTTTGTAACCTTGTGTAAGTAAGCAAACCAATAAATGGCCAAAAAACTAGCTCTTTCTTAAGCCTGTTTTGGATTGCCCTGAAAAAATAGATTCATTTGATCACTTATAGTGTGTATTGTATGATTATTTTGGATTTAAAATTTAAAATACATCCCAAATAACCTCTTAAATTTTTTTCATCTATTCATAGTCTTTAATACCTCATTTTAGGCCAAAAATCTCACAAAAGTATAGTTTTCCTTGAATCTGTATAGGTGTAGGTACAAAAAAAAATCATAAAAGGGAAATAATTATATTTATACATTATTTTAACTTGGTTTAAATTTCATTATAACCAATTTTATGTTATTAATAAGTCCATTTCTCCAAATTAATCTAAACTAGTCTTTTTGGTAGCATATGAGTGCCTTATCATCTTAATGATGATTCATAAAGGAGAGGCCAATAACTTGTGAAATAATGCATAAATTTTTAAGGTAATATACCCTAATAATAACCATTAATATCCTTGGATACCATACAGCTTCTCATGAAATATATAGACATCTCAAACTGTAACTCAAGTTGGCAGATTGAGCATTTGTGAGGTCAAGAGAGAAGTTAGATCTTAAAGTGATAATTTGATGTTTGGTTAGAGATATAAACACCTTATTAATGTATGTTACAATAATTTTTACCTTATCCAATTATATTCATCATCCTTTCTTCCCTTAATATCCTCTACAACATCTTTCTCTTACGCTTAGGGTTTGTGAGCACAACCATGTTATTGATCATAACTACTACATTTAGTTATTTTCACTCTATCTAAGACTTCCTCGAATATTTTTTAAATTATTTATTTTTTAATCCACTCCCTTATTCCCATTTATCACTATTATTTTCCATTAGAAGTTCATTTGACCCATTTTAGACACTATACATTATGAATGATCATAGTTAAAGATTGGTTATAGGTGACTTTCATTAGTTCCTTCACCTATGTGGATAAATTTAATGTAATTATACATTTAATAGGTCTAAATATACCCATTTTACCTTTTATAACCTTGTGAAGCTACTTAAACTCTCACCTTTCTTCCTCACATAACCTTTCTTCATGCATTTGTACATAAGCCTCTATAACCTCATTAGACCTTATGACTAAGTTCATGAGAGATATCTTGCTTTGAATGATTATGTGTAACATTATTTATAAATTTAAAATTTCTTATGAAATTTTTCATTAATTAAAACTTCAAATTCACCATTATGTTTCACATCCATCTTCTTGACCTTAGAGACAACTTGAGCTCAGTTACATTGACTTGTAGGTGGTCATTTGAAGTTCTTAGCCTTGAATGGATAAGGTGAATAACATTAGTAAATTAAATAGATATTTATATACCTCCTTCACCTCACTATACCTTGTGAAATATTTTACACTTTAAATTATTTCTCTTGCTTAAGTTCTCCTCACGTGATCACATATAGGCCTGATATGTTGACTATGACTGTAGACTTCCAAATTAGATTTACCTTAATCACCCCCTTCTCAAGTAACTAATATTATAATTGGTCCTAAATGGATAATATTCTAGTCATTTTATGTACCCTAATCATCCATAAAATCCATCTTCCATGTAATCTTCACAAAAGTTTAAATTGCATTACAACCTTACTGTTTGAGCCAAAATACCATGGTTGTAGGTGCACATTTGGTGCTTTGAATGTAGATGTAAAAATCACCCTTATATAAAATTTTATTTTCTCTCTTGGTATCCTTATAACTTATTTAAAGTTTCTCAAATTTTTCATATTCCTAAAACTATTCATGAGGCCTTTAAGGCTATCAAGTAGTCACAAGTCTATAATAATACTTCATAGCCTTATATTGTGTTATGCCTCTTTGACTCATTAAATCATTTATTCATCTTAAAATCTATTGTTTTATCACTAAAATTACCTTATTTATCCTAATATTCCAAATTCTTATTATTAATATTATTTACATTTCTTAATGAAAACCACCTACCTCCATAACTACAACATGATGCTTTCATGAAGTAGCCTTATTGAGTGACTATTGTAGGTGTGTATTTTTACCATTATATGGATAGAGGATAGATATATGAAAGGTATCCAACATATTTCCAATATGAATTTACCTTTTTTATGCAATATTCTCTAACTAACCTTTGCATGTAGGTTCATGCATAGGTTTATAAAGATTGAAACAAGGTTAAGACCAAAACCTTAAAGTTTCCAAATTAACCTTAATTACTCTAATTTAATCTTAATGAACTCTTATTGGTATTTTAATGGTTTAAAGTTTTAGGAAAAAACCATATAGTCTTTGAAAACCTTGTTATGGGCTTTAAAAGTGATTAGGCTAACCTCAAAACTTATAAGAAATGAAGACATCTTATTACCTTAAACTTTGCAAAAAAAGCCTTAAACAGTTCTAAACTATGATTTGAGAACCTTGAGATGACCAAAATTGGTAATATATTGAATGTTTGACTGATGAAATGATATAATTTGATTTACCTTGGTCACCTTCATGCCTAAGTGCACCAAATTGAAACTTTTACAACAAGATAACACCTCTAACTTAGTTATGTTGCTTCCTCTATGACTATTTTTCTATCTTTTCTTGACATCACCCTCATCTCTTTAAGAATCTTAATGGATACCTTTTATCACCTAATATAAATTTATTTATTCTCACTTTATGATAATTATGAGGTTATGGGTAGTCTTGATTCTATTTCTATAAACATCTTTGTTTTATGGAATCAATCAAAAGTTTATTTTGATCGTTATCACACACACAAGCCTGCATTATCAACATTCAAGCCTATAAGTGATATTTTGAACTATGAGTTTAATTTTCAACCTTAATACTTCTATAGTGTGATGGGTAATCACTCCATTCTCTTTCATACTTATTTTATTACTTAATGATCCCTGAAAACACCTCATTTTCCATATGTTTCTCTTACCTTGTTCATTAGATGAGTGATCTCTTGAGCCATGCTCTCTTATACATCATGTGGATCACTTTATTAAGATGGATAAATTTTATCTCTATATCAATTACCTGATAATATCATGTTGACCTCCTTGAGACCCTTTCACATCAGAAGCTAAATGGTGCTAACTGCATATTGACAAAGATGCCATTTCACTACAAACTATCTCAAGAATGATGTTTTTTCAAGGTGAAGGAACATGAAATATTATTTTAAAGGTAATATTTATATCATTATTTAGGTAGGAAATTTATAACCCTCAAAAATTAAAACACTCATTTGATAATGCCAAAAAATGCTTCAAAGTTGCTTAAACAAACCATTCATAAATTCAACATAGAAGATCATTTTTATGTCATTTAAGTACCTTCTTATAAATAGTTATCTAATTAATAAAACATGTAAGAAGTCCTATTTGACTCTAAAATCACCTCACCATAACCATTTTTATCCATCAATTTTTGAATTGAATAAACAAGAACAAACATGGACCTTGCTTGAATGAATAAGCCATTACGACCCCTTATACTCTTAGCAATTTTTCATAAATATGGGGGGATGAATATAAAAACCATTGATACAAATTTGAAAGTAATTATGTTCCATATCATTTACCAATATTTTTTTACCCAGAATTATCTTTCCTAAACATGCCAAGAAAAAAAATTTGACCTTCAATGAGTTGTCAAATAAGTTAATAAAGGGAGAAAAGAAGGTTTTCTTCATTTTAGCACCTGAAACTTCCTAAAAAACATGGATATGACCTTGAGGGGTAAAAATGAGCTCTTTAATATTCTTGAAAGTGAATTATAACTTATAAACATGTATGGATTCTTCAAAATAACCTCTTTTAGCACTAAAAATGCCATAATCACTTAAGGAACCTGATGCAAATGCTACAAAAAATGTTCATTAGGCCTCCAAATGTCTAAATAGATGTACCATGATGTTTTCTAGTATTCATCTAATGCTTAAATTCCATAACCTTGAAAAATCTTCTCTAAAGCCATAAAAATAGGTATAAAATGCAACACAGATGGGTTATGATGTTAGCAAAGAGTGTCATCAATAAATTTGAGAATTTTTAAAGCATGACATGGCCTTGACACATGCTATGAGGAATTTTAAGACACTCTAAACTCTTGTCATTACTTAAGGTAACTTGACACAAGTCATAAGGTGATTAAACAAGCACAAAGATATGATGAACATAACCTTAAACCTATAAAATATACATTAAACCTTAATAATCAAGGTTTAAAGTTATCATTTCAAGGAAATTACAAGGGTAACATAGTAACCACATGGGAAATTTAGCATGACAATCAAAGTTTCAAATTATAGGGGTGATAATTTAACCTAAAAGGCTAAATTTTTCAACATTTTAGTGACTCAACTGGGAAGCATGCCTTTTATGCTTATGAACTAATATCTTTAATGTCTTTTTTGGCTCATATAGTCTCTCATACACTCTAAAATAATCATTATCAGACCTTAAAAACTAACTTGAAACTTTTAACCAAGACAAGACATGACTTGACCTCAAAGCACACCATAAGAAGGAAAAGCAACACACAAATCAAGGAAACTAAACTAACAAGACACCTAATGTGCTAAAATCACTTATTTAAAACAAAATAAACAACTAAAAAAAAACTACCTTAGAGAAAGAGTGATTCACCTAGATCAAAATGAAAATTCATGAACTTACTTCCTCTAAGAGATGGAACATGTTGCAAATTAATGTGCGAGTTGAATATGATGTTTTATGAGTTATACCTCTTGCTTCCCAAACTTCTTGGAATATTTTCAAGTGGGTCAATAGTATAAAACTAGTCACCTATGAGTACATATTCATCTTGTCCTTCAAGACACACTCTATATTTATTGTCAAAGGCTAATTCATCCAATGATACTCTAACTATACATTGTCCTTGGGTCTCTACGGAATTTTGATTGACCTCATGTTGCTTATCAGTTGTTGTAATTTCATCAAGCTCTTCAAGTAGATTTTCATATTCAATAAAGGCTACATCATGGTCTTTAATGAGTGACCTTGATCAACATTCTCATGAGCATGATCTCTAATATTAAATGTACCTTTATAAAGGCCTTAATTCTCTTGGAATAACTCAATATATTGATGCCAATAATCTTCTAGCTCCTTACCTTGGTCAACATGAATGAGACCAAACTAAATAGTATCTTCATATTTCTCCTCAAGTACAATAGGTCTATCAAGATTTTCAAACCCTGGTATGAATTCATGATGTGATTGAGATTCAACTTATTAAATTACAACATATTGCTGATTTGGAACCACTTAAAATTCATTAAAAATATCATCTTATTGACTTAGAGGAACTTCCACATCAAGACCAGTTGCAACCTCAACAAAAATGGACATAATTGGATCTCTATATTGAGTTATGATATCAAAAATATCTTCAATAAACTCATCTTTAATAACCATTTTTATTTTTTATTCCTCATGTGGGGTACCACTAAACATCTCCTCATCAAATTCACTTGAAGCATCATCCTCACATTCTTCAGTAATCTCACTTGTAGCTCCAACTTTCTTCTCTATCCTCCATAGAATAGGCTCTACTTGAAGAAGGTATATGGTGGGAGGTTGATGAGTATTCTCATGAGCTCATGAGTTTTAGAGGGAGTATTAGGCATTATATATTGTTAATGAATAGGTTTGGGAATTGATGGGGTATTCTTTCAACTTGAGGTCTTAAGAATGGTGGATTCTTGTAGGAATGCTTGAAGATAAATAAAATTCAAATGTCCTATGAGTCCCTCATCCTTATCAATAAACATTTAAATATTTTCATAGATTTATTAAGGTTTATTAACATCTAAAATTTAATTTCCATCCTTTTCAACTAGGACCTCTTTCTTATCTTGACAGCCTTCTTAGATAGACCTCCAAGATGGAATAGCTTTAAGTTCTTGAGAAGGGAGAAAAATGGATTGAATAGGAAAAAGATCTTCTTTGGTTTCAAACTTAAAATCTTTTGTTTACTTTGTTTCTATACAATTTTCACTTTTACATTCAAAGAGAGAATAAGAAACTAAAAGAAATGGTCTAAGGCTTGTATGTACCTGGATGAAGTCGTGTGCACCATAATTCAGACGTCATGAGAACTCCTCTTTGGTTGTGGAGGATGAAACCTGTGGGAGAAAGAGACTAAAACAAAGAAGGTGTTAGATGAGGAGATGGTGGGCTACCAAGTGAAAGCTTGATCCCAGAAGTATAGAGACTTCCTTAAGGGATGTCAACCCACTAATTGATAAAAATAATGTCTGATAAAAGGCAAAATGATAAAAGACTGAAATGATTAAAGACTGAAAAGGAAATGGAAGCAAATGCTTATCTGAATGCTGTTGTCAGCCTGGTCATAGTCATCGACGTCAGTTAGTCTACTAACGTCAGTTGTTAAGGTCTGCCAACATCGTTTAGTCTGCCGACGTAGGTGGGGGCAGTGGTCTCTGTGGCCGGTGTCAATTGGGGTAGTAGTCTTTGGATGAGGTCTGGTCAGGTTTGTGGTCTTTAGACGAGCTCTGGTCAGGTCTGGACAGGTTTATGGTCTTCAAACAGGTTTGAGAAGACTTTAAGTCTGTTTAATGGTTTGAGAGTCTATGCAGAGGTCTAGGGCAATGGACAGAATATCAAAAAGGGACAGAGGGATAGAGGAGGCCAACAGGGAGATAAGGGTTCGGGTCTAGTCTGGCTGAATAACAGATAGATTAAAAAGAAGATACTGAAATGAAAATAGTAGCAAATACTTACCTCATACCTTCTAGAGAAGGAATGTTACTGATGGGTTGTACCTATTGCAGAGTCCCTACTATTGTTGTAGCTGGTCAGGGAGATAAGGGTTCGAGTCTGGTCTAGCTGAATAACAGATAGATTAAAAAGAAGATACTGAAATGAAAACAATAGCAAATACTTACCTCATACCTTTTGGAAAAGGAATGTTACTGATGGGTTGTACCTATTGTAGAGTCCATGTTGTTGTTGTAGATGGTGCAGAAGACTCTGTTGCTGGTGGAGTGGCTGATGTAGAGTCCCTATTGTTTTTGCTACCTATTATGTTCCTGAGAGAGAGAGAGAGAGGTCTGAATATTGGAAGGTCTGGAAGATTGGCTGATTGTTCTAAGTGGAAAGGTGGATCCGAGAACGTCTTGAAAGACGGTCAGATAACGGATTGGAAAACTGATTGGGAAATGGATAACAGATAACAGATTGGGAAATAGATAACGGATGCAGCTTTAAGGGTAACTGATGCCGACAGAACCACCGACATCGGCCGAATAGTGACCGACATCGGCGGCTGTAGAATGGGGACAGAGGCTAATTTTAGCCTTTTTCCCATTCTTACATGTTGCCAGGGTCAAGGTTCATGGTAAAATAGTTGAGAGGGGCTAAATAGGCATGGGAGAATAAAATGGGGGTCATAAATGGGTTGTAGGGTGAGAGAGAGAAGAATTATTAATGTAAAATAAGTGATTATTTTAAATTAATAAGACATAGGTTAGGTGTGTCGAAGTGGACGAAGGGGACCAAGGGGGAGAGAATGGGGAGAGGATGACCAAAGGAGTAGACACGATTTTGGTGTCTACATACTTATCTATGTTTATTTGTAAAGGTTATTCTTGAGGAAGATTAATAGATTCATGAGAATATGGAGTATAATAGGGTTGATAAGGAATACAAAAGGGATTTTGACATACCTGATCTAACTCTCTTTGATATCTCTCCCAAGTCTCCTTCTCCAATGCAAAATTACACAACTTATTCATCTCTAATAGATCATTTTTCACAATTTTAAATAACCCACTCACTTCCTCATATTGAGAAGTTGAACATTTCTTTCACATGATAGTATCTTACTCTCCATCTCATCCATTCTTTCTTCAAAATAAGGTTGTTCATATGCATCATCATATCCATATGGTGAAGTGTAATCTGATCATAAGATTGATATGGTTCACAATGAGGGTAAGGGTCATACTCTTGATAGTAAGGATCATGAAAAGCTTGATAAGGCTATTGAAGCATATAGCTAAGGTCATAGTGAGGCTGATAAGGATCACTATATAACTGATATGACCTATCATACTCTTGATAATACTAATAATAAGACTAATAGGACTCTTGGTAAGGATGATAAGGCTGGTATGGTTCATTATAGGACTGATAAGGAGGTATAATATATAAATTTTCTTCATATCTAGCCATCAAACATCATCATGATAGTGAATTGAAAACACAACTTACATGGAATAGTTCCTAGACTGCTAGAACCATTTGATTAATCTTGGAGTTGCCACTAATGTTTTGAATTCCTCTAAAGTATGATCTATAGAATAAAAACACAAAAAATCCTTGAACTTTTTTTAACCTTGTTCCCACTGAGCATGATAAAAACTATTACCTCTTCAAACTTGTACCCTTATGAAGGTTGTTTTAGACCTTCACAGTTTAGAGTAACATGGAAACAATCCCAGGTTATGGGAGGCCTAATAGGTGGATTAGATCTGTAGATTCTAAGGTATATTTCCCCTTGATGTATCAATTAGGCTATCTAATCTACACTAGTAGCTTGCAAGGTAAAAGAGAAGAAGATAAATTGAAAGAAACCCTATCTAACTGAGGTGATGTACCAAATTGTCTCCTTCACTTACCTAACATGCAACAAGAAGGTTGAATTCAAACATGAACCTGATTACACTTCTCAAATGGAGAGTCTCCAAACATCAATATTTCACATAGAGTCTTAGATTGGTGCATGATCTAAGGAAATTTATCAATAGGTCTCTCAAAGACACTAAGGAAGGATCATAGTTGACATATATACCAAAATATTTAATCACACTATGCAACTTGTAAATATGATTAACCACATACAAATAGGTAAAGATGAGAGTACAAATGCAAGGAAGCATTCACTATCACTTGCATTCATCTACAAACCATGAGCATACACTAGTAAAAATCATTTAGGAGGCATGAACTTAGTTTTATTTAGTTCATAGATCCAATTACATATGTTTTTATGAGCATGGATATTCCAAAACTTAGGTTAAGTATTATTACAAATTCCCAAAATAGGCTTAATTATAGAGAGAGAGAGAGAGAAGGTAGCCCAAAATTAGGGGTGAATCATAAACTTAGTCTTCCCATAAATACCACATAGTACTTTCTATATTATTTATTTTTCCTCTTGGAAAATGGTGTAAGATATAGATATGATCTTTTTTGAATTTTTAAGAATTCTTCAGCATTAATTGGAGGAGTTTAACCAGTTGAAGTGCCTACATTCTTGCTTGCACACCTTATATACTAGCTTGATGATCTTCCTTGATGAATGAATCTTCTTCCTTGAAAATATGTCTTCTAGTCTTCATAAATTCCTCAATTAAAACCTTATACTCATCCACTTGTGAGGTCTCTCCACCTTTCTATGGTTGTTAGAATGCTCTTAAAGCATGTTTGACTATATCTCCTTGACTAGGCATAGGAGAGGAAAAGGTCTCTTTATTGATTATTGAGACTCCTTAAAAATTTGAATCCTCATTCCAATCAACCTATTGAATCTTTTCACTTTGAAGTGGTGTAGAAGACAAGGGATCACCTTAATTAAGCTTGTTGAAGAGTTCTTATATATTGATTTGGTGGTTGACTCCTTGAACTCCTTTTGCAATGAGGTGTAGAAGGTAGATATTTTGATTTTGCTTTAAACAAGGAAAATTAATTGAAGGTATGTCATATTTACATCATATCATAATTTTATCAAGTCACTTCAATCTATAAAACATTCAAAAAGACCTGATTTCACACCAAAACCTTGCATTTTCTCCCAATTCTTTATAGCCCTCTAAAAACGTAAACCTCCTTGTGAAGAAGAATGTATGAATTGCAATGCAGAAATAAAAACATTTTTTAGGACCCAGTATCCTCTTACATCTCCATTCAAATTTTAGGATCCAACTCTAAGTTTAAGTGTTTTTATCCCATTTTCTCTTTCAAATTAGGCCTAATTAGGCATCCTTGCCTAAAAACTAATATTTTTATAAAGATTTATCCCACATTATTGAAACCTCACAAAAGTTTTTGATTCACTTTACCTATCCTAACACCATCCTCCATGCCAAATTTGGGATTTTGAAACTTTGTGTAAGTAGGCAAACTAAAAAATGGCCAAAAAACTAGCCCTTCCTTAAGTCTGTTTTGGACTACCCTAAAAAATTAGGTTCGTTTGAGAACTTATTATTGTATTTTTTTTGGATTTAAAATTTTAAATACATCCAAAATAACATCTTATAATGGTTTTCATCTATTCATAGTCTTTAATACCTCATTTTAGGCCCAAAATCATAAAAAAGTACAATTTTACTTAAATTTGTACAAGTGAAGGTAAAAAATTTCATTTAAGGGACCTAATTGGAGTTATAAATTATTTTCATGTGTTATAAAGATCATTAAAACCAATTTAAATTTCTTAAGAAGTCCATTTCTCCAAACTAGTTAAAACTAGTCTTTTTGGTACTCTGTGAGTGCCTTATCATCTTAACGATGATTCATAAAGGAGATGAAACTAACTTGTGAAATAATGACTAAATTTTTAAGGGAATATACCTTGAAAATAAACCATAATATACTTGGACACCATGCATCTTCTCATGAAATATATGGACATCTCAAACTGTAACATGGGTTAGAAAACTGAACATTTGTGCAGTCAAGAGAGAAGTTAGCTCTTAAAGTGATATTTTGATGTTTGCTTAGATATATAAAAACATAATTAAGGTATATTACACACATTTTGGCTTTATATAATCATATTCATCATCCTTTATTCCCTTAATATCCTCTATAACATCTTTCTCATAAGCTTAGGGTTTGTAAGAAAAACCATGCTATTGACCCTAACTACTACATTTAGTTATTTTCACTCTACCTAAGACTTTATCAGAGATTTATGACATTATTGAGTTTTTAAACAACTCACTTAGTCTCTTTTATCATTATTATTTTTCATTATAATTCTATTTGACCCCTTTAAGACACTATGCATTATCAATGATCATGGTTAAAGACTGGTTATAGGTGACTTTCATTATTTCCTTGGCCTCTATTGAGAAATTTAATGTAAAAATACCTTGAATAGGCTTTCACATACCTATTTCATCTTTTATCACCTTGTTAAGGTTCTTAAACTCTCACCTTTCTCCCTCACATAAGATTTCTTCATGCATTTAGTACATAGGCCTCTATAACCTCGTTAGACATTATGACTAAGTTCATGAAAGATCTCTTGATTTAAATGATTATTTGTAAACTCATGTCTAAATTTACACTTTTCTATGCAATTTCTCATTCATCCAAACTTCAACTTCACCATTTTGCTTCACATCCATCTTCTTAACCCTAGAGACAAATTAAGCTCAATTAAGTTGACTTGTAGGTGGTCATTTGGAGTTCTTAGCCTTGAATGGAGAAGGTGAATAAAATTTAGAAATTTAATACATATCCACATACCTCCTTCACCTCAAGACACCTTATGAAATTTTTTACCCTTCAAGTTCTTCCTCTTGCTTAAGTTATCCTCACATGATCACATATAGGCTTGACATGTTGACTGTGATTATAGAGTTCCAAAGTAGATTTGACTTAATCACCCCCTTCTCAAGTCACTAATCTTCTCCTTGGTCCTAAATAGAGAAGTTTCTAGTCATTATATGTACCCCACTCATCCATCACATACATATTCCATGTAATCTTCATAAAATTTCACATTGCATTACAAGCTTACTATTTGAGAAAAAATACCATGGTTGTAGATGCACATTTGATGCTTTGAATTTAGATGTAAAATGCACCCTTATCCAAAAGTATCTTGGCTCTCTTAGTATTATAACTTCTTGAAAGTGTCTCCAATTATTCATACTCATAAAACTCTTCATGAGGCCTTTAATACTATCAAGTAGTCATAGGTATATAACAAGACTTTAAAGCCTTAGATTGTATTCTACCTCTTTGAGGTATTTAAGCATTTCTTCATCTTAAAATATCTTATTTGTTTGCTCAACTCACCTTATTTCTCCAAATATTATAAATACTTGTTATTGATATCATTTAGAGTTTTTAGTGAAAACCACTACCTCCATAACTATAATAGGATGCTTTCTTGATGTATTCTTATCGAGTGACTATTGTAGGTGTGTATTTTTACCATTATATAGATAGAGGACATATATGTGAAAGGTATCCAACATATTTTCAAGATGAATTTACCTTTTTGACACAAGATTCTTCAACTAGTCTTTGCATGTAGGCCCATATCTAGGATTATAAAGATTGAAACAAGATTAAGACCAAAACCTTAGAGTTTCCAAATTAACCATAATTCCTCTAAATTAATCTTAATAAACTCTTTTAGGTATTTTATGGGTGTAAATTTGCATGAGAATACCATATCAAATTGGAAAACCTTGTTATGGGCTTAAAATTTTATTAGGATAATCTCAAAACTTATAAGCAATGAAGACATCTTATTACCTTAAAATTTGCAATAAAAAATCCTTAAATAGTGCTAAAACATTCTTTAGGAACCTTGAGATGACCAAAATTGGTAATATATTGAATGGTTGACTGATGCAATGATCTCATATGATTTACCTTGGTCACCTTCATGCCTAAGTGCACAAAATTGAAACTTTTACAAGATGATACCTCTAACTTAGTTTTGTATAACCTTTATGACTGTTGCTCTATCTTTTCTTGACATAATCCTCATATCTCTTTAAGAACCTTCAAGGAGACCTTTTGGCACTTTTGATTGAAAGTATTTATTCTTAATTGATCATAATTATGAGGTTTGGGTTATTATTGATGATCTTTATATAAGCCTCTTTGTTCTATGGAATCAATCATAAGTTGATTTTAATCATGATCACACACACAGGCTTGCATTATCAGCATTTGAGCCTATAAGTGATCTCTTAAACTATGAGTGTCATTATCAACCTTAATAATTATAAAGTGTGATGGGGAATCACTCCATGCTCTTTCATATTTATTTTATTACTCCATGATCCCTGAAAACACCTCATTTTCCATATGTTTCTCTTACCTTATTCATTAAGAGCTTTCATGGAATAAGTCTCAAGTCATTGGTCATGAGTGATCTCTTGAGCCATGTTCTCTCATACATAATGTGGATCAATTTATTAAGATGACACAAGTTTATATATCCATCATTTACCTAATAATATCATGTTGGCCTCCTTGAGACCCTTTCATATTAGAAGCTAAATGGTGCTACCTACATCTTGACAATGACACCATTTCACTACAAACTATCTCAAGAAAGACATTTTCTCAAGGTGAAGGCACATGAACTCTTTGTTTAAATTTAATATGTGTATCATGATTTAGGTAAGAAATTATAACCCCTCAAAGATGAAAATTCTCACTTGATAACCCAAAAAATGATTCAAATCTACTTAAATATACCATTCACAAAGTCAACATAGAAGACTAGTTTGCTGTCATAATTACCTTATTAGAAAGAGTTAATTGATTAATAAAACATGGAATGAGTCCTATTTGACCATTAAATCATCTCAATATAACCATTTTTATCCATCGATTTTTGAAGTGAAGAATCAAGAGCAAACTTGGACCTTGTCTTAATGAATAAGCCATTGCAACCCCCTTATACTCTTAGCAATTATTAATAAATATGGGGGGGATGAATATGATAAAAAAATGCCATAAAATTTAAGTTAATTAGGGTCCTTATCATTTCCTAATATATTCTTTCTTGAAATTCTCTCATTTGACCATACCAACCAAAAACTACTGACCTTCAATGAGCTGGCAAAAAAGTCGATAAGGGAGAAAAGAAGGTTTTCTTCATTTTAGCACCTAAAAATTCGTCAAAACCATGGATTTTACCTTGAGGAAAAATATGAGGTCCTTAATATACTTTAAAGTGAATTACAACTTAGAAACGTGTATGGATGCTTCAAAAGAGCCTCTTTTAGCACTTAAAATGCCATAATCACTTAAGGAACCTGATGAAAATGCTACAAAAAGTGTTCATAAGGCATCAAAATGTCTAAATAGATACATCATGATGTTTTATATCATTCTTATGATGCTTAAATACCATAACCTTTCAAATCCTTCTCTAAAGCCATAAAAATATGTCTAAAATACAACACAAATGGACTATATGTAAGCAAAGAGTGTCATCAATAATTTTGAGCATTTGTAGAGCATGAAATGACCTTGACACATACTATGAGGCATTTTAAGACACTCTAGACTCTTTTCATCACTTGAATCAACTTGACATAAGTCATGAGGTGATTAAACAAACACAAAGCTATAATGAACACAACCTTAAACTTATAAAATATACATTAAACATTGATAATCAAGGTTTAAAGTAATCATTTCAGGGACATTACAAGGGTAACATAGTAACCAATAGGGAAATCTAGTATGACAATCAAAGTTTCAAATGATAGGGGTGAGAATTTGACCTAGAAGGCCAAATTTGTCAACATGATGCATTAGATCAAAGCTCTTTCATAGTTCACTAGGATACATTTGAGAGATGATGCCTCCAAAATAAATGCCTCTCCTAGGAGAAAAATGTCATCTATAAATTATTCCTAAGTGACTAGAACCATGTTTTGTGCCACCACTAGCCCATGACTTAAGTTCTATTATCTAGTATCTAGAATACCTCTACCCAAAATTTTAGCCATTAAACTAAATAGATAAGGGTATAAGGGGTCTCCTTGCCTAATATCCTAGTTGGATGAGAAGAAGCCTTTAGGGACTCTATTAATTAGTATGGAATATATAAGAGTAGAAATGCAATTTTGTATCAAACCCCTAATGTCTCCTTCAAATCCAAACTTATTTAGCATCTTATCTAAAAATCTCTATGATACTCTGTCATAGGCTTTATTTATAGCAATTTTAAGAAACATACCTACCTTGGTGGAGTTGGCCACAAAGTGTAGATTTTAATGGACAATTAGAATTTCATTTGTGATTTATCTGCCCACCATAAATTTGCCTTGTTGTTCTTCATAAACCCTTTAAGTAGGTATTAAAGATAGGTGGCAATGCTTTTCTAAAAAAAAATTAAGTTGTGGAGAAAATTCTTATGGGTCTAAATTCCTTCAATTGATCTGCACCTATTTTCTTTAGGATGAGGACTAGGAAAGTATTATTCAACTCTTTTAGGTAGGTTTTTACTCTGAATAATTCACATACCATGGCCTTCACCTCTATGTAAATTATGTTCCAAAAATTTTATAAGAAGAGGGGGGAAGCCATCTAGGCTAGGAGCCTTATTTCCTTCCATTGAGAATAATAATTTTATAAATACCTCTGGTGATGGGGGTTTTCAAATTTCATGATCATCTATTTAGGATATGGTATAGGGGAGGTTGTTCAACATATTATCCTCTACCTATCGGTCACTTGAGTCTATTTTTCTTAGCATATTTTTAAAGTTTTGAATGATTTATTCATTGATGACTTCTTCTTTTCTACATTTAGATCCATATTTGAGGAGGGGTTCAGAGATCCTATTAAATTTTATGTTTCTAGACATTTATTGGTGGAAAAATTTAGTGTTCCTATCCCCTTGTTTCAACCAAGTGCATATGGACTTTTGTTTTCATACGGTTTCCTCTTTAGCATCTAGGTTATGGAAGGAACTTAGAAGGTTCTTCTCAATATTAACCAAGTTTTCATCATTTCCATTTATTTCCATATATTCCTCCAAGATTCATAGGTCTTCTCCTATGTTATTATTTTGGATGAATATATCCCCAAAGAATTTTTTGTTCCAAACTCTAATTTTTTCTTTGATAAACTTGAGTTTTTTGGATAGAATGAATATGTTTGTTCCATCTAATGGTTCCCTTCACCATTTATGTATATAATTATGTATGTTCAGATGATATATCCACATGTTTTTTAATCTAAAAGGAAGTATTTTGGCTTTTTGAATTTTTTCTCCTTCAAAAATAATCATGTTATGGTCTAAGTTCTTAGAAGAGAGGAAAGAGAGATGGAAAAGTGTAAGTCCCATTTGAGGAAGACCAAGAATATATCAAGCCTAACTTGAATAAGAATTTTCCCCACCATTATGTTGGATTAGGGGAAATGATTACCTTTGAGGTTGACATCCACTAAACTGACATTGATGATGAAATTGTATAAATCTGCCATGTTATCCATAAAAGTGAGAGCTTCACCTTTCTTTTCCAATGGATTTATTGGAAATTTAAAATATCCTACCATTATCCATTTCCATTCAATACATATTTTTTAAAAACTGATCAATCTTTCCAAATTTTCTTTCACCTATTTATAGTGTTGGGAGCATAAATATTGGAGAGGATCCACTCTTCCTTAATATCTTTTTCTTTGAAAATGATATCCAGGTGGTGATTGTTTAAAGATAAAACTTCTCCATCTAGGATTTAAATGTCTCAAAGGATAGACAAACCTCCTAGTTCTGTATAAGATCTCATGTTAGTACAACCTGCATTGAACCAAAGTTTAATATTGTAGATGTTGAGAGTTGTCTAAGACATCTTAGTTTCTTGTAATGCAATTACTGAGCCGTTATGTTTCTTTTTCAAGTTTTTGACCAACGTTTGTTTATTAGGGTGGTTGGGTCCCCTTATGTTCCATGAAATGAGCTTAATTTTTAAACTTAGTAAAGTGTCCTTTAATGGGTTTTTAATTCCACTTAACTATTTCATTTATTGTTTCCTTTTTTTGGGCTGAGAGGTTAGACACCCTCCCTAAGGATCTAGGTATTTTGCCTACATCTATTTTATTTATTATTCTTTTAGATTTGATAGGGGTCCATTTGTCCTCTTCAGATTTGATAGTTGGTTTGGGCAAGGGGTAGTTGGAACATTGGACCTATTCATTAATTTTCTCCTTCCTAATCGATGCCTTGGATATAGGAGAACTTATGTCTCCACAAGGGGAGGGTAGGATATCCTTCTCATATTTACATAGAGGTAACTGATGTTGATCGATTGAGGTAGTTATTAATCAATCACATTTATTAAAAATAGGTTTAGGAATGGTTTTCTTGATATTATCCTAGTTAGGACAAAGTGGAGATTCATATGGGGAGGAAAGATTATCCACTAAAAGTCTACATAGGGGACCCGGGTTGAATATCTTGTCCTCTATCAATCTAGATAAAAAATGGGGGTTGAATACAAATTAGTTGGAGGGGGTAAGGGAGAGGCCATATCATAAGGGGATGAAAAGTGGTGGGGAGGGTTGATCAAGGAAGGGTGATCCACCAAAACTAAGAGGGTTTTTAAGGAGGAAACTTTAGCGTTAGGGATCAGGGAGGCATCAGTTGGAAGGGGGACACTAATTCCTTGGTAGGACCCTTGGAAAGAGAGGAGGGGGGTTTCATGATCATATATCCTTCATGATTAGAGCTTGGGTTTGGGGATACTCTAGAGGATAGTCTTTAGACATATTAATTAAGATGTATTTATTGAAAAATAAAGTAGAGTTTTCATACTCAATGGGTTGAGACCACTCACTATATTTTAATTTGATCTTGGTTATGTGGAGAAGTGGTTTGTCTACTAGAATGAATACATGGAAATGAACATATACCATTCTTCTTCTATATCTAGTGGTTGGGTCTATGGAAATGGTCTAGCCTAAAACTTTCACTATACCTATTATCATCTTAGGTTCCTATAATTCTAGGGGTGTTTTATGGAGTAGAACTCATGTGGGAATATCTTCAAGGGCCAAACTATCAGAGCTTGTTCCTTCCTTCCATTTCACAATGCTAACATTTGATTTTCCCATGAACGAAAGGCCTTTTATGAGGACTCTAAAATATTCTTCCTAGAGATTGAAGGTAATGAGGAAAAACTTCCTTGAAATGGATACCACTTCTATTTGGTACTTGTGGCACCATTTTTGTTAGCCTACTTTCAAAAGGAGTCGATGTTATGATAAAAACCATTGAATTTAACAAGAATGGATTTAGATGGTGTACTATTAGTTTTTTCACCACAACATTTCAAGAATTTGATGTAGTTCTCATCATTTTTATAGTGGGATCAGTATAGAAATTATAATGTTCTTGGTCAACATTTTTTTTGCCCATAACATGTTCTGCATAAGATAGTTTTGGTTGGGAACTTTTTAAAATATATAGGGCCTTGTCAAAAGAGTGGTCAGCTAAAACTTATATATTCATGACTTTATATCCCTTATCCTATTTTCCTAGTGGGGAGTCTATGTTTCCTTCACCTTGATACTATTTCACACATCCATCCCTTTATATCAAAATTTTAAATCCCTCCCCCCATTTTGATCCTTCTACTCCTTCTAGAGTCCACTCCATTCTATTATTATAGTTTGAAATTATTATCACAAGATAATTAAATGAAGATTTGATTGACAGAATAACATTTTAAAATTCCAAATTCTTATAATTATTGATTAATCCCACTCAATAAAGCTTAATATTCATCTAATATATAATTCCATAGATTTTAGAATTATCCTATTTTCCTAAATTCAAAATTAGAATATTTCCTCATAAATAGATGACATCATTAGGCAAAGTGTGCAAGTGAGTAAGGCTTATGATGTTTCTTACACCTTAATTACACACTTAAGGCAATTTCTTACACCTTACACACATAAAGGGGTTATCATTTGAATTTATTGCACCCCTATTATATACTCCAAGTTTCCATTAATGGAGTTTCTTACATTTACAACCTCCCATATTGATGAGGGTGATAATTAAGTCTCAACCCTCCACCTTGAGATGAGATGAAAGGTTCACAATGAGTTAGGAAATCTATAAATGCAATCCTCATCCTTTTCATTTTGTAAGCTCTCTTAAACTAAATTTACCATGACAAAATCATATTAGAGCTTCACAATTATCATGTCATTTCTAATCAAAATCAAGTGTAGATTAGGGGAAATTTTTCCTTTGAGTGGATTTGACATTTCCAAATATCTCTAGTACACAAGCCAAACACAAGCCTCTTCAATCTAGCAAGCAAAGGAGTCTTCAAAGAAGGTATAATGTGTTTATGTGATTTTATACTTGATTCACCTCTTATTTGACCTTGTTCAATCCTAGTGGATAGGATTAAAATATTATGTTCATGCAGTAGTCACTATTTTATTCACTAACATTATTTGGATTCCTATTATACATAATGTCACACTTGTTGGGACTCTTATGCACCCCATAAACTATTTTGGGCCCTCTTCATTCTTCTAGTTGTACTAATTAACCTAGTAATTAGATTAATTCACATATTTTTCTTTAAAAACTTGTTAATATATGTCCCAAGAGAAATTGGTAGTTTTTCCCTACTTATCAATGGTTTCATCCCCAAAATTGGTAGTTTTACTTAGTAAATTGGTGGTTTCAAATTTTAGTTTCTAATTTTATGTCATTTTGTAGGCCATCATAATTGGTTGTTTTACCTTGATAAATGAAAATTTTCACATCAAAATCTAAGATTCATAAATTAAAATAATGGGTTTAAAAATTCAATCGATGGATTAACAAATGAAATCGATGGATTCACCTTGATAATTAGTAAATTCACCACGTGCTACTATTTTTTGACATACATACCTTTCAGAGGCCATAAATTTTGACTTGGATGTCTATTTAACCTCTTATTTATGCCAAAATGAAGGTATAAAAAGGATGCATGCAACCATAATAGAAACATTATTTTGATTTCACTAAATTATTAGTTTTACCCTAATAAATTATGGATTCACTAAAATTGTTTTTCTATATTTTTGTGCCTATAGGAAAACAATTATTTCACCCCTAAAATTAGTGGGTTTTCCATGAAAATTGATGGTTTTACCCTTAAAATTAGTGGTTTTACACTGATTATTGGTAGTTTCTCCTTGATTATCAATAGTTTCACCTATTTCTTTCTCTAGTTTTTTTCTATAGGAATTATCAATTTCACCCTGATAAATGGTGATTTCATATTGTGAATAAAAAAATACGAGACTTAAAAAATCCTATTTTCAATATCCTTTAAAATTTAAAAACTAGATTAAAATCTTATAAGCACTTTTATTGTAGGACCTTGGCCAAAATAATGGGTTTTAGACCTAAAAACAAAGCACATTTTTTTTTAAGAGACTTCTATTTGAGCTTAAAATAAACACACCATTTAAATTTTGGTTTTAAAACTTGTTTATTTCTTGGTCATTTATTTTCTCACACTTATTTCATTTGATTTTTTCTTATGTGATTGTGCATTTCCTCCACAAATATGGGTGACCCATAAATGTGAAGGTGACCACCTTTTTATTTTGAGTGATTTACCTATTTTTTGTTTGCTTGACCCTCATGGGATTCTTAAAAATTAGAAAGATAATACCTTTCTCCTCCTATTTTAGGCTATATTATTGGGGTTTAATTACCTTCTTATAAGTATTTAGGTTATGATGACTGGAATTTCATCCCTAAACATTTTTACTAGTCCCATACATTTGATGTAAGATACAAATTATTTTTAGATGTCTTAGGGTTTAGTGAAATTCCCTAAAAAGGTTTTCGTGAAAGCAATGAGTTAAATCCCAATGTTATACCATTATACCAATCAATGAATCTAGGGTCTCTTTGATAGGTGATGTGTCCCACTATGAATAACCCAACACCTTCTTCTCTTATTTAACAAATTTTGTGCCCTTTGAGGACCATATATAAATCCAACAAAAACTTTAGATTAAGACCTATTAGCCATAAAAATTTCACTAGTGCAGGGGTGCAAATATAACAACCCTCAAACATTGTCTCACACATATGGACTTTGAGAGGTGGTAGATCTTCCACCTACAATTAAAATTTTTTATTAAAATGAATCTTTAATTTATCATCTCAAAGTGAGTATACTAAAGGCTTGATGATTGTGAAGCACTCCTGATTTACCACTAAAATAGGCTCATGTACTTAGATGATTGTTTTCTTGTATTTTGTGACAATAAATAATCTTGTATTCAAACCAAGTCAAAACAAAAATTTTAAGTATAAATATTTTCATAACACACCTATAATATGAGGCGTTACTCTACCCAAATTTTGGGCCATATTTATCTCATATTAGAGTTATGATAATCAAATTGTACCATTACATTATCTACATGGTACCATTATATTGTCCAATTCAATTATAATTTCAAAACCAAGGTCAAAATTCTTATCTAAACATGTTTTTATGTCTTTCATTTATTCCAAACCTACTCCTAGTTCTAAATCTAATTCTAAGGTCAAATCAATCCTAGAACAAATTCTAAAATTTTGTCTAAACCATGTCATTATGTTATCAATTTTGAACCAAGTTATAGTTCCAAAAAATTACAATTCAAATCCAAAACCAATTCAAACTGAAGATCCAAATTCTTTTCCAAATCATTATAATTATGATGTCCATTTTGTTTCAAACCAAATCTAAATTCCAATTCTAGTTCCTATCCCAAAGTCAATAGTCAACCAAGGTTAACTATTCAAAAGTCAAACAAGGTCAAACATTTCATTTTCAATAATTTAAAACCTAGTTTAGTTAAGGTCAAACATTATAATCAAACCAATCTCAATCACTTTCAATAGCTAAACATTGAACACTTACATCTTTTGTGAGACACAAACACTTGAAAGCATTCGATATACCAAGATTTGTGCACCCTTTTGGAAACAAGTTTGATTCACATACCTTTCCTATTTGGATACTTGTGTTTAAAAAAATGTATTAAACTATTCTATTTTTACATTTCCATTGATATACCCATTTAAACATTCAATGTCTACCAAAGTCAACTACAACTTTAAAATCTAAATCAAGTCAACTTTGACAAAGAAGCCAAATCAGGATCATCAAGAACCATGTACTAATATATTTAGGTTCACCTTGAACCACATTAAAATATATTCAAGTTAAACTTGAACCATATTCTAATCCAATCATGTTCATCTTGAACCATATTCTAATTTTAATGTCAAACTAGGTCTATTTCAACCAAATCCAATTACCCTAAATCAGCTACATGCCAACTCAAACCACTTATTTTATTTTCATTAAATATCATGCACCTATTAGTTGAGAATGATAAACTCATATCATCCATCCTTTCTTTCATTTGAATCATACCAGTCCAATCTGCCAATTTGGGGCAATTCCAATCTAAGCTAATTCCTCCCTATTTGGGGTAATTCTAATGTAGTCTATTCTACCCTATTTGGGGCAACTCCAATCTAGTTTATTCTTCCCTATTTATATATAATTAAATATAATTAAATTAAACCAATACCATCCTTGTTGGGCCCATTCTTATTAAACCAATTTACACTCTTTGGGTTTTAATTTATTCCAATCTATTCCCCTTACATGTATCCTTTCTTGGGGGTATTAATTTAAGGTTAATCTGAGTCATGTAATTTTGTGATAATAAACCAATTATAGCATGGCAATTTCATACATCAAAATTTTATATATAAATTCTTATAGATTATCCAAAACCTATCTCACTTTGCATTTACTTTTGGCATTTCATCTAGTAGTCTATAAGCCGATTTGGTCTTACAACCACAACAAATCCAATAGTCTAGACCTACTATGTCATTTCCCATCCAAGGTCCCTTATATATTAATATCCAAACATGTTGAAGTCTAATAACTATTTTATCTATATATGTCATGATCTCCTTCTCAAGCATGATAAAATATGTCCACTTTCAAATCAATACCAAGAGAGTCAATGCATTATCAACATTTTTGTCCACCCATCTATGACTAGACCCAAAGCATTGTTGGTCCAAATTTATTGATGAAGGACCTCTACATAACATAGGACCCATATTTTATGATCCCATATTTTAAAGGCCCATTATTATTGAATAACATCATATTATTCATCCATTGTCAAACATTCCCCATTTCAAAAACTTCTTTGATCCCAAATCCTTCATTTCCAAGTGAAAGGTGAATAATGTACTTATGGACAAAATAGTCCAACATTCCCTCTTTATGGCTACATAAAAATTATAAGTAGGTTCAATTTTAAAACCAACATTCTTTTTATCATCAACATCATAATTAGGTTTCATTCTGAAACCAATATCATATTTAGTGTTAGAAGCAGAATCAACATCAGTATCAACATTAGATTCAAATCCCCTTAAGTCAAAATAAAATTTAGAATCATAATATATTAGTGGATATATGAAATTGGATATACTCATTTACTTGACCCATTTTAATCTAAATCAACTTTAGAATTAACATACATTAATAGTTATTCTAAAATTGGCTACATACTCTTGGCAGATTAGTTTGAATACATTGGTGATCCTTCCATGTGTTTTAAGGAAGATTCCTTCAAAATCGACACAAGTTTTCTTAGTATCCTTTACAAAGATTATTAACCTTTTGTCCTCTCATTGATATTGTCCATTATCTTTAAACCAATTGACTTAGCCATTATATTAATATTCCACTGCCCACAAATGTCAATTGGAACTAACATAATAAAAAATTATTGAAATTATTCCATGGTGACATTTCAGTGGAATTTTTTTTGGCGAACTAAGACAACATTTAATCAAAATAAAAATTTCTTAGTGAAACCTTATTTGAGGATCTAAGAGACAATCAAATTCTAAATTCATCATATTATAGTAAGACCTTATTTGAGGCACTAGATGATAATAAAAAAATTAGAATCTTTTAATGAAGCCTTATTTAAGGTGATAAGGGACAATCAAAATGAATTATAAAAATCCCTTAGTGAAACCATATTTAAGGTATTATTGGACAATCCAAATCAAAACAATCAAGAAGACTTTGTTGGTGGAAACCTCTTTCAGGTGTCAATAGTTGAACTAATTATTTATTCTTTACTTGAATAAATTATCGAATTCAATATTGTCACAATAAATAATCCACAACATATTAAAATTACAAGTTCTCTCAGGTCTAAATAACATAAAAATAATATGGTCATATTGAGATAATTTCTAAAGGTCTTTGGCCCCACCATAACCAAAATTTTGTTGAATCTAGAATCAACAATAATGTGTGTGCCTCAAAATACCAATATTCATTTTTTCCCAACCATTACATATTCCATTGTGATCTTATTATTCATCCAAGACCTATATTACATTATCCAATCGAATCCTTATTCCAATGCCTATCCTTATTTACCCTTTATAGTGACACTCTTTTTTTAGAGTCTACGAATACATCTTATCTAGAGGTTTGGAGGAAGAAAAATCATAACCAATGAAGATCATGATAATGGTATTATAGTTCATATCAAAAGAAAGATCTAGATAGAGATATTATTCTAAACAGGTATTAGATAATAAAAGGTCTACATTACGCATTTCATAATCATCCATTGTGTTGAGATGATAATAAAATAAATTAATTAATAAAAATCCAATCAAAAGGAAAAGAGAGAAATATTTCATCCAATGGTGAAAACCATGCATATGGCACCTTAGGCAAGTACCATGATGAAAACCAGGTATCTAACATCATGCATAAATATTTTTTTGTCTATAAATACCTTGACAATTTGGGGAACCTCATATATTTGAAAACCATTCCATTTAATTCCAACCATTTTAGGTGTTCAAACATATTCATCCCATCCCATCATATTGTGACCATCAGTCTTCTCATCTTAACCTTGTTACAGAAGTATAAGGTCTATTGAGACCTGTTTAGGAAAAATTATGCCATATTACCCACATGATACTTTGATGATTGGACAAATTTGGTTCTCATGTGACATGGTTCTTAGATATTCCTAGTCCCTTCCCTCATTTTCATCTATTATTATCCACCTTTATCCATTTTTCCTTCATTCATTATTATCCCCCATTTTAGATTTTTATAGTAGCTTGAGGACCATTCAGACTATGTAGGTAGTGATCAATTTTAAGGTCAATTCAACCACCCCCTTTCCACACTCTTACTATTTTTTGATTAATTTAAACCATACTCTTTCCATTTTGTAATCAATTTAAGCCATACTTTCATCATTTTATGAGTATTTTAAGCCTACGCTCTCACCATTTTATGAGATAAAAAATTCTATATCTTTTAATCCTCCATTTAGTTGAGATGTCAAAAACACAAAAACATTTCAAAACAATCTAAAAATCCTAAAAATTACAAAAGGGTTAAATATTCACAAGAGATATAATACCAAAAAAACATAAACATTTAAAAAGGGATTAAAATCCCCACAAGAGATATAAAGCCACACAATCCAAAAACATTTATCTTGTCCTAAATCTAGTCATTATCCTTGATTTTCATTGAGTCACTCATTTTAGTAACCATTGGGATGTATCCTTCCCAAATCCACCCTACTAGGGCAGACTCATTATTGGTTATAATGATTTCAATCACCTTGAGATGTTTCCTTCCCTTTCATTTATCCTTTCTTTGGGACACCATCTATTTAATGGTATCATTGAGACTTCACACATGGATTTTGACTTGGTTAAACCATAAGATGTTTTTTTAATTTTATTTTCAAGTTTTTGTGTATGCTTTCTTATTTACTTATTTTTTTACTTTTCATGGTTGTTTCCTCAACTTGATACATTATGCCAATAGGTTCATCATCATGGTGCTTCATATCATGTAGTTTTATTTGAGTTTATTCATTGAGATACATAAGAATTTCCATCATGGATTATATCATTGATGCATTGTCATAAATTATCTATTGGATTGGGGGTCAGTCTTTATGCACATTACAGCCTAGTCATAATGGTGTTTTATATCATCATGTGATACATTAAAAATCAAGTACTTGAGGTCTAAAAAATAATGTCACAATAAAAATATAATTTCCAACCAATCCAAACCCAAATAACTAAATCATATGGATAATATATATGTTACTCATGGTACATGTACAAATGAGCATATACGAAAATTCATAATCATGCCTTTATCATTTTTTATCCTACTTTTTGGGAGAACTAAATCATCTTGAGGTACCTTTGGACTATGTAGGTAGCACTCCATTCCATTTATTTTATGGGGTAATCTTAGCCACCATTATCCCATTATTATTCAACCATTATTATCTTCTTCCAATCATCTCTTTCATTACCTTTGATCATTCTCATGTGTTTGGTATTTCTGTCTTATTCATTATTTGAACAATTAGTATACCATCACACTGACATTTTCATCATTCATATCATCATTAATTTATGCAATATGTTAAATCCTTGAGCTATGTTTGTTGATCAATGATCAAATCTACCTTACTGGGTAAAATTAATTATAATGATCAATGATTAAATCCTCCCTACTAGGAAGATAATGTAGACTGATCAACAATCAAATCCACCTATTGGGGCAAACCATTAGTCAATCAATCTCCCCTATTTAGATCATTTCAATCATTTAATATTTCTTCTAATTCCAAGCCTACAACTTTTTCCATGTTTAGGGCAAGTCAAAGTATGCCACTTATTTTGGTATACATCCTTCTCACTTCCCCCCACCTTGGGGGTAATTCAATTTTATTATTCTCAAACATTAAAAATCAAAGAATGCAATCATTATCTCATTTTGGTTAGTCACATTCATGTGTTAATTTCACTCTTATTATTTATTTTTCCTATCTTTTTCGAGATCCCATCCATGTATTTCACCCCTACATGCCCATTCAATGGGGAATCATGGGTCACTAAGTATTTCTTCATCTATTTTTTAAACTTATTATTAACTAATTTTTCATTATTTAAAAATATGTTACTTTGTCTATGTCTTACAAGGTCTTCTCAGATAGGAGGAAAATGCAGACACTTCATTTTCATCACTTCCATGTCAAAATTACAATGGAATGAATTTTTAGAATAATGTACAAATCTAGTCATAAATCATCAAATAAGCTGATTATTCACATAATTCCTAATTTTATCTGAGATTGTAATGACACATTCTTGATTGGGGTAATGCATTGTATCACAACATTTAATTTGACCTAATCATTTCAAATCAAATAGATCCTTTGTAAGTGTTTTTATAGGCCAATTAAATGAATATTTTATTGTAAAATGAACATTGAAAATTTCCACTATTTTTATAATTAAGTATTAATCCTACTTAATTAGTAAAATATTATTCTAATAGAAAATTCCATGAATTTAGAATTATCTATTTTATAAATGAACAAATTGAATTATTACCTCATCTAAGGTGACATCATCATACCAAGTATGCAAGTAAGATATCTTAAAATATCTTACACACTATTCCTCTTACATCCCTCTTACACACTATTCCTCTTACACCCCTCTTACACACTTAAATAGGGGTCATGATTTGAATTTCATACATTTATATGGCATACTCCATCTATTTTATTCTACACTCCATCTCTCTCATTTATGAGAATGGAGGACTAAACTTGGGACCTTGATCTTCAACTCAAGATGGATGATACTCATTTGATCATCAATTATATAAATTGAGGGCCTTTTTCCATTATAAAAATATCTCTTGAACTAAAATTACCATTCCAAAATAATATTAGATCTTAATAATTCTCATGTTATTCCCAAGCCAAATCAAGTGTAGATAATGGGAAATGATTCCTATGAGTGGAGTTGATAGTTATAAATATCTCCAGTCTATAATTTGAGCACAATCATATTCAAACCATAAATAAAATGGGTCTCTAAATAAGGTATAATTTTCTTATGTCCCTTTTTAATTGATTTAGTTCTTGTTTCACCTTGTTCAATCCTAGTGGATAGGCTTAGAGTGTTATGTTCATGAAATTATTTTTGGCTTCTCCACTGAAAATGAACTAACCCTCTCTAGGTTATTATTATATAATACCTTCATTGGATTGAGAATGAAATTCTCTCTATGAAAAATACATTTATTCTATATAAAATTTCTTGAAGTTATCAACCTTCACTAGGAAAAAACAATAATTTACTCATCACTATACAATTTTTTTGATTCATTTAATATGTTTGGCCAATAGATAATTTTAATGTTGTACCTTTATTTATCTACTATTGGATGATTAATTAATAATTATACATACATAACTAGTGTATTTAATTTATTTATATCCTCTCTTTACATAATAGAAAGATATAAGGCCTTGAAAATTTCAATTCAATCACAAAATATGTGTTTATAGTGCATTAGCCAATCGTCATTCAACTAATATTGGTTCTACACTTGATTAAATATAATATCTACATCTTCATAAGATCTAAGGTTTTTTATAGTCATTTTTTTATCCACTTAGAGTCCCAAAACTTACACCTCATATTTATCCATTTTTTTACATTCAAACTATAGTTCATATTAGAATGGAAATAAATATGAGGAGAAATAAAAATGACTCAAGAACCTAATAATATAAATCAATTCCCTCCATCATTATATAAATTACATATATAATTTATTTCACCTTAAATAAATTTAAAAATATCCATGTCTTGCTCCATCATCATCATATATGTAAAAAGGCTTATTTTCTCATAGTGAATATATGCCCAATGATCTTCTAAATTTTTCAAAAGGTTATTAAATTTTGAATAAGATGTCAACTTTTCCTCAAAATTATTGAATAGGATCATAGTGTGAGCCTAATATAGTAGAAATTAAAAACCAAGATGCTTTCCAAATATCATACTAAATAGCATTCTAAATCTGGGAGGAATACCCACCACTAAGATAGATTTTTTTAATCTCCTTTTGAGAATGGATGCTAGAGCCACTTGAGCATCTTTAATTTTAATAATTAGAGGCACTTGCATTATCTCCATTAAAAAATAATGTAAATTATTTTTATGACATTCTAATCCTAAATCTTGCACCATGTTGGCTAGCATCACATTGTCTAAATCTCTTGAAATAATGATCTAGTTATTCAACAAAAAACCTCTAACAAAAAATAAATATACGTGTATTTATTTTATAGTTTAGTCCTTTGACATATTATTTTATGGAGTATCATCAACACAACTAGTAATAACACTTCGGGAAGATGTTTTGGAGGTACTAAGACTATCTCTTTGGATGAACCTAACTAGTTATTCAATTTGGTATGGGTTTGACTTAAGATATTTAATTTGGGAGACCTAAGTATTGGTATTGTTTATATTTTCAAATATATAAAAAAAAGAGGCACAAAAATTGAATATTCATAATTGAAGACATTAAAAGCATAATAAATACGTCCTCTCTTCTTAGGTTATTTTTCATTTGAAAAGTTTGGTAATGGCATACCAGTATTAAGGATATAATTTTGAGGAGGTGTTTTGGGAGGATCCTTCATTTTAACATTATATTTCTTATTTTTTGACCTTGTGAACACATCTTAAGAATGAACTTTCATTTACTCAACATTTTCATCATGCTTTTCATAATTAGGTTTAGACTCAAGGTAACCCATCATAGAGTTTCCATTTGGTTATTAAATTTTAGGCTCATAGGTGTTCAAATCACCTTCTTATGATGGGTCTCTAATGGTGCATAAATATATCACTATCATAATCTATAGATATATGTAACCATATATAATATTAGTGTCATGAAAAGCACATGAAAATTGAATTTTTTAGGATCTACTTTGAATGCAAGAATTGGAGGTAGTGATGGAATGTGAGTGAAAATTTTATTATTATATGGAGAATAAGATCCCCTTACACATATTCATAAGGAGTGCCCTGATTAGCATGAACTATTATTTTTTAAAATCCAAAAAACTAATTACCAATTTATAAATAAGAACATCTATTAATTTTTCCCTTGCTCTTGAATGTATCATTTTTTAATTTTTTTATCCAAGACTAGACCATATTCTATTTCTATATCTTTTGGAAAGCTCCAAGGTTGGTAGGTAGTTTATTTATAGGAATAAAATTATAAAGTCTTTAATCATTGAATAAAAATCAATTCTAATTTTATGGAGTGGGTATAGTGTTATGAGGTATTTCATTTATCAATTTATTGAACTTGGATATGAACTCCCTCATGGGTTCATTGATTTCCTTATAATTTTGTGTAATTTGAGATAATAACACGTGTTCATCCTATTATAGCTTAAACCTCTCTCAAATTTGGTTTTATTAGTATTATATTATATAATAAATCCATGTTAGAGATGATGGAAACATTTACCTATCCTTCACTCAAAATCTCAAAAAATAGTTTGACCCCTACATCTTCATTTTATATGAAAAAAACATTATAAGAAATAATAAAAATTTGATATATCCTCATTAAATTATTTTTTAATATCATAAATAAACTTAGGAAGATAACTTTATGAGCCTAAATGTAACTCATGAAGTTGGAAACCCAAATCCAAAGGCCAAACTTGTGCACCCCATGGTATAATTGCAGTTGCCATGATTTGAAAATTAGTGGTAATTAGAAAAAGGATATTTTTGAAATGAGAAATATTTATTTATGTTGAAATAATTCTTATTATATTTTCTAAGGTGAGTTCTAAAACTATATTCTTATTGAAAAATAAAAATGGGCCTAAAGACTACTTATTTTACTAGCTCTAGTAAATATTTTTTTAACTAGGGTGACAAGAAAGGTGTAAATTTGAATAGTTGAGAAGGACAAAAATTATTTACACAATTTTTTTATTATATTTAAATTAATTTATTGGTATGTAATAACACTCAACTTATGTTCTTATATGAATTAATGAGTGATGATTTTTGTGTGTATCATTTAAATACCTAACATTTATATGGTAATTACCAAAAAATGTTGTTGAAATATTTAAGGCTATGAAAATAGATTTTTTCTCACAATAATAAGGCAGAAAAAATCCCTCATTTTTTTTATTTGATATGGTAAATGCCAGGTTTTACAAGGACCTAGGTTTAAAAAAAAATCCCTCCTTTATTATAAGGGTATTTTTCCTTTATTTAAAGTAGGAAAATACTAGAAGTAAATTATGTACAATATGCACAAGTGAAATTTTGAGGTAGGTTTGTTTCTTTCAAATTTCAAAAGAAAATTAAAACAAAATGGAATATGAAGGGACATGTACAAATATTATAACCTATATTTTATCCTTGAATGAAATAAACTTACTCATTTAAATGTAGACAATTAAACCTAAAAAACTATAGCATAAGAAAAAAAAGAAAGACATATGTTAAGAATAAGATTAAATTATATCAACAAAAATATTGTAATACACTTTGTGTTATTTATTGGAAATGAATAAAAAGTTTTATTTTCTCTTCCTTTCAACCAAAAATTTTTTTAGTATCAAAAATTATCATTTACAATGGCCATTTATGCTATTTATAATTCATAACGAAATGTGTTGATCCTTCATATTCTTGTAAATGTTCTTTTCAAGATTAATATTTTAATTTTGTATTCACTTTTCAATTTTTGATAAAGTGACTTAAATATTAAAAAATGTAATACATTTTTAATTTATAGACATAAAAAAGGTGAAATAGATGCAAAATAAAATAAGGTGAGTTAGCAAAGGATCTCTGACTGGTGGGCCCATTATTTGTGACAATCTCTAACTTGGTTTTTTTCTCTTTTTTCTTACACATCTTCCACACCTTGATCTTGTTTCAGGCCTCCAAAATGAAATATCATTTGGGAAACATTGTGTTCTTATAATGAACCAACCATCTAGTATTGATGAAGATTATGATGTTTGGAAATTCAAAGAACTCTATAAGACTTTTATTTAATTACTCCAAAGAAACATTGATTTCACTAAGTTTACTCATTATGGTGATGTTAATAGTACATTCCTTGAATATCCTATATTTGATAAATTTTCTAAATTTGTATTTTAACTCAGTTGGAAAAAGTTATCTAGAACCATATTCCTTGGAAAATTCAAAATAAATATCCCAAATATTAGAGCAAGCTTCATTGAGCCTCTTGTGATTGTCTTATAATGATCTATCAAAACTTTTGTGTCCATATTTAGAATATAAATCTTGTGCAACATCATTTACAACCAATCATAAGAGATATCATTCTCTAGTCTATCAAATATGCCCCTTTTTACAATAAAATATACATCACTTGATAAAATTTATTCTAAATATTTCTTAATTCCCTCTCACATTTATAATTATATATTATGATATTGGATCTATTGATCCACCTAGTCACACTAAATAATCCCAATTTATTTAAGGAATTTATTACCTCATTAATGTATTTTAATCCATTCAATAATAATTATCTAACCAATATTCAAGGGTATTACCAAATATGTTGTATCTGATTATGTTTGAAATTTATTCCTTTATGAATTCTTAGTATTTGTACTGAAGCATTGGAATGAAATGTTGACTGGGTATCAACAAGAATAGGAAATCGTTGACTTATCTGGTAAGTTGAAGAATTTTGTTCTAAGGTCAACTCCTTTTTATCTAATATATTGATAATTATTTTTTATCTCCCTAAGATTGTGTGTGTCATTTTTATGATTTGGCATCCCTAATGGAATTATCTTCAGATTATAGTCATTAATTTTCATCTCCCTTATGCTCTTTTCTAAGATAGGCTTTGCAATCTCCATAGAATGGGCCCCAAATGGGTTTGATACTAGCATATATGTATTATTTTATTTCAATGGAAGTGGTTTTTTTTTTTAGATATACAACTACATTAAAATATGGAATTGTTATCTCAACTAACTTTTATTCTTTCCTAACAATGACTACACACATTGGAATGAAGCGTTGTTAAAACTAAAAACCTATGTTTTTTATTATGAATAAGTTATAGGTGAAATATTTTTAATTAGATATATGTAATAATGATAAAGTGTAATTTGAGGATAAAATTATAAATTATAGCTGTATAATAAGTAACTTGAGTTTCCATGATATCATTAAATTTATCTAATCCTTGAATAGAATAAATGTATTACTGTAGAGTGTTATGAATCAAAAGTGAAGCATTACCCATATCAACAAAAACATCCATATAAATTTGAGTAAGAGTTTTTTAGAGGTGGTTATGCCTCTTTAATTTTAATTTCACTATCATGAAATCACCCCATCTATCAATTTTATTGATTCAGGTCTTTTCCATCACCACATCCCTGATGGTGACTATTGGGTGAGAGGTGGAAAAAGTGTACTAGTTCTAATGAATATAAATGTTTATGTTGTGGATTATTTATGAGGAGATAAATACTTATAATTCATATAAATATTTTCTTGTATGAAGTCTAATATTTATTATTAAACCATTCAAATCAGTTGTTGAGTATTATTTGATTTCAAAATTGTAGGTCAGTGATCTCTTATGAAGACTAGTTCAGTTGGAGAAATGTTGCTGACATGAAATTTTATGTATATATGAGATAAAGTGTTTTTATTCCATAATCCACCATTAATTTAAAGACCCATATGGTTGTATATTATTTTATCAAATATGGGATCAGTTAGGCCTAATCCCATCTTCTCATTTTGTATTCATCAGCATAGTTTGTAATCTTAAAAATGAGACATATTTGTGTAGATGGGAGCTATACCAAGGTGGGATTTGGCATACCAATTAATATAAAAAAGGATATATAATTATAAATATTCAATGTAAATGTATATTTCTCATCTCAATGTTTTACACATCATTCACACTTACACTTCTATAATTATAATGGTTGATTGTAATTGGAAAATTATTTTCTACCACATGCCTTTTTCTACATATTTTATGTACATCATATAGGTGCCTACACAAAATTATAAATAGGACCTCTTACTCAAAATTAATGATAGATTTAAGGGACAACATTCAAATACATCAACCCTGATGTGTGCATATTTTGGGAACTAAATAAAATAACTCACTTATTACATGATAATTTTGTATCCTTCTTCATATATCCTTGTTCAATAGTCCTAATTAAGAACATAGAATATCCTCATTAAAAATATTCATTGATGTATCTTAAGTGTTTATTTCTTTTTTTGAGGATTAGCTATATGTAATACATGTTTAATTTAGTTATATGACTAAAGTTTCCCTATGAGCTAAGGATAGGAAATATTCTTAGAACTACCAATAAGTATGCCTTTTTTTACTTCATATTAAATGTCGTTTTGACATTTATCTACATAATTTTCCATGCAAATCATCATTATTAATGTTTCCCTAATCAATAAATTATTTCATATCACACATGATGGTCATGGCCAAGAGCATCCAAGGCTAAAATTATATAGTAATATATATTTCCCACCACCTTTTTCAAAAGAGTAATCATGTCTTATATTTCCTCCTTAAAATATGATTTTAAATATTGGGCATTTTTTATAGGCCCCTCCTTTTCTTTTTAATCTATCCAACATCAATGGTCAAGAGGTATTGATCAAGTTTTTATCCTAACAATCTTAGATAACTTTCTCCATCATCTTTGATTATGAATATAGAGATGGAATCTTGAAGGTGATATCAATGATTTTCCATCTATATTTCCCATCAACACATTATTTTTGGATCAAATCTTCCTCATATCTATAGTGTAGTGTTTTGCATAGATGAACATTAAGTTTATGTAAAAATGGAGATGGGAACTTAGTAACTTTTATTAGACTTATTTGTGATTAGAGAACAAGAATACCAAAAGGCACATATAAATTGATATTTTTATGAAACTATTTTAGATTGGGAATCATTGATTTCAATAACATTGATCTCAAGGACATACATGGGTTCAAAACCCATGTACATGAATTTCATTTTTTCACATTTTTTAGCATGGAAATAAACCTTAGAAACCACTTCAAGTTTTTTATATAGATATAAAGGTATAAAATTTTATGCACATGTGAAGGGCATGTGACAGTGGTCATGAAAAATTATGTTTCACCTCTTAACACCTTTCTAGGAATCTACAGGGGTTGGTCAAAACTTTGGTGTACCCATGTTGTGTCAATATTATATTTTATTGTTAAATTCTTAAAAAAAATAGAAATATAATAGAGGCATGGATGATAATCCTATAATGAGAGAAAAAAATCTTGTAATTTTGATATTTTACACTTTTTTATCTAAATAGGAGAGAAACATAGTTTTGGGGCAACACAGATACACAAAGTGAGAAGATTAGGCACACACAAAGTTTTTATGTATATTGGGAATAGAACATTATTATTTATATAAAAAATTTACCTAGGTTAGCATTTAGTTTCCCCACATCCTCATGTGCACATGTTAAAATTTTCATGATTAGGCATCTTGGTTGGCCTAACATCCTATGTGTGTTGGACACAAAATTGTGATCTAATCCTTGAATAGAAGAAATGTATTACTGTAGAGTGTTATGAATAAAAATTGAAGCATTACCCATATCAAAAATAAAATCCATATAACTTAGAGTAAGTTTTTTTTTGAGGTGGTTAGGCCTCTTCAATTTTAATTTCACTTTCATGAAATCACCCCATCTATAAGTTTTACTAATTCAGGTCTTTTCCATCACCACACCCTTGACAGTGATTATTGGGTGAGAGGTGGGAAAAGTGTACTAGTTCCAATGAATCTTAATGTTTGTGTGGTAAATTTTTTGTGAGGAGATAAATACTTAGACTTAATATAACTATTTTCTTGTATGAAATCTAATATTTCTTATTAAACCATTCAAATCAGTTGTTGAGTATTATTTGATTTCAAAATTATAGGTCAGTGATCTCCTATGAAGACTAGTTCAATTGGAGAATTATTACTAGCATAATTTTTTATGTATATATGGGATCAAGTAATTGTATTCCATAATTCACCATTACTTTAAAGACTCATATGTTTGTATATGATTTTATTAAATCTGGGATCAATTAGGCCTAATCCCATCTTCTCACTTTGTATTCATCAAACATAATCTATAATCTATAATTTTATGTACATCAGATAGGTGCCTACAAAAAATTAGCAATAGGACCTCTTACTCAAAATCACTTATAGATTGAAGGGATAACCTTCAAATAAATCAACCCTGATGTATGCATATTTTCGGAACTAAATAAAGTAACTCACGTATTACATGATAATTTTGTATCCTTATTCATATATCCTTGTTCAATAGTCCTCATTAAGCACACATAATATCCTCATTAAAAAATATTCATTGACGTATCTTAAGTGTTTATTTCTTTGAGGATTAACTATATGTAATACACATGTACTTTAATTAAATGACAAAATTTTCCCTATGAGCCAAGGATAGGAAATATTCTTAGAACTACCAATAAGAATGACATTTATTACTTCATATAAAATATCCTTTTGACATTTATCTTCATGATTTTCCATGCAAATCATCACTACTAATGTTTCCTTAATTAATGAATTATTTCATATCACACATGATGGTCATGGCTAAGAGCATTTAAGGCTAAAATTATATATTAATATATTTTTCCTACCACCTTTTTCAAAATAGTAATCATGTCTTATAATTCCTCCTTAAAATATGATTTTAAATATTAGGCATTTTTTATAGGCCCCTCCTTTTATTTTTATCCATCCAACATCAATGGTCAAAAGGTGTTGATAATTTTTTTATCCTAATAATATTAGATAACCTTTTCTATCATATTTGAGTATGAATCTAGAGATGGAATCCTAAAGGTGATATCAATGATTTTCCATCTATCTTTCCCATCAACACATTATGTTTGGATCAAATCTTCCTTGTATCTATATTGTAGTGTTTTGTGTAGGTGAACATCAAGCTTATGCATTAAATGGAGATGGGAACCTAGTAGCTTTTAGTAGACTTATTTATGATAATATAAAAATAATAATAAAAGCCACATATAAATTTATATTTTTATGAAACTATTTTAGATTGGGAATCATTGATTTCAAGAACATTGATTTCAAAGACATACACGGGTTCAAAACCCATGTACTTGAACTTCATTTTTTCACAGTTTTTAACATGTAAATAAACCTTATAAATCACTTGGATATTTTTGTATAGATATAAAGGTATAAAATTTTATGTACATGTGAAGGGCATGTGACAGTGGTCATGAAAAAGTATGTTTCACCTCTTAACAACTTTCTAGGAATCTGCAAGGGTTGGTCAAAATTTTGGTATACCCATATTGTGTCAATATTATATTTTATTATTAAATTATAAAAAAATATAAATATAATAAATATTCATGTATGATAATCCTATAATGAGAGAAAAAAATCTTATAATTTTGATATTTTACTCTCTTTATCTCAATAGGAGAGAAGCATAGTTTTGGGGCAACACAGATACACAAAGAGAGAAGATTGGGCACACACAAAGTTTTTATGTATATTGGGAATACAAAATTATTATTTATATGAAATTTTGACCTAATTTATCATTTAGTTTCCCCACATGATAATTTTCACATGTTAATCTTTTCATGATTAGGCATCTTGGCTAGCCCAACCTCCTAGGTGTGTTGGACACAAAATTATGCCTAAGCATATCTTAGGTGAATTTTCATGTATAGTGCACCCAAGGTGTTGGTTTGGATTGGTATCCTAGTAATTAAATGTGAAAAAACATATTATACTACATATTTTTTCATTTTAGTGTCCATTTCACCTAGGCAGTTGGGTTAGCCAAGCATCCTAGGTGTGCATGGCATGAAAAATGTGTTTCACTTACATGAAAAATGGAAAAGTATGAGGAAATCATTTTTTTATTAAAATTTTATGTACACCATATTTTAATATACTAATAATTTAATTTTATCCATTCCTATCAACATATATGTAGCTTTGATTTCTTATAAACTATTATATTTAGTTAGATTTTCCTTGTGTCTTTTTTTATATAAATTATGTAGTGTTTTTAACACTTGTGCATATATATATATATATATATATATATATATATATATATATATATATATATATATATATATATATATATTTCCATTGAATCACATGAAACTATCAAACAATGATAACTAATAATTCTATTTAAATAAACTTATATTCATGATCAATATCAATAATTCCCATAGACCTTGAATCTAAGGAGTTGTTTGTGCCATATTCACTAGTGGCATCATCAATATAATAATGAGTTGTAGAGTAACTATAATTCATATCACATGTATTATAATCAACATCATTTCGATTATCTATGATAGTTATATGAATCTATTTTAACTAAGCACTTATATTATTATGAATAGTGTTTCATATGATTGGACCTTTGATATGTAATTTATCTTGAATGTGTGCAATAGGTTGTGATAATATTACATTAGTTCATGGATGAGTAATTATTTTAAAATTAGGTATGGTTATTTAAATTTGTATAATTTTATTTTTTAGAACACTTTAAGTAATACCCCATGTTGATTTTGTATTGGTGATGACTCATAAGGATCAACTTGAATAGTAATCACTTTGTTATCATGAAAAAAGTTTAAACATTTTTATAATTTGAGTGTGATTGATTTAATTTTATTAATCCATATGTTTTTAAATATTACATCATAAGTTCCATTATCCATTAATACATGAAACCAAACTATAATGGTCTTAGGACCTATAGTGATAAGTAATGTGATTTCCCTGAGAGGTGTCTAAGTAAGTCTATCACATCCTTTAATAATAGTGGTTTTACCATATAAATTTATCCATGAATAATAATAAAGTGAATTATACACATGTTTATATTTAAAACATTATAAACCATAATTCCTTTTGTTAACCTAAAATGTGTATCTGTGAAAGCTTCTATGAATAATGGTCCATTTTGTAGAATCTCTTGGTCATTGAAAGTAATTATATATATATATATATATATATATATATATATATATATATATATATATATATATATATATATATATATATATATATATATATATATATATATATATTCATTTGTTACCAAACCTATTAAACCATCAAAGATATGATAATAATAAAATGATAGATATTGTTTTGGAGATACCATATGATTTATTTTTATTATTTTTAGTAACATGATATAAAAAAGGGATGGTAAATATCTTAAAATGTTTATTTGGTTGATAAACCAATTCATCCAAAGTAATATTTTTCCCTTCTAATTGTATTTAGTTGTTATCAATAAATTCTTTATTTTTATTCCTTAGATTAAAACATCTATTTTTAATATGACAAAAACTATAATCACAAAATGCATTGACATCATAATTCTTAATTAAATATGATATGAGTCAAACTCATGTTGTGGAGGTAAACATATCATATAACATTCAAATAATCATTTAAGTACTTGGTGAGGACTCTAAAATAAGTGTGTATTTATTGTATATTCATTTATGGTGGAATTAAATTAACATATCATGTGGGTCAATTACCACATTAATTACATTTTTTGTCTCATTATTAGCTTAAAAGGTAGCATCATTATCTTTGAATGTTATTTTACTTTGATGTTTTTCTCCATTAGAGGAAATGGAAGTAGTCTCATACCTAAGTATGTTGTCCTTAAAAATATTGATATCAAACTTCTAAACTATATGAAAATGTTCTTCAAAATATAAATATGAATTGAAAATAAATATCTTTAAAATGCTGAAGAAGTATTCTAGGGAGTATATTTTGTAATTACATACTAGGTAATTAGTGGATCATCTTTATAAATATTATTTTGAAATCAAGAACATGCTTATTAATTATCTCATTAGGTCATTTTTAACGCTATGATAGCTGATAAAATGTGACATTATAACTAATGTTGATTTAAAAATAATAAATTAAACTATAAATTAAAAAAATTAAGTGGCACAACGATCCTAATGTTAGGTCACACAACCAATCCAAATATTAATCATTTAGAATTCTAGGAAAGAGATTAGTCAAAACTATATCATTATACACAAAATCAAGATTTGAAGCATTGAAATATTTGATATAATGAGAAAGATAACCATTTAAATTAAATAATTCAAACTTAGATTCTATAAATATAGGATTCAAGGGATATACAAAGATATTAAAGATAATCATATGACTTGATTTTTGAGATCCTTGGTAAATTTGTTTAATTTTTTGTTGTATCACTTGCATGGTTTAAATAGTTTTATGAATGAGTGTATATCTATGAGTGGGAATTGAATTAGAATTAAGATGTGTATGAATATGATCATTCAAATATTTATAATTATGTTTAACATGTATGTCATTATACAAAGACTCCTTATCTAGTTTTATCTTCTTTTTTTCATATCTTAAAACATACATCATTACATATATATACATATATACACAAAATATGTGAATGTGTGTAGAGAGAGGGGGGAAATAATGAGATATGCATTTTCAAAACAATTAATATCAAATGTACTCATAACATTAACATCCATATCATTATCATTTACAAAATTTGCATTCATAATATTAGTATTTTCATCATTTATATCACTCAAGTTTATACCATTTTCATTACCAATCACATTTATATCAATATAATGATATTTAACCTCATTAAAAAATTGAATTTTCTATTTCAAATGAACATGATTATTAAGAAAAATAATTTGAACAAAATAAATATGTCTACCTCTCAATATATCACTTCATCTAGTAGATTTATTAGATATAACTTTATTAACTATCATAATAAATATGCATAAATAACATGGAATGATCTATGGATAACAATAAAATCCTAAAAAACTTAGATATAAACTAACTACATTTAAATTATGCCCTAGAGGGGATAAGAGCATGAAACACTAAGGTTAATTATTAGATATAAAATAGGTTCACTAAATTTTTTTTGATGAAAATTACACAATGTGAAAATAATAATACACTATTGAATAATGGGTAAAATGGAATATTTAATATAAATAGAGTACAATACAATAAATAAATACTTTCCAATGTGCTTGGGGATATATAAATGAAATTACTTTGAATTATTGATAATTAACAAATGGGGTTCAAAGATGTATACCTAATTTATGAATCATGTGAACTCTTATAGAGGATGAAAATTATAAGAAAGAGGTCTAAAAATAGTGGATGGATAGAATCTAAAAATATTACTATGATTTACTAAAGCAATAAAAATCATAATATTCTAATACTATCATTATAGTATTGGAATATTCCAATGGTAATAATCTATTGTAAAAGTGGTGTTTTTATTCCAAACATGGTCTCATATATGAAATTAGTTTTAAACTTTTAAAATA